>JAKEPQ010000669.1:0-499713 GCA_024500445.1 Entomyzon cyanotis
TCCTCCCTCCCTCCGAATTATTCAATTTTGTAAATCAAGGGCTTTCAGGCAAAGGTATGGGAAAAAAGGAATATCAGTTCTTTACTAGTATCTATAAACAAGCAATAACAATAATAGCAACCAGAACTAGAACCAGAAAACCAATAGCAGATGGCTTGTGAGCTACTAAGCCTTTGCCCGTGTGGTGTAATCACGGTTGCAAGCAGCAGGGGCGCTGTTGAGCTCCCGGCCGGGCAGGGCAGGCGCGATGACTCCCGAGCGGCTGCAGGTGGCGCTGTTGAGCTCCCGGTCGGGCAGGGCAGGTGCGATGACTCCCGAGCGGCTGCAGGTGGCGCTGTGGCGCAGGGTCAGGTCAGTGTCCAGCAGCTGGTGATGGCGGGCAGGCTGAGAAAGCGCGGAGGGCAGCGAAACGGCTCGGAGCAGCGAGAAAGCAGGGCAGCAGGGCGGGCGCCGGCTCGCTCTCCCCGTCCAGCCAGCGGGCAGCAAGGATTTCTGCAGTCACAGCAGACGCCGCGGTCTCGTGCGGCAGAGGGCAGGGGCAGGCAGCAGGGGCCGCGGGACTCTCCCGGCAGCAGCCGCGAGGAAACGCAGCCCGGGGAAACGTGCCCTTCCCCGTGGGGAGAAAAGGTTGAATCCAAGCTCACCCAGTCAGGAGAAGAGAAAACAGGGCACAGTTGGATTCCCTCTGGTCCCAGCCGAAAAGCAAAGAGCAGCCTCTCCTCTCAGCATCCGAACCACGAGAGAGCGAGTGAGACTCCCGCTTCAAGGGCTGGGTGTTCCCTTACCCTGCCTCGCCCAAGCCCACCTTTGTCTTCTGATTACTCTAAACATCTAACTATTTGTTGCTTAGTAACGGGAATGGGAAGAAATTCTCAACCCCCGACATCATCCACCCCGAATTTTTCCCATTCCAACATGTTACATTGAGCTTAAACATTTAAATTATATACACACATGCATTACTCTAATTATATACATATATACATACAGATATGGATACAGGCACAGTGTTATGGGCAATTCAACCCCAACTAAGGTCTCCCTGCGGTATGCATCGTGCTTCTCCATCCTTTTGCATCACCCACCAGGTACACCCTGGTCCCTGAGCGAAACAACCCCACGGGTGGGTTTGTCTTTGCCTGAGGCAGAATTAATCCAAACAGTTTTCCCTAACATGCCTCTCATGTGTACCACTGGAACTTTATCCCCGTCTGCTGTTTGCAGGGGTTCAGATTGGGCAGGGCCAGCTCGGCTGGTGGAACCTCGGGTGTTAACTAGCCAGGTGGCCTTGGCTAGATGCTGTTCCCAACCTTTAAAAGTCCCCCCGCCTAAAGCTTTCAAGGTGGTTTTTAGCAGACCATTGCATCGCTCCACTTTGCCAGCAGCAGGTGCATGATAAGGAATGTGGTACACCCACTCAATGCCATGTTCCCTAGCCCAGGTGTTTATGAGGCTATTTTTAAAATGAGTCCCGTTGTCTGACTCAATTCTCTCAGGGGTACCATGCCTCCACAGGACTTGGTTTTCAAGGCCCAGGATGGTGTTACGGGCAGTGGCGTGAGGCACAGGGTAGGTTTCCAGCCACCCCGTGGTGGCTTCTACCATTGTGAGCACGTAGCGCTTGCCATGACGGGTTTGAGGCAGTGTGATGTAATCAATCTGCCAGGCCTCTCCATACTTATATTTAGACCACCTCCCACCATACCACAGGGGTTTCACCCGCTTGGCTTGCTTGATGGCAGCACACGTCTCACAATTATGGATTACCTGGGAGATACAGTCCATGGTTAGATCCACCCCTCGGTCTCGTGCCCACTTGTAGGTGGCATCTCTGCCCTGATGGCCAGAGGCATCATGGGCCCATCGAGCTAGGAACAGCTCCCCTTGTGTTGCCAATCCAAATCTATCTGTGACACTTTTATCTTTGCGGCCTTATCCACCTGTTCGTTGTTTCGGTGTTCCTCATTAGCTCGGCTCTTGGGGACATGGGCATCCACATGACGGACTTTCACAGGTAGCTTCTCCACCCTAGTGGCAATGTCCCGCCACTCATCAGCAGCCCAGATTGGTCTTCCTCTACGCTGCCAGCTGGCTTTTTTCCACCTTTCCAACCAACCCCATAGAGCATTGGCTACCATCCATGAATCAGTGTAGAGGTACAGCTTCGGCCACTTCTCTCTTTCAGCAATGTCCAGGGCCAGCTGGACAGCTTTGAGTTCAGCAAGTTGACTTGATCCCCCCTCTCCTTCTTTAGCCTCTGCGACCCGTCGTGTGGGGCTCCATACAGCTGCTTTCCACTTCCTATTTGCCCCCACAATACGACAGGAACCATCAGTGAACAGAGCGTAGCATGTTTCATCTTGTGGCAGTTGGTTGTAAGGTGGAGCTTCCTCTGCACGAATCACTTGTTCCTGCTCCTCTTCATCTGTGAGGCCAAAGTTTTCACCTTCGGGCCAATTTGTAATTATTTCTAAGATCCCAGGGCGATTCGGGTTTCCAATACGGGCGCGCTGTGTGATGAGAGCAATCCATTTGCTCCACGTGGCATCGGTGGCGTGGTGGGTTGAGGGAACCTTTCCCTTGAACATCCACCCCAGCACTGGCAGTCGGGGTGCAAGAAGAAGTTGTGCTTCCGTACCAATTACCTCTGAGGCGGCTTGGACTCCTTCATAGGCTGCTAGGATTTCCTTCTCGGTGGGAGTATAGTTGGCTTCGGACCCTCTGTAACTTCGGCTCCAGAATCCTAGTGGTCGTCCTCGAGTCTCGCCAGGCACCTTCTGCCAAAGGCTCCAGGACAGACCATTTCCCCCGGCTGCGGAGTAGAGCACATTCTTCACTTCTGGTCCTGTCCTGACTGGACCAAGAGCTACTGCATGAGCGATCTCCTGCTTGATCTGAGCGAAGGCTTGTTGCTGTTCAGGGCCCCAGTGGAAATCATTCTTCTTGCGGGTCACCAGGTAGAGAGGACTCACAATCTGGCTGTACTCGGGGATATGCATCCTCCAGAAACCTATGGCGCCTAGGAAGGCTTGCGTCTCCTTCTTGTTGGTTGGTGGGGACATCGCTGTGATCTTGTTGATGACTTCGGTAGGAATCTGACGTCGGCCATCTTGCCACTTCACTCCTAGGAACTGGATCTCTTTGGCAGGCCCCTTGACTTTGCTCTTCTTGATGGCAAAACCGGCTTCCAGGAGAATTTGGATGATTTTCTCTCCTTTCTCAAACACTTCTTCCGCTGTGCTCCCCCACACAATGATGTCGTCGATGTACTGCAGATGTTCCGGAGCCTCACCCTTTTCCAGAGCAGCCTGGATCAGTCCATGGCAGATGGTGGGACTGTGCTTCCACCCCTGGGGCAGTCGGTTCCAGGTATACTGCACGCCCTCCAGGTGAAAGCAAACTGAGGTCTGCACTCTGTTGCCAGAGGAATGGAGAAAAATGCATTTGCAATGTCAATAGTGGCATACCATTTTGCTGCCTTGGACTCTAGCTCATACTGGAGCTCCAGCATGTCTGGCACAGCAGCACTCAGAGGTGGAGTCACCTCATTCAAGGCACGATAGTCCACAGTCAATCTCCATTCTCCATCAGATTTGCGCACAGGCCAGATGGGGCTGTTAAAGGATGAGTGGGCCTTGCTGACCACCCCTTGGCTCTCCAGCTCACGGATCATCTTGTGGATGGGAACCACAGCATCTCGATTAGTCCTGTATTGCCGGCGGTGCACTGTCGAGGTGGCAATTGGTACTTGCTGGTCCTCCACCTTCAAAAGTCCAACTGCAGAAGGGTTCTCTGATAGTCCAGGCAAAGTGTTCAATTGCCTCACGCCCTCTGCCTCGACAGCAGCTATTCCAAAAGCCCACTTGAGTCCTTTTGGGTCTTTGAAATAGCCGTTACGGAGGAAGTCTATGCCTAGAATACATGGAGCCTCTGGGCCAGTCACAATGGGATGTTTTTGCCACTCCTTCCCAGTCAGGCTCACCTCGGCTTCAACCAGGGTCAATTGCTGTGATCCCCCCGTCACCCCAGCAATAGAAATGGATTCTGCTCCCGCAAGTCCCGATGGCATTAGGGTACACTGCGCACCTGTATCAACTAGTGCTTCATATTTCTGTGGCTCTGATGTACCAGGCCATCGAATCCACACAGTCCAAAAACACGGTTTTCCCGTACCTCTACCTGGCTAGAGGCAGGGCCCCTCTAGCACTGGTTATCATTCCCTTCCTGGTCATACATTCTAGAGGTTCCTTCAAGGGGATCTGACCCATCATCTTCCCTTCTATTGTACCTAGCAGGTCGGCCACGGGAAGCTGAGGCTACCTTCGCTTTAGCCGAACCCCCTCGGCCAGCGTTTCCCTCCTTAAGCTGACGCACCCGTGCTGCCAGGGCAGTAGTGGGCTTCCCATCCCACCTCCTCATGTCTTCCCCATGGTCATGCAGAAAGAACCACAACTCAGCTCGTGGGGTGTACCCTCTCTCCCTAGCCGGGGGACGTCTGGCTCTGGTATTGGGGCCTGTGACTCTCACTGGTGCCACATTGATCCTCCTCATCTCGTCCCTAATCTCCTCCCTCAGGTCCTTCATCTCCTCTCTCATCTCCCTTATCTCTTTCATCTCCTCCCTGAGGTCTTGAACCACAGCAGAGACCTGAGCCTTCATCGGGTCACTGATCACACTTGCATAATACCTGAGCCTGTCAGCTATTGAGCCCACCGTCTCTCGATTGTCATCAGCATTAATAGTTGCAAGGAAGGTGGCATGTTGGTCTGGCCCTTGCCTTGCAAGGCTCCACAACATTTGCCCGGTGCACCTGACCTTATCAGGGTCATTTTCGTGCTGTCCATCCCTCCCAAAGAGCACCTCCATTATGGCTGCTTCTCTCAGCCGTTGGATCCCTTCCTCAATGGTCTTCCAGGACATTCTACGGTGGGGATCCTGCATTCTGTCTTTGTGGACAAACTTCTCTCTTACACCCATTAAAAGCCTCTCCCAGAGAGAAAGGGGCCCTGTCTCCCTCGCGAACACTTTGTCAACACCCGGGTCTTGGGCCAAGGGTCCCAAATTCTTTGCTTCATTATTATCCAGCTGCACACCTGGGCCCATAAGGTCCCAAACCCGAAGTAACCAGGTTTGGAAGGCTTCGTGTGCGCGTCGCTTAACATCATCTCGCAGATTACGGAGAGTATCGAAGTGGAAGGACTCAGTGATGATTACGGGCTCAGACTCCACTGCTGATTGTGAGGGCAATGGCTCTCCATCATCATTAACTGGGCGTACTGATTTGGTCTTATACTTTGTACGCACCACAGGGGCAACTTTGGCTGGCCGTGGCTGCTCTTGGGATTCAGCTGGAGCCTGGATGGTTGTAACATCTGTGGGTTCCACTGCTGCACCATCAGACTCTTTCCCTTTGGGGCGAGGAGAGGGTTTTACACCTGCTAGGGAGATGTATTCCTTCAGCAGCTGGTACATTCTGTGTATCATCTCCTCCACTAGCACCCCCACCCACTCCGGATGGTTCGTTTCTGAGGCAGGCTGTTGGATATCCCCAGGCTCTGGGACAGCCTCGGGCTCTGTGGCTGCATCCCTATTCCCTGACACAGCTGTTGGAATGGTTACCCAGGGAATTTTCACCTTATCCCAGAATGCAAAGTAGGATAGACCTATCAGCCACAGCAACACCAGGCACTGTATGATATCATAAGCATTTAGAGAGTTTCCAAACCATTCGAGCATTAGTTGGGTAGGCCCAAAGTAATGAATAAAAGGTTGAGAAAAACCTTCTCCTGGTGTTATCTCCTCACAAAAGGTACCGTTACCAAACAAACTCCAAAAACATGTACTGATGGTGTCAAAAAACTGTAACCATGTGCCTGCCGTTAAAATGAACTGAAAGATCCAGAAATTCTTCACCCTATTGGCCCATTGTGCAAACTGGATGACAGCCACAATAACCTTAGTTATAGGGCCCATGTTTAGGTAGGGAGCTGCAAATGGGAAAAATGTGGTCACAAGTATGTGCCAACCAAACCAGGGTATACTCAACATAGTACCACTCAATGAGGTTTTCATGTTCACCACACTAAGATAGGTCTCACAGAAACTGTTATTCCTTTTTCTTCCAATGCCCTCGAGCCCCACGTTGGGCGCCAAGATCTGTCTTGGTTTGAAAGACAGGTGTCTGCCAAGAGAGGTTGAACCCTCCCCAGGACAGAGAATGTGATTTCCTTTCCTCCCTCCCTCCGAATTATTCAATTTTGTAAATCAAGGGCTTTCAGGCAAAGGTATGGGAAAAAAGGAATATCAGTTCTTTACTAGTATCTATAAACAAGCAATAACAATAATAGCAACCAGAACTAGAACCAGAAAACCAATAGCAGATGGCTTGTGAGCTACTAAGCCTTTGCCCGTGTGGTGTAATCACGGTTGCAAGCAGCAGGGGCGCTGTTGAGCTCCCGGCCGGGCAGGGCAGGCGCGATGACTCCTGAGCGGCTGCAGGTGGCGCTGTTGAGCTCCCGGTCGGGCAGGGCAGGTGCGATGACTCCCGAGCGGCTGCAGGTGGCGCTGTGGCGCAGGGTCAGGTCAGTGTCCAGCAGCTGGTAATGGCGGGCAGGCTGAGAAAGCGCGGAGGGCAGCGAAACGGCTCGGAGCAGCGAGAAAGCAGGGCAGCAGGGCGGGCGCCGGCTCGCTCTCCCCGTCCAGCCAGCGGGCAGCAAGGATTTCTGCAGTCACAGCAGACGCCGCGGTCTCGTGCGGCAGAGGGCAGGGGCAGGCAGCAGGGGCCGCGGGACTCTCCCGGCAGCAGCCGCGAGGAAACGCAGCCCGGGGAAACGTGCCCTTCCCCGTGGGGAGAAAAGGTTGAATCCAAGCTCACCCAGTCAGGAGAAGAGAAAACAGGGCACAGTTGGATTCCCTCTGGTCCCAGCCGAAAAGCAAAGAGCAGCCTCTCCTCTCAGCGTCCGAACCACGAGAGAGCGAGTGAGACTCCCGTTTCAAGGGCTGGGTGTTCCCTTACCCTGCCTCGCCCAAGCCCACCTTTGTCTTCTGATTACTCTAAACATCTAACTATTTGTTGCTTAGTAACGGGAATGGGAAGAAATTCTCAACCCCCGACACTTGTGAATGACGTAGGATCAAAAAATATCTAAAGTTTACTTTTGTTTCTACAGCAATGTAAGTTTACATCAAAGAAATTTACATTTCAATGTAAAAATACCTGCCTAAAGTACTCCTGTAGTGAATCTCCACTACATTTTCATTTCATGAAACTGTAATTTGACTGAGTATTGTGGAATTCTTATAACAATAGGATATTACAATGTTACAAGACACAATATAAAAAAACCCAAAAAACCACTGATGACACACATGGCCATATAATGCTTGATGATTAATAGCAACATTGAAGTAGTTCACCAATGGGAGAAGTACCTGCCTCACAAACATGTGCACAGCTGTGCTACTGAAGGGTGTGTTTGTTGGAGAAGCAACTCAAATAGATATAGTCGAGAAATGTTTTTTTGGTTTTTTTCCCCATGGAAAGTGTCAACATTTCAACAGTTTCATAATCTTTCACTTTAAAGACAGCCAGGGATATAGTTATGAAGACTAAATTCGTACCACTGCTTTGTGCCAGAAATAATGAAAAGATCATCCTTTAATCACCTGTTGTTTGCTGCCATCAAGCAGTTCTCCTGTCTCCTAGGCCTCCTTCTGCCCCCACTCCCACTAAAAATACACTTTTCCTTGGAGCAGCACCACGTTCCTTTGCCTCATTGCTTTAACAGCTGTGATGTTACCACAGCAGGATTCAAACACTCAGCAATGGTCTCACAAGGTGAGTGATGCTGGGGCATCTGCTGCTTTCACTGCAGCCTGACAGAGCTGCTTCCTTCCTTCCATACCGCTAGCAACAGGTTGCATTTAACAAGTTTCAAATGGTTTTATCAATTAAAAAAAACCCCAAACTCAACCAAAATCAATCAACAAGAACAACAAATGCTAACAAAAACAACCCCCCTCCACAGAACTCAATCATGTAAAGACACAATTAAAAAACATCAGCTAAATAGTTGTCCCTGTAAAGTATCTCTGCAGTACCTGATGCAGGAATGTTTTGATTGGGACATCTATGAAATCCAGAAGTTGGATAATGACAATGTTAAAACCCACAGAGCCAGAGACCTTTAGCACCAGAGAAAAAGCTTCAAAGAACAGTTGATGTGCTGAAGGAAGGAGATTTTGCTCTGGGAAGGACATCCCCTCAGAGTTTCAGAAAAAAAGGCAGACTTTTTCCATTGAAATCAGGTCCCACTTGGCATTATACTTATTTTTGCAGGTCACCTTTGGTCCCACACACAACTGCAGTGTCTGTGACCGGATTAGTTGTACTTCACCGAAACCCTGCTACCTACACAGAAAAAAAGTGTGAGGAATTCCTGAAGAGCTGCCAGGCAATTATCAGCTGACTCCAGAATTTCATGTCCTGATAGCATTGTGGCATGCTTAACTAATGAGCTTAAAACCTAATTTTCACCATATCAGTTTGAAAGCAATCACACAGCTTTAGATATCAGATAGTTCATGAAATTTTTCAACAAGTGCCTTGTTTCACAACTACCATGCTTTTGGCAGCAGTACATTGATGAGAAAATTACTCAAATCATCAGTCTCTTAATAAGTGTCAAGGCATAGGGGCCATGGGTGGGAGCTCTAGAACCACTCACCCCTTGGAAAGGCAGCACAACTGCAGTAAACAATAACAGAAAAATCAAGGCATCTCTTTACAATGCAGGGTATGGAACCAGTAAATGGTATTATTTTTATAATCATCTTTTCACAAGGACAATATCACAGAGAACATTAATTGATAATAAATACTCAATTATGAAACCAAAATTCTGGCAAATCCTCTTTCATATTTTCTCATTCTTTTGATTTCTTTGTTGTCTGTTGTCAAGATTTAACATTTATTCATGCCAAGGATACAGCTAAAAAGGACAATGGTACAGTACACATTCTGAAAACAGCTGTATCACTCATAACGAGGTACAGCTTAGGCATATTCCCACAGTTAATTATAAATGTTTGTGCTTGAATGTCAGTGCAAGAAAACATAATCTTGTTACAGTATAAAAAGTTATTATATAATGGCCTTTCCTAGAATACAGATTACTAGAGCATGGCAAGTGGCAGACAAGAGGCTGAAAACTGTAACAAGCAATTACATTACAGAATTTTTTCCCTGCAGTTTCATTAGGTAAATTTCTTCCTATTTTAATCTGATATTTTTAATAAAGTGTCAGGACTGACACGCCAGTGGACATGAAACCCAGAATGGTCACGGTTGAATAAATGCATCTATTTAATTTTTCTCTTCAACTAGCTTTAAAAATTAATTTATCTGATTGCTCAGGCTATTATATAAAATTTGTTGGATTTTGTGTATTACTAATAGGCACCTTACTTGTATTTTTGCTCGCTATTGCCTACATAAGGGTTTGCTAATTCTTGCTGATAGCTGATGAAAGAAATAATGAAACAGTGACAAAAGTCAATTCTGCAAAGTTCCCATAAGGCTTCAAACTGATCTGGAGTTAAGCAGAAGGAAAGCATCAGAATGGTTTTCAAACACAGTTTTGGGGTACAGGATTATTTTAACAATTCAGTTAATGCCCACACCACAAACCCACACATTAAAACAGTACTGTCAGCCCAAGAAAGCTGCCTAAGAGTATCCAGCAATCAAAGGAGCAGAGCTTATCACATTGTTACTTTTCAGGTGTGCTCAGGCAAATAGATGAATTTACCATCAAATCATAACATAGGACATAAAATAGGTCAATTTGAAAATATCCTCATGAAAATATCTTCAAGCTTTTTCAGTGTTTGGTGAGGTTTGTTGAGAGAACTGGAAAAAATCAATTAAATTAAGCATCTCTCAATTTTTTTCAATTATATTTTCTTTTAATTTTTGGAACCATTTTTTCAATTTCATAAATCCTCTATGTATCTTGCTTCCAAAGATACTTTTCAGAGGATAAAATTTGTTACATTTTAGATGGGAAAATTAAACTTCTTAAAGACCGATTTAATCTTTGGTGAAATACTTAGGTATTTATAAAGGCTGATTTTAATCCCAAGTAAATCCAGAGTAGCTATGATGAAGAGAATGAAATTGCTGTGTTACATGAATGAATGGTGAGAACTGATTTGGTTTTACAGATTTGTATAAAGAAATATTGACATAGATATTCCTGAGGGCTCAGAAATAGTTCCCCAACTCTCAGGGGTTGCAGCAGTCAAGAGAATTACTAGAGGAGAGGGATCAAACCAATGTCACAAGCTGAAGCCTTGTTTAATTAGGAAAAAACATCTACCCATCACCTTTTACACTTGAGATGCAAAACACTTCCCTGGCGTTGAAGTTCCGCACATGCCCTTGGTTTCACGCAAATGTTTGCAAAGAATTAACAGTGAACTATTTAATTTATCCCTCCCAACTACACTAACCCAGCGAATTCAAATAGGCAAATGTTTTGGGTGCATACAATAATTGCACTGTTATTATGTAACGTTACTGGCTGTGTTAATCCCACACTTGCCATGGATGCTGTCTGTGGCCTCCTGGGAGTTTTGCAATCTAGTAGGTATAGCTCACCATATAGAGGTGATATAAAAAAGGAAATAAATTACAGTACATTTACTGCAGCTACTCCACAATTTTTCCTTTCCATTCCAAAAGTAGATCAGTTCCTCTGAGCTGTACAAGCTGTAGATAAGGACGGACTAAAACTTGCAGATTTCTCATTTGCCTATAATGCTTTTCAAATCACTAAGCCTTGCCTAGAGACTTCAGTCACTTCAGACTTGCCCGAAACTCAAGTAAATTACGAGATGCAAGAGATTACAACTGTCATCTTCACCTTTTACTCTGGTAAAAGATTCATATTTCAAATCTCAGTTATCTTTGCATACAGTTCAATGCTATATTGTCCTGCCACCTACTAATCAAAATTTGGGAAAAAAGATGAATCTCCCAAAGTCAAACATATATTTCCTTCCTATTGCACAGCACATTTTGTTCCAGTTAGGGAGCTGATACTACTATATAAACTTCAGTTTTTAAGGGGATACTAAAATGATCTATAAAATTTTGCTCTA
Organism: Entomyzon cyanotis; assembly: GCA_024500445.1. Lineage (NCBI taxonomy): Eukaryota > Metazoa > Chordata > Aves > Passeriformes > Meliphagidae > Entomyzon > Entomyzon cyanotis. Next base: position 11,164 of record JAKEPQ010000669.1, read on the forward strand.
GAATGAAACTTTCTGTACAACATTATTAGGTCAGGAATCTTTTCTTCACCTTCAAATGGTGTGATTCGAAAAGAAATAAAACAAATGGACTTTTGGAGCTGACGTTTCAGAAAGTTCTTTATACTCCAACTTCTGTGGAAAACTTGGAATTCCATCTTTTTAGTTCCCCATCTTGACAGTTTTACCTCATCACTCAATCATTCCCGTGCTAATTCTTAACATGGTAATTAAGACTGTATGAAGATGAGTGAGAACAAAAAGTAAGAACAGAAAACTGAAATACATTTGGGCATTTTGTTATATTCCCTAAGTACATGCTCATTACTAAGTACCACTTGCTTTACTGCCTCCTTTCCTACACTGCCAGTGTTTGATTGGTTTTTCCTTTCCTTTCCCTAGGACTCATTTGCAGATCCTTGCTCTTTCCATGCTTTCCCACTGGGTCAGAAGGGTCTTCACTGTGCATTCAAGTGACTCAAACTGCATCTGAGTCCCTGCTCTGAGGCCACAGAACCTGTGGAGTGGCAGCTCCAGCCTGGACCAGCCCCACACTCCTTCCTTCCTTGGGAGAGGAAAGCAAAGAATGAATCCCCATGCAGCCCTCAGCCCTGTGGGCAGGGTGGCTCTCCAAGTTTCCACCTACCAGGATATGGAGGAAGGGATCATCATCCCAAAGAGGAAGCTGGTCATGATTACAGCTCTTGGTGACATTGAGCAGACCAAGGAGCTCTTGGAGCAGACCAAGGAGCTCTTGGAGCAGACCAAGGAGGAAAGAAAGAATGACTTCATCTCTTACGGCCATGATAAATACTCTGGTTTTCAGAGGGGCTTTGTTTTAGAAGCATAATTAAGAAATGGCAACAACTCCTCCTTTGAAAAGTTTCCAAAACCTCCATTGCCCTGGCAACGTCTGCTGAGAGCACTTGGAAAACAGATTCACATCAGAATTGCACTTCTGATAGCTGATGTACTTGCCAACTTTGAAAAGCCACCTGAGTAATGAACTGTTGCTTTCTAATTGATGCCTTCTGTTTCCCTCACTTCTATTCATTTGCCTCCCCGTAGAAAAGCGAGAACATTTTTATGCCCTTTTTCAGCTAAAGTTCTTTTCCAAATCATAGAAAATATTTTCAACGTTAAAAGGGTAGCTTGTTTTTTTTTAAAATGAAACAAAGAAGGGTAGAGCTCATGGACATTTGCTATTGCAACACTCATTCTAATCTGATCTACCAATAAATATAGCAACCAAACAAGAAAAAAACCAAAACAGTACAGGTTTGACGTCTTCCACTTGTTTTTCCCTATCCTTAGATTGGAGAAAACAGGTTGTTCATACAGCATGCTTTAGAGAAATCAATTTTTCATGTATTACCAATTAGATTCGCCATTCGCAAAGTAAACACCTGCATTAAAAACAGAGAGAAAGTTAAGGTTGGAAGACGTAATAAATTATGAAGAATCATTTGATAGTAGGCTTTTATCTAACTTTATCTTCAATGCTAAACTGAAAGCAAGGAAAACTTTCAGCTATCCTTTTCGACATATTAGGCCCAATTCCATTTTCCAAATATGTTATCAATATGATAATTCCATACTTTCCCAGCTGTAGACAGTCCAGTCTTCATAAAGGTAGCATTATTACTACAAATATACTGAGGGGAAACTATTTCAATTACCAGGAGACTATGCAGCTCCAAGTCTATTTATTTCAATTTATTCAACTGTCTTGATATATGCGTGCATAGAACTTCTATAAAGAATGAATAAATTCACCTTGAAATTGTACCAATTGACTTTGGCTGGGCTGCACAATGGAATCAGAATCACTTTTGAAATCAGCCCTGACAAAGCTGATCAAAACAAAGTGGCTACTCATTTATTAAAGTGACAGCTCAGCAATGGTTACAAGTGAGGGGCTGACGTGGCCTGGGGTGTCAGCCATGGCCCGGGGTGATGGCTGTGCCTAAAAGCTTTTGAGCCACTTGTGCTCTCTGAAGCTGCATCTGACGCTGTGACATTTCCTAGGGCTCCTGCACCTGCCTGGATGTCAAGCAGCTGCTGTGAGTACTGTCACCCATTTCAGATTGTTATTCCACGAGTGACAAGTTTGCCCTGAGACTACATGCACGAAATTGATCCCTTTTCTCTTTTTTATGAGCAATCCGGTCAGGGATAAGACATCTTGGGTCAGACGCATGCACAAAATGAACAAAATACTAATTTTACAAATCGATCATCAAATTAAGAAAAACTGAAATGAATCATCACTGGATATGTAATTTAAAGCATCTATTTGAAAGTTTTAGCCTAAGAACTTAAGTTTGTAGCATTTATAAAGAGATGGGTTTAATGCTACTCTCCTTTGAATGTTCAAGTACAGGATTGCTATAGCAACCCATATCCTGCTTTAAAATCAATAGCAATTCAGGCAAGACAAGCTGTTAAAGCAGTGAAACAGGTAGGAATGTGCTTCCTCAGCTCATCGTAGGTGTTGCTACAATGGAAGTTTAAGTTAAATGAGGAATCACAAACTTTCTACTTGATTTTTGGAAAACGAGGTAGGGGGTGAGTGTTGTGAATATCAGTGAGTCTGGATTCAAGGAAGGGCTTAGCCGAAAGCAGCAGAGCTCATGAGTAACTGAAACAAAGACTACAGATTGTTCTCTTTGAGCTTTTGCAAAGAACAGAGTTGGGCTTAAGTGAATCTGTTCTTTCCTGAAAAGTCAGTTTTAGCTCTTCTCTTATGCATGAGAAATCCTGTGAAATGCCAGCCACAGAAGTGCTTCTCCACTGAGGCATTTTGAAAGGAAAACCCAAAGCAGAATTAGCATGACCTCATATGCAAGTTTCACTGTGTTTTTCACTGAGTAGAAGGGGGTGTTGGCACAAATATGAAGTTCATTCAAAGCTATTGTTAAATGCTTAGAGTTCTAAAATTAATGCAATTCAGTAAGAAAATTTCTTCTGATAGTGAGCTATTAGAAAACGTATCTTGCATTACTGAAAGAGTAAAATGAGGAATTTGTGTTTTGAACATATTTCACTTCATCTTCATGAATGTATATGTCATCTGTAGTGCATTCAGCATTGTGAGTTACTAACCGTTCGTGGTTCTAAGCTGGATATCTGGTGACTCCAGATGTTAAACTGACTGGCAGTTTTATAAAGGCTGTTTTGTCTGGACCTCTCAAAGACTGACATACTTCAGAGCAAATGTCAAATAGTAAAGAAAAAAGTGGGAAATATATGTAAGCTTTGTTTTGTTCTAATTCATTGAAACAGTTTCTGTTTTCCACACATATTTATAGTACATTACAAGTATTCCTCAGTTTCAAAATAAACATCACAATAGGCAAACACATCTCTGTGTGTACCCCACAAAAGATGGTGATAAGAAGTGCTTATTTCCCTGCAACAAGGAAGCACTGATTTCAGAAATTTTAATGCACATCTGTGCAGGAATGACTACCAATTTCCCAACATTTGTAGGCATTTGCACAAGTGTATCAAATAATGAGGAAAAAAATGAAGAACCTCTCAGAATATATATTAATATTTTATATTACTCAACCTATTGACACAGCAAGATAAAATTACAATGTGCCTACCTTCTTCAAACTATGCTGCTGAACAAACCATCGAGCATTCCAGTGTAACTATTGCAGAAGTTCCCTACCATCAAGGGAAATCCTTTGCTTTTAGGGGAAAACTGTGAAAGAAAGTTGGCTAGAAATAGTTCATCAGGAAATAAGTAAAAACCTAAGAAAAGCAGAGAAAGCTCCACACCACAAATGGTACAGATCGAATACACCAGTATTTTTTCTATGATTCCAACCTCTTTTTTCTTATCTGCTGCCATACATTGAGCTCTTGGAATTGAGGCAAGCAAACGACCAGCTCTCCTCTTAAGATGCACTCTGTGGTGTGAAAATTGTTTAACGTATTTACGCTGCATTTGTAGGTGGTAGTCTCCCTTCCAAAGTGGTTTCCTGAATGTAAATACTTAAGTTTTCCTGTTTCAGATTGTCTATTATAATAGACTATAAATATAAATTATATATAGATTATAAATATAAATTATAATGATTTTCTTAGACCATTAAATCTTCAGTCTTGTTTGGAATTAACTCTTCCTTCAGTTTGCATGTTGGCATAGGATGTTTCCTTTGACTTTATTCATTCTATCAATCCCAAATTTAACAGCAACGGGGAAATAACACTTTGTTGTTTTTATTGGCAATAAGTAACTTTACTTGAGCCTTTCTGGGAAAATGTCCAGGCGTTGCATCTGTGTAAAGTTATAAGATTTCCAGAGATAGTGGGAGAAAAAGTTCATTATAATTTTTGACCCTTGGTGAAAACAGTTTCTTCAGTGTTATTAGGTGTTCCTGTCTGGCAAAAGCAAAGCTTCTCATTTCAGCCTTTACTCGTTTAGTAAATTACTTGCACTCTCTTGGTGTTTTCACATTTACAGAGCTACACAGGGGAAAGAAATTTCATTTTAACAAAGACTGCAGAAATACTGTGCAGGGACAAAACGACCACGAAGCCTTCTTCCACAACCACTAACAACTCCAAATTACGTTCACCACTTCATGTGTGCAACGCACAGTGTCCTCATTTTCCTCCTTCAGAGAGCAACGTCTGGCACTGAGCATACCTGTGTTTTCCTGCTCATGCCTCAGACATTCATACCCAGAGAGGGCAGAAATGGGGCAATCTCGTTCCAGACCATCCCAATTCACATGTACCCATAAGTCAGTGTTTAGCTACGCAACATTCTGAAATTCCCAAGATTGCTGTATTTTTCTGGACATGTCAACTTTCTTGGCAGTAACTTGTAGGGTTTTTTTCAGTTGTTTAAGTTTCCTTTTTACTATGGAGAAACCCTTGCTGATTTTGTATTGCAGTATGTTCTCTTGTAATATATTTCCATGTGCATGTGATTCACAGTAATTATTTTTATACCAGGGACAAATGGCTCTTGAGGTGAAGATGATGAAAAAACCCCAACATTCTTCTAGGGAAAAGATTGCAAGTGAGTTGCTGACATGCAGACCCCTCATGCTATTTTATTCCCTAGGGATACTACAAACTTCATTAGTCTTTGAATGCCTACCTAGGATGGTAACTTTTGCTGTCTCTACATCATATTTGCTGGGTTCGGGTTTCAACTGGTGTCAAGTTTCTCGTGGGTTTTTTTTTTTTTTAAACAGTGCACAATGTCAACTTTTTAAACTTCCCAACAATGTCCTCGATTTAGTTTAATTGTCTTCTTGCAGCTATCAGAAATCAGCTGACAGTTCATGGAAGTCTTCCCTATTAGAACAAGGAACTCTGATCTTTTTCCTGCAGCTGACACACACGTATGTGCTAACAAACCCCTTGACAACCACAGCGCTACCATTTGTCACTTACTGCAGCAGCTTTACAAATCACCATTTACATCATAACTGGAGGATCATGCTGCAAGGGAAAAAAAAAGTTCTTTCATGCTCATTCCTTGTCCTGACTGGTTCACAGATCACAGCACCTCATTGATTGCACCTCATTCCCCCTTGCATGACATGTACAGGCTCAGAATCCATTGCTCCTTCTCAACCAATCAAATATGATGCTTCCTTTCTCCTCGCACTCAAGTAATTCCCTACATTTTTCTTTACAACTCACAGCAACAAAGATATTCTTTCCATAATGTCTGGTTTTATTACTGCAGTTGCATAGGAAAATAACGACATCATGCTGTGCTTTCAAAACTGAGTCCCTGTCTGCAGTTAACTCATTCCATCTCAGAGATCACTGCATGTGTCTGTGCACATCGAGTAAGTAGTTTAGCTGAAAAGAGATTTTGCACAATCTGAAAACGCCCAGGAGGCAAATTGTTTTATTAAAGTTCATAGTCAAAATCAACTTTGCAGAGGAAGGGTTATCTGTCTTTTCCAAATTCCCTATTATAGCCTGACAGCCTGTGAAAAAGGCTGGCTAAACAATCCCTTCATGTATGTTTAGCAACTTACAATTTTCTAGAATGAGGGAGCTCTTGTTGGGATTTTTTTGTTGTTTGGTTGGTTGGGGTTTTTTACACTGCTGTTTAGTAAAACTACAAATCACAGCAGGGGTCACTTAGTGTAGCTGTAAATGTTCTGGTTGTCACACAGCTTTTATCCTTTAAGGCACCACATAACACCTTGAATTGAAATGTAAGCAGTTCTCTATTACTGTGTTCTGACCTTTGGGCTACTCATTTTTTTTAAGGCCAAGGTTAGTTTTAATTCTCTCTGTTAAAGCACATGGCCACATGTGACAGTCTTTCACCTCTGGGCGCTGGGCTCTGACCCCCAGCACCAATGCCCTGCCCAACCCCAGGTCCTGGGAGAGCCCCCTGTGCCCTGAGACTCCCCAGGGACAGATGGGACAGGGGTGGTGGAACATCCTCTCCTTTCCTCCCCAAAATCATAGTTTTCTTCTTCCCTTAATACAAGCAGTGCCTCCAAATAGCACCAAGGGCACTCATTTGTGTGGAACTGAAAGAGCTTAGAGCACTAGGATCACATTTGGCTCTTGTGGCTAGCACAGGTTCTTCCCGTGGGAACATTTTGCTATATTTCATAAACAAGATAAAGTTTGGATGTTTTGCAAACAACTTCTCCGGATTGGATCAGTTCGGGCTTGGCCAATTGGGCCTAGGGGGGAGGTCTCGGGTTTACCAATCTGGGGCACCTCTGTAAACTCTATATATATGGAATTCAAAACAATAAAGCTCTCTTCTCCTCTCTTTCCTTGTCTGAGAACTTCGGTCATTCCTCAGCTAGCCGCTCAACAGCGACAGGCTCTGTAATTCAGAATTATTCAGAGAAAACTGATAGTTTTAAAATTTTATTTGTAGACTTAAAGGTTTTTATTCATTCATACCTAAAAGGTCTGTGCAGCCTCTATGATCATGATGAATTTTTTTGATTGCACTAAAACCAAATCTTCACTATGAATCTTTTTCCCTTAACAATTATAGAGCTCAGTCTTGGTCTATGCTGATCTCGAGAGGATTAAGTTACGCCTTACTTGGTTACATACAGTAGCAGCCACCCAGAATGAATCTTCAGGAATGAAATCCATGCTTTTATCTTTTTACCCCCACAGAACTGTATGTCATTCTTCAGACTCTGAAATTCAGTGAAAAAGCAAGGCAGAGTGATTTCTTCATGGCTGTTAATTTGAATCATGTGCTTAAATGCTTTTGATGTTTCACTCACTTATTGCCCTTCCTACCTGATTCCCTTCATTCTCATCTGATCTACCAAATAATACACCAAAATGAATCCTGACACAAATCCACCTGGAGAGGAATGCACCACCAGCAAAAATACAGCAGACTCCTTGCCTGAGCTAACTTGAGGGCAGGCAACTCATTTTCAACTATTCATTCTACATAAATTCTTACACATGAAAGATTATTTGCCCAATTCTTTCTACTTCCTTCAGTCCTCTCCTTTAGTGCCTATGGCATTATTTGAATTATTTCCATATAAAAAGACCAAGATTGACACACCAGACAATTCTGGCAGTGCTGCATTAATGGTTGGACTTGATGATCTGAGAGGTCTTTTCCAACCTAAATGAGCATATGATTCCATGATTCCCTAAAAAGCTGAAATTCTAATGTCTTCTTCAGGATTAAAATACTGCTTTAGTGCTGCACTCTAAGAATTATTTGTCTATGTAAGCTTTATGAAATGGTGTGATTATTCGCTAACTACTCTTTTTATGCATTCAAAATATTTCATCATGAATGTGACAGCAAAAGCTTATTTTCATTCCAAGCAAAGACAAACTGAAGCCTTTCAAAATTCCTGACAACAGCACTTTGTGCCTCTGAACAGCTAACAGGCAGTGAGGAGGGAAATCACTTGGGATCACAGTCCCAGAATCAAGTATTTCTTACACTTTTTTTATAAAGAATGAAAAAGTTCCAATATGTGAGGCAGAAAGGTTTCCACTGAGGAGAGGACAAAAACTGGACAGGATGCTTCAGTGCAATCTGGATGATCCAAAACTAACTGCTGCTACCCACCTATCATCTGGACAATTTCTTTGATAATCTTTTTTTTTTTTTTTTTTTTTAAACAGATCTGTTCCCACAGCTGCTTTTATTTCTTTGGTTCTGGAGGTTTTTTGACAAATACACTTAAAAAAAAAATAAAAGCACATAATCAAAACAGCACGATGAATTCTGTTTGTAATCTTTCATTTTTCATAAAAATGGTGATAAACATTTACTTAAGTAAAGACTTGTTTTGTGTGCAAATGACTATTACAATAAAGCACTTAGAAAAGCAGATCAACAGTGGTTTCACTGAGAACGGAAACATGTTTTATAAATAATTCATTTATACTTACTGTGTATAATAATCACTCTTCTTAAGCCAGTATTTCTTGGAAAAAATCATCAGTCAACAGTTTGTCTGGAAACATGACATGTAGCCTCTCTCACAATGGGAAAAATCTAAACATTCATAAATAAGGCATCTCAGCTTATTAAAAAAATTGAACTCCTTTCAAAATCTTGGTTTTCTTGCTGTTTTAACATGTTACAGAGTATCTAACCCCAGATTCCAGTTAAGCACATCTATACATGCCTTGCTAAGCCTTCTGCCTCTGCATGTGCCTCATAGCTGCAAACCTGTCCTGGCCTTGTGCACAGCCCTGACATTCAAACAAGTTATCATTGGTGCTCAGGACTCACTGCACTCCAAGGCTGAAAACAACAACAGAGAGGCAGTGCTTTGGTATTTGCAGTGATTACAGAAGGCAATTTTCTGTGAAGTTCAAGAAATCGTAACTCCCAAGAGAAATGTTTTCTAGTCTGGAGGATGACTGCTTGTGTTCAGTAGCATAACCTTTCATATCTGAGGAAGTATTGGAGCCAAACATAGTTTCATTGGGAAAAAAAAAAAAAATCTTTCAGTGCTTGGAGCCCATGTAGATTCTGATGTAAATTACTCAAGAAAGAAAACACTGATTGTAAAAGTGAAGTTCTGATAACTAAACCATATTGTGTCTATTATTAAGAGTACCAGATACATCAGTGTATTTCAGCAAAGGCTCCTGACTATTTTGCACAGATCATTCTTTGACTAAAGCAGCCCACATGTCAAATATCATTTTTTTCATACTGTTAACCACCAAAGCAAGAGTCCTAACAGAAAGTCAGGTTTGCAAGATGGATTGAAATTGTGTGATTTTATTTTCTTCCATAACTTACATCTAAGAGTTAAACACTCCCAGAAGAACAAAAAAAAAAAAAAACCACAAAAACATGCAGATTGTACAACAGATGCAAATGCATACATCCTTCAGTATGCTCAAGAGGTGCATCCCAAAGCCAAGCTGAAACCAAGTCATCTTTCAGCTGGTTTTGAACCAACTCAGAGTTCAGCTGGAGCCAGAACGAGCTTCTCAAGTGAGCTTGAGGCTCAGCACTGCTAATTTGAATAGTGGCTGGGGAGCAGCCATCAAAGCACGGCAGTGCTGAGTGGCACAAGTTCAGTGACAGGCATGGGGAGAACGGCAGCAGCCACGATGGTCCAGTGCACACACAGAGAGGGAAACCTGACTATTCATAAAACATGGATTGGGAAAGATTAGAAAGCATAAAACCTCATTCAAGGCTGCAGGCTGGAAGCTTTGCTTTCAGCATTTTACTGACACGCAAGGACAGGTAAAAGGTTGTGTGACTGATATCTATTATCTCATTTACGTACTGTATGTGTTGCAATAATATCTTATGTTGAATTTCTCTAATTAACTTATCCCAAAGGCTTTTGTAATGAATAAGAGACCCATTTTATTTGGACTCTATGACCAATGTAAGAAATTTCTTTTTCCTCCATGTAAGCACTTGGAGAACAGGAGGATCATAGGACAAAGCCTGAACAGCACCTCACATTAAGGCTAGGTGAGGTAGCCTGCTCGCTTACCATATTCAGGAACCAACAGAGAAATCATTTTCAAAGAGAGTAAAACCATTTGGATATATTCAATTCAAAATGTATTATAATATAGCCCTAGTCTGGAAGCAGGATACAGCAATAAATAAGAAAGTCAGTGAAGAGGAATTGGAGAGACCCCTGCAAAGATCTGAAGAAAATGGAAATAACTCCTTTGGAGCTTCTTACCAGATGTCGGCAATTTCACTCTGTTACACTGCGCAAAACAGGTTTGTATTTCTATAACCCAGGAAAGATTAATCTGCTGCAATCAACAAATTACAATTTGAATAATAAATTCAAGGTCTCAACATAATCTCTAACCTTGATGAGAAAAAAAGACACCCATAGTAAATCAATTAAAAGGAGAGGAAAATATCAAATAGCAAGATATGGCAAATTAAGTGCAGCTTTTTTAACTGAATCCTAGCTATATTTTGGTTCTAGCAGACGATATGTGGCATTGATTAAACAGACTGATAATTTAATCATATCATGCTAGAAGGTCTTGGCTAGTTACCATATGATTCTGTCTTCTCAGTAGCTATTGCTTTGATCCAAAAAAGTGGATCAAAAGCTGTTTACATTTTGGGAGGGGTTATATATCTCCTTGTAGCAATGTGGGGTTTTAGGATTCCATGTGCTCTCTGTTTCCCCGCTCGGTGTACTATTGGTTAATTTTAAAATATGCTCTGCTGTACCTGAAAACCTATTGGTGTGTAGCCCTCCTGCCAATCTTCCCTTCATCCTCCTGGGACTGGCTCAGAGAGAGCCAGCCCCCCGCCCCCTTCCTTTCCCCTTAAAAGCCAGTGCCTGGGTCTGGGAGGGGTTTCCTCTCGGAGCTGGCAGCCCTTGCACTGTCCCTGTCTTTCCTCCCCTGCAACCCCTCTCCCCGTTACCCCAAATAAACCTCCCTGCCAGAACAAAGTTGGAGTCCAGGTCGTTTCTTCATATCACTACGTTTCCTGTTAGAATTTCTGTGGCTGGAGACTCATGCCACGCTAAGCGCACCCCAGGGGCTGCCCGGCCCAGACTTGGCAGAGATACGCGCCAGGGGGACCTCGTTTTGTGAGGCCGCCGCTTCCTGCCGTCCTCCCGCAGAGAGAAACATCATCTCCTCAATTAAATTTCTTACCATTTTTCTAAAACCTATAAAATGCCAGAAATTGCTACAGCTCTATACTTTTAATAAGCACAGATTCTGAATTATGCACAAGTTCATGAAGCCTTTCATCTCCGTCATGACCATAAATTAACTACTTAAAACTGTGCACAGATCTAACTTCAGCGCACTAGAGTTAACTGAGATCAGGTAAGCCCTTGGCTGTCCAACCCATAATTAAATTAATCATTGTACACCAATTCCTAACTTTGTATAGAATATATTTTGCATGATTGGGTAACAATCTATTTAGCATATCAGAGGAGGCAAGGATTAATTTGGAAAGATCTCAGAGATCGCAGTCTATCCTTAGAACTCTACTTACTATCTTACAAGCTAAAATTAATTTACATACCTCCTGATTGTTCATTCATTGAAAACATACCATATGAAGAAATGTTCTGGAATGCTAAAGTTCTTTCAAGGGCAAATTAAGGAAGCTGAGTATTTGCATGAAATAATAAACAGAACTGAAAATAAATGAAAATAAACACTGTGTATGTGCTTGGACACAGGCCTGATGAACTGCAGGTATAAAAAAGAAACTTCTGGGAAAACTGCATGCACCACAAGGACAAAACCTGTCAAACCCATGGCTACAGAAGATGCATGAGATAGAAGTGACAAGCTGACAAAAAAATGCAGAAAAGCAAAGAGGGTAAAGTCACACATATTCAGGCAGTTTTGCCAAATTCAGAGAAAGGAATTTATCACAGGTACACTAAAACTGCAATTTGTAACTCAAACTCATTGGTACTGGTGAGCTACTTTATATCTAGATGCAATTTAGTTCTACAAAGAAAAATATTCTTGTTATTTTAATTGAACCAATGCTTATTAACATTGTTTATTTCACGCATTCTTTGGTCATTGTGGCTTGAGATAAAATTGACCTTAGTGTCTGCTCATATAGTTAGAATTATTTTTACACCCCACAGGTAATCATGGGTGCTCCTATTACACAGGATTCCCAGAAAAATTTGGATCCATTCTTTAGCTATGTGGTCACGAATGACTTGCATTGATTCCATTCCCCGACATAAAGAAATCAACATGGGATTGAAGGAAGCAAATAATTTCAGTGCAAAGAAATCTTGGGAATAGGATCAGCAAGAAAATTATAACAACATGCAAGGGGAAAAGTGAACTAAGGATTACAAAGAAGGCATTTTAGCAAGAGTCCCTCTGCTCTGGGTACATCCCGGAGAAACCAAGAACAAATGAAGAGCCTGTGCTGTGTCCTGATGACTGCAGAGCTGAGCTCTTCCCCTCCTGCTCTCCCCATCCATACCACTGTCCTTGCACAGCCCTCTCCACCTTGCTGTAGAGAGCCACAGTTCCATAATATCAACAGAATATAATCCTGAAAGAATTTCTGTATGCTGTATCAGCATTTCAAAATATCAGACAGGAGGAATATAAAACCATTGTGCAGGATAGTACTTTTTGAGTAATTTCTACAGAGTTTTGTGTGGTTAAGAGAAAAAGAGGGTATTTTGCAAAGTATCAATAAAAAAATAAGAGAGGATGACAGCATTATCTGACAAAAGCCAGTAAGATATTTATGAGGATAATTCTGATGTGAAACACATTTTTTTGTTGTTGTTATTTCCACCAAGAACTTTGTAGAGAAAAGAAGAAACTGTACCATATGCTGGGCTTTGCAAAGGATTTAAGGTTCAGTTACTACTACACTACCCAGGACATAGGTATATTGACGAAAATCTCAGACCCAACACGCACAGACACATTTAATCGAGAAAATGAATCTTATTTAATTTTTAATTACTTATTTATTATTTTAATTACTTTTTAATTTTTAAGTACTTATTTAATTTTTCACTAGCCTGAACAATGACTTAGCCTCTCGTGCTTTCTGAAGAGATGGTGCCAGTACAGTTCCTGCTGCTCAAATGCCATGGGTAAATCCTTTGCTGGACTTCAGTGCCATTGCAGAAGCACTACTTAGTTGATGTTACCAAGATGATTATTTTCTCTTGACATCACAGAGAGAAAATAATAGAGGAGATGCATTTTAAAACCAACTATTGCCTCAAGATAAAACAGTGCTCTGACCCTGTTAGCAATTTCAGTTGAACCCTAAGAAGTACATCTTTAGCTATGCATGTCCAAACACAAAAAAAATCTCACAGTTCCAAATCCTTCCTGTTACAGCTTTGTTTGGGCCTTTTGTCTGTTTTTAACATCAGCATATGCCCTATACCTACCATTTTATTACTTCAATGTACTAAGGAATTTTGGAATGAAAGCTATATATTAACCCAATTAAAAATTGTTGAAATCACAATTACAAGGCTAGACAAGAGAATAATTTCTGTAGTGTTTTGGGGATTCTTTTTTTATTCCAAAATACAAGTACCTAGAAATAATCTGTCTCTTTAGATCCATTGTGCATAGATTAAAAATTAGAATAACTTTCATAATTCCTATTATGTAGTCATTACTATCACACACAAAACTTGACAGTCTGTTATGTATTGACCGAGTGAGAATTTTCAACTGCAGAGTAACTGCATTCAGGTACTGGGCAAAAATTCCTGAGCATTTCTGTGATCTTCATGGTATTTTCCTGGACAACAATAGCTGAAGGGGAACAGAAAACGCCTCTGAAGGAATATTTCCAGGCATCTGGAGCATTACTTTAAGGAGTGGACTGTAAGCAAAAAGGTAGAGTACATGGAATATTTTAGCTATCTTGGAATCTAAAATATTTCACAAATACATAAAATCCTTTCATTTACATATGTGTGACCACACATATATGTGTGATATCTATGTTATACATCTGTTAATGTTTGAGCATATTTTTTTCAAAATATTTTTTTTCATTTTTTCTAAGTATTTCACATTATTCATCATGAAAATAGTTCTCAACAATAATTTGATTTGAACCAAATGGAACCCACACAAAACAAATCATCAGCTCCATTTGTTGCATTTAGCAGTCACTCACATTTTCACTTATTAACAGGAAGACTATTTCCTTTTTCTTTTTCTCACTGTGAACAAACATTTCAATACATTGCATTTGAGAAAGGGCATTATATTCTTTAAATAAAGCATGTCACTCAAATAATCACTAAGCATTCATGTGTAAGGCAATCGTAGATCACACATCAACTGCGAGAATCACAACAATTGTTTTTATATACATCTTTCACTGAACTTTAGAAAAATTCTGTTTCTGCATAAAACTGCTGTTTCCACAGTAATTGCAAGAAATTACTTATTTCACAGTGTAGAACACTTGAAAGGTTTTCAGTCAGCATCACACTCAAAGTATGTATTCCAGTGATCTTGTGCCTATCTGGTAGATAAATCAGAAGTTGACCCAGTATTTGGAGGAGCATGGATACAGAGTGGGCTGTCAGCCATTCCTTAAAAAGCACTTATTTAATATTTCTGGCTCCAAATTATAAGTAATATTTAATTCAGTATGTCAGACATTGAAATACAAGCCTGTGTCATATTAATTTGGATTAAGCAGTGGGATATTTAGTCTTTAAATAAGAACAAACACTGCATGCACTGTTTCAGAAACAAAACACAGGCAAGAAAAGGATCAGCCCTGCAATAAAATCCCTGTCTTCTTTCACTCTCCTCTCATCTTCTAATCCTTCCAAGAAAAACCCAAAGCAAAAAGCAAGAGACATCAAATTAGGAATTCACACAGAAGGCACAGGAGTATCTAAATTCCATACAAAACCTCACCGAAAGAGCCAATTTTGGGTGAAAAATGACAGTTAACAACCTTTAAAAGAAAGACCAGAAGCATAGCAAGTGTCATAACTTTGAATGCAGTAGCTACATTTCCCTTCCCCATTCCAACACCTGGCTGAGGAGTGCCAGTAGCCATAGCAACCCTCTCCATGCCAAGGCTCTGCAGCCCAGCTACCAAACCGAGCTGCATGGTTTCCCTCTAAATCCCCTAAGCACATTAGGGAGCTTTGTCTTCTTTACAAACTTAAATTCCCTCCCTCTCTCCCCATTAATTTGAGATTGAAGCCCCTTTCTTGACTGATTTAGAACAACCTAAGGTAATGATGCAATTGGATACCATTAGATGCAGCCATGCACCTAAAGTACACTCTGACCCAAATTTTTCAACCTCAAAATACAGTTATAGTACCCTTCAGAAATACTGCAAAAGATCAACACAAACTGTTGTTAAAAGAGAACACAAAGTGGCAGCAACCACACTGGAAGACAGCACACCTGGTCTCTTATTTTTACAATAACCTTGTATTCTTTACTCCTTTTCACCAACACATCTTGGAATGTGTTGAGCCACTCTCACTGTAAGACCCAGGCAAGGCCACATTTCAGACCCCAGATCAGCATGGGACCCAATGGTCCCATTCGTTCCTTTATCCACCTTGAATTCATCTTCAATATCGGAAGACACACTACTTGAATGCATCTTAATTTAGTAGTTACGGAGTTCCTACAGCATATAAAATAGAATCAGTATCAATCAAATCAGTATCAATGACTGATCTTATTGTCCTGCTAGCATTTTCATATGGAAAAGGACTAGAAGGAACCCTATTTGTCCCTAAAAGGTAATCACAAGAATAAAAAAAAAGGTTGAAATTTGCATTGCCACAAGTTACAAAATACAAATGAAGGGCAAATACACAAACTCAGGAAACCAACTCCTTCGAGTGACTAGGATGATATAATCAGTGCTACAACTTCATAGAATAATTAAGCCAGTAAAGAAGATCCAGTCTGATAGAAAACTAGTTTCTTACAAAAAATGCAACAAGTGTAATTAATAATAGTGCTTAATAATTTATTAAATTATGCAGAATTCATTTAAAAAATTTGAGAAGAACCACCTAGAGTAGAGCTTGTTGGCAAAACACTAATAAAGTTTTTGTGACATAAATAAGAGTGACAGAATAATGTCTCACAAATGTGCAAACAGAGATGCAAACAACTGAAAGATCATTGAAAACTCTTGACCAATATGAAACTTGAGATGTATTAGAAATTTTAGCAAGGCAGCTGGAGGATCCCTAAATATAATCCTGTGCCCCACTTCTTCACCCCCTGAACACTCTATCAATGCACCAGAGGTAACAAAGTTTTGCAAGTAGTTTAACCTGGCAGAAATTTTATGGATGCAAAAGGTGCCCCTTTCATGCTTAGCTACTCCATGTCACCTCACTTCTTTGCACTCTCCCTTGTGCAAGTCTTCAAGCCATTCTGAAATGACCCACACAAGGAATTGATAGATTTCAAACTGGGGAGCAGGGAATAATGCCACTTTAAGCCATAGCAACATCTCATCTGATTCATTTCACAGCCTGCTCAAACAGATGGAAGGGAAAGAAAAGCTTCCTCCAGAGGCAGGATTATATTACCTTTAAGTGCTCGTGGAACTGTAACATATACTTAACATTTCAAATAGTTTGAATAGGTGTCTTCTGCAAATTATAATAAGCCCTAAAAATGTCACCTAGTATAACTATCATCATGTCTGCTGTAGGTACAACACTATGTTGGTAAAACAGTTGATTCCAGAGATGGAGGTTTTGCTAGTTCCTAAATAAAATAAAGAGGTATCACACTGTGGCTAGCACAGGTCTTTCCCATGAGAACTTTCCTCTGTGTTTTATAAACAAAGATAAAGTTTGGATGTTATGAAAACAGTGTCTTGAGATTTGGACAGTTCAGGCCTGGCCAATCAGGCCTAGGGGGAGGTTTCTGGCTGACCAATCTGGGTGACCTCTGAAAAGTCTATATAAGTTCTAATCAAAATAATAAAGCTCTTTTCTTGCCACACTGAGAACCCGGGCCCTTTTTCTCTGCTAGCGGCTCAACAGCGACATCACTCCAATCAGTTAGCCCATTTACACTGAAAATGCATTACTTAATTGTGCCCATTTGCTCACAGAGAAACCTTATTTTAATAAAACTTGATTTACATTCCTATCAGGCTGAATTTCTAATATGAGGAGAATTTCTACTATAAATCAAGATTAAACCTCTGGCTTGTCTTGGCCTGCAATTTCAGTGGTATGTTATGCATGTGTAAAGTAGGGAGAGAGGGATCAATACTGGCTCTCTGCATGGCATTTCAGATGTACAATTTAGGAAGATCGTTCTAAGCAGGAATTTTACTAGGGAATTCTGTGCTCAATATCTATAGGCTCCTGAATTTATATTTGCAAAGGAAATTTAAATTCCAGAAGACAAGAATGATGCCCTGTTCCACTAGGTACTCTGCAAACACTATGTAGGTGAGAATTTTCCTCCTATAGATCTTACTTAAATGAAGCATGGGAGAAAAACAGCCAGAATACTTTAAGTAAAGTCATTTGGCCAATATCATGTGAAAGGACAGCCACCAGACCACAACTTATTTTCACTTTTGACATTATCAGACTGCCTCTAATTAGAGGCACATTACTGTGGATTTGGTATTTTTGATTTGAATACTTGAATCTATAAAGTATATTAATACTAATATTATTTCAACTCTAAGCCTTTGTTAAAGCATTAGACCTCCCACAGGATACTCAAAGTGAAAAATTAAACACACATATGAGCAAAAAGAGAAAACAGGGATTCAGAGCTGGCACATACAACACAGATGCATGTCTTGAGCTGGTGCCTGCAGTGGGAGAAAGATTATTGCAGAGAGGAGTCAGACTTGGTGTCACCTGAGCAAACAGAGCAGGGTGGGGCTGGTGCAGACGCTGTGCTGGTGGGAATGCTGAGGAGCAGCTCAGCATTCGAGGCATAAAACCAAGTTAACAGGTTCCTTGCATGAAGAGGGAGAGAAGTCTCTTCATGTTTGAAAAGGTCACCTTTGAGCCTTCTGTGACCTTTTCCTTTCATAGTTTTGGAACATTTTAAATAATAATTTTTTAATCATTATATATTTTATATGTAAATCAGATGACT
Organism: Entomyzon cyanotis; assembly: GCA_024500445.1. NCBI lineage: Eukaryota > Metazoa > Chordata > Aves > Passeriformes > Meliphagidae > Entomyzon > Entomyzon cyanotis. The sequence continues at coordinate 29,245 of JAKEPQ010000669.1, forward strand.
GAGGTATTAAAAACAGTATAGCACTAACAGAGGTGAAGATTCTGAGAGATGAGACAGAGAACAAATGCCTAGTCTGGCCTGAACAGAACAGTTTATCTCCTGTTTTATTGCAACTCTATTATGGCAATTTTCACCACTCCAAACAGCTGGCCTGCAAAAAGCCTAAAAGTGGCTATATCAGTCAGTAAATTGTTAAAATCTCTTATTTTGATGCAATGCCTGCTGACAAGATACAAGAAGCTACTTCTTAGAATTGGAGCAAGCAAATTCTTGAGTTGCTGTGACATTCCCTACCTTTTTCATTTCCTTTATTAGGCAATCAAGATTAAAGAGTTATTTTACATTGATTAAAAAAAATAAAATCTTTCAATTTAGATTTTGTGCCTTCTAAAAGCCAAAGCAAGTGCTGCTGCTGAATCAAAACCAAAAGAAATTCAAACTACTGTAGTTTGTCTTTCTGAAGTAAAACAATTTAAGAAGTTATCAGACTATGCTGTTAATCAAATTAACTGGAAACTACAAAGGTGAAAAAAAAAAAAGATATTTTACACTTAAAGAACTGAACAAAAATAAGCTTCCACCTGTTAGCATATTAATAATGCTGTTAAGAATATGATGTGCTTGACATTGTGCCACAGATTTCATAAGCCTATGCAATTTCTTATCTGTCAAGAAGCACTTTTTAGCTACTGCAAGAAATGTAAGAAGGAAGAAGGGGAGAAAGATGAAAAAATATACTGCATTAAGACTTGAATGAGATTGTGAACATCCAGTCACTTGACTCCTTTACCATCAGGCTATATATATTGGAAAATATATAAAAGCCCAACATTGCATCAGGAAATGGATTGTACTCAGTGACCTCACAGAACTTTTCCATCTGTGCCATTATTAATATGATGCAGACACCATAAAACAGGGCTGGCAAAGCAATATATGTTCTCAGAGATGATGGATACAAGGGGAGAAGATAATGCTGATAGAAACAATTGCTTTGTATAACAAGCAGGGGATTTTGTAAAAGTGCTATGATGTAATGAGGAAGATAAGTTGATATTCCTAAAAGTCAAATTATTGGATTGGTAGAGCTGAAAAAGTAACATCATGGAAGGTTTTCAAGCTGAGCAAATAAATCAGAAGGAATAATTTACCTTGTGCTTTGCTCAGAAGAGCTTCTGTAAACTAATGACACTTTCTTCAGATATCTCTCTTTAAATTCCTGATTTCCATGATTTTCTGTGAGACTTGAACTATATGAATTGATTGAAATGTTTTACTGTGCTGGATATGTGAAATTCACATTAGTTCTTGAGTTACATGTGCTAGACAAAATTCATTTAGTATTTTCTCATGGCTCATGAGTCAAGGGATATTTACAGAAAAGTGAACCTCAAATTCTCAAGACAGCAATCAGAGCAAAATTTATGCCGACCTTTAAAAGTAACATATTCACTATTGTAGTGGGTCCCTGGAGGACAAGCTTGATTGTTTATTCAGCAAGCCTGTTTAACAACTTGTAGTGTTAAAAAAAAAAAAAATTAACTTGCAGAACTTTGAACCCAAGCATAGCAAAAGGTGACCTGGAATACAGTAGGTGCCCAGAGGGAAGCTTAAAGAGGAATTGAGGTTTAATACACTTTGTTGACCAAAATTTTTAGTCTAATTAGAAGACATGTCAGAGGACAAGATGTTTTTTTTTGATGAAAAGTAATTTAAGGTAATTGAGGATCCAATAGCTATAGTGACACTGTGTCCTATACAATACTGAGTGAAGCCTGTGGTGCTGTACAGCAGCTCTGTGGACACTGTAGGACAACAAGTGGAGAAAAATGTAATCATATTCAGCACAACTCCATCTTAAGGAAACTGCAGGTCTAGCAAGGTCAACCAAGTGACACTGCTGACAGCCTTAGGTCACATTCAGTGCCTCCATCAGGGAAACACTGCATTGTTTCTCACACAGTGAACAAGTCCTACCCTCCTCGATCATTTTTCTGACACTGTGGCCTCAATCATTTGCCCTGTCAACTGTTTAAGCCACCTCAGCTGGGAGCCTTGGTGAGAAGAGCCACAAGTTCACCCCTGCTATCAGCACTGTGAGCAAGGTCAGCCCAGGGAGAAAGCAAATTACTGCAGAACTTTTATTTTCAATGCCTTAATCCTGCCATTGGTCTGCACTGTCAGCCCCTTGGGGTTCTAAGATGAAATAGGCGAAGTACAGACCACCTTAAAAAAAAAGTTATCTTTTGCTGAAGTGCCAGTTTTACTTGCCATAGTTCTCCATTGTTCCAGACTACAAGCACATTTTCCCTCTCAGCCTGTATTTTACCCAAGCGCTTTTGCCATTTTGACGTGAGGTTCAAACCCCAGGGCAGCTGCTCATAGCACATGCTGAGCGCATCCCACCCGCAGGAGCAGCCGGCTCGGGGAGGCTCTGGGCTGCAGTATCAGCCCCGGAGCTGCCACCCCGCAGGGACTGCCATGCCCTTGTCACCAAGCCTCGGCTGGGTCAGGAGAGCCAGACCTGCAGAAAGGAGACAGATGCTTCAAATCGCTTCAAAGCTTTCAGGAAAATCCTGCTGTTATGGTTTCTGACAAAGTCAAACTCTTCTGGTAACTGAATATTCTGCCCACTGAATAACCATGCACATCGCTGTCCATTCACACAGCAAAGAAAGATGTTCGGAGTAGTGAGATCTCAAGATGACAGCAAACCAGAGATTTATTAAAATGAGAGGGAGGCTTTGGGTAACTCTTGGCATCAATGTCTCTAATTATTAATTTCTAATAGCTGCAAAATATGCTATGGCTCACAAAGACAGCTTTGAAATACCAGCATTTTAAACATGAGCTGTAACGTAGACCCAATTAACATTCCAATAATTGTTCTAGGTTTGCAAAGATGAATTTTTCAATAAACTTGCCTTGGTAATATTGGCCTCTTCTGCTTTTGTTGAGGGAAGTACTGGCATGAATGTTCATAGAAATTTAACACCTAACGATGTTATGAGAAAAAACTTGTAGGCAAACAATTTTACATTCATAATGAAGCTTGTTCACAGCAGAAGTGTTTTAAGTGTTCATTCACCCTAGAATCAGGACCAGTAACATCTAACCAATCACAGCTAAAACTACAGCCTTGACCATATCTAATCCACCATTAATACATGAAATTAAAAATAAATTCTAGGACATGGGCATTGTAAATGAAATGTTTCTCAATAGCTGTTGTAGCTTAGCAAAACCAGGATCTACATGTAGACATCATACAGCACAGTGAAAAGGGTAAAAGTATGGGATATGTTCAGGTTGTTGCAAATGATTGCTTCCCCAGAGTCACAATTCTGAAATAAATGAGGCTTTTTTGTTTTTATTTTTGCAAAGACAAGGGAAACCATGATACAACCTGCCAGAGTTTTCAGGGAAAAAAAAATATTTCAGTTTAGATGCTTGTTATTAGTACTTATGTATCAAGTTTTGCTATCAGCAATTGCTGCTCCTTCCACAACACCAGAGCACTTCTGTGCTGAGTTTCTATGTAAATAGAAATGCGTTTTGGTACATATCAAAGGAAGTGCAGATGCATCTCTAATTGTTTCAGCACAGAAGGGAATTTTTTAATACAGTTATAATCAGCTTAGACATGACTTAACTGATACTTAAAGTGTACTGAGTAACAAAGATCATTAAGCCTGCGTGTCACAGCCATGATTATCCATCAAACACCATCCAGAATTTTCTTTCAATTGCTGAAAGAACAAATATTGAATTCATAAGAAATGAGCTCCTAAAATCTTATAGAGCTATTAAAATACAGATTTTTAGCCCTTACCCTCTTTCACTAGCATTTCATTTAATTCCTTTCACTCATTCCTTAAACAGTAGGTTCCTATTTAGAAGGACCATGGAGTATATACATTCTACACCACATAAAAATTACATAGAATCACAGAACAGTTTGGGCTAAAAGAGACCTTAAAATTAATCTAATTTCAAACCCCCACCATAGGCAGAGACACCTTCCACTATCCCAGGTTGCTCCAGCCCCATCCAGCCTGGCACTGGACACTGTCAGGGATCCAGGGCAGCCACAGCTTTTCTGGACAACCTGTGCCAGGGCCTCCCCCACCTTCACAGGGAACAATTTCTTACTCATGTCCCATCTAAGCCTGCCCTATGAGTGTAAAGCCATTCCCCCTTGTCACTCCAGGCCTTGTCCCAAGTCCCTCTCCAGCTCTCCTGGAGGCCCTTTAGGCACTGGAAGGTCTCCCCAGAGTCTTCTCTTTTCCACGCTGAACAGCCCCAGCTCTCAGCTGTCTCCAGAGCAAAAGTGCCCCAGCCCCTGATCATCTTCCAGGCCCTTCCCCAGACTCTCTCCCACAAGTCTTTGTCCTTATGTTGGGAGCCACAGGGCTGGACACAGTACTTCAGAATCCTGAACATCCAGACCCTGATCACGAGTATCCAAATCTCTTTGGAGGAAAGAACTTGGAGAAAACCTCTCTTCAGGAATTAGACAAGTCTCACACACTTCAATGCTTTCCAAAAGCAAAGATGGAAGGTATCAATACCCCTCCTGACAGGAAACCTGTGTCACATGTCCATAAGGGCTTTCCAGTCCTCAGATATAAAAACTTCCATAGAAGTTTCAGTTGTTTAGACTTGACTTTTGCAGTTCAGACAGGTGAAAGCTTCCCTAACAAAGGTGTATGTTTTGTGCCACTAGGTGTCAAATTTATCTAGCATTAATAAAGCTGCAGAATCCCATAGGATGCAACTGTAAGGATGTCCAGAGTGAAGACCCCACAGCCCTAACATCCCTTTGCATTTTAACAGCCTTGCCACACACCTTGTCAAATTTTGTTAGGTCTTTCAGTTTTCAACCAATAACCATGAGAGCAGACAGAGGAATAGGGAGGGCAGGAAATCTTACACTTTTAAACAGTGTTTGAGCCATGTATGTCAGCTGTGTTCCCTCTGCCCTCGCTGTGCTCAAGAGGGAATGTCTTGGCAGCTTTAGTGCAGCTGGAGCTGAGGTGTTACCCTTTTTCTCTGCCAGTCACAAGTTCTCTGTGCACATTCATTATCCATTCCAAGCCTGAATCAATACCTCCATGGCTAAGAACAAAGTCAAGTTGCACCAACGTGTGCTTCATATAGCAGTTTTCTCTCTAAGGTTTTGGCATCGGACACAACATACTAATGACTTCGCAGTATAGCCTCTGAAAAGTGTTTGCATTTTCAGGTCTGCATTTCAGGCATGCAATGTAGCCTTTAGCTGGAGATTTAGCAATTATTAGATTGTCTACAGAATTGATAAGGAGTGATGATTTGACATTGCTCGTCCTTAAAAAGTAGTCTTTGATGAAACACAACCATACAAGTGTAAGTGAAAAGTCTAAAATGTTATTTATACTAAAGTGATCTACCAAGCTTATAATGGTTTTATGAGTGCATGTTATGACAACTATTTCTGTTTTTAAAAGCAATTTGTATTAAGCATTTTTTTCTCACCTGCTCAGTATAATTAAAATCTTTAATTCTACTGAAATGAAATTTTTGCCTATGTAACAAATTTTGTCTCCCAGGTTTTAAACATCAAACTATCTTGAAACTTACTGCTTTCTGACAAATGGAGATTTTTGAGCTAATAATTTTCCTCCTGCCTGTAGTATTTAAAATGCAGTAACAAGTAAACCTCTCAGCACAATATCTTTGTCATAATTTGTGACCACAAAGCTGCACAACACCAGAGATGAAGTCAATCTAGCACAATAATTAAAACATGATCCCTATTATTTAAAATGTTAGACATGCAGTATTTCTTGCACACATAGTATTGGCATTTAAAGAGGAGCTTCAGAGACATACACAGATTTTATACAGCCTCTACTACTTCTCCATGCAGTATGCTTGCACTGCTGGGTTTGACCAGGAGGAGCTGGTCATCCACATGATGGTCCTGTGTTGGTCAGGCAGAATCTGGCCAATAAAAGGGAAACACCCACACGCTATTCCTCTAACCCGCAATTAGCAGCTCATTAAGACATTTGCATAGCTGTGTTAAGAGCAGTGATCAGATCACATTCTCTGATTGTAGGTCTGAGCTACATTCAGACCTAAAGCTTTCAGTCAGATTGTATTGACATGTTTGGCTCCGTGACCTTTCATGGTTTGATTTTGAAGGCAAATTTCACCACCCTCAAGAGGATTGTATTCTGGAATTGCCAAGTGTAGCTGAAAACTTCTGTCAGTGTGACTGTGCTAGAAACCACAAAGTGAAATATAATGCCAGCTGGGTTCAAATACTTTAGAGAATATTCCAATCTAGCATTTCATTCCTTTTCCCAAACAGGATACCCACAGTATGTCTAACAGCTTGGACTCAGTTTTCTTGGCCTGAAATAATTTTGCATCCTGGCAGGATACTTCATTCACTCTGCAAATCTGTGTCTTTCACTTAATGTTTCCAGAACACCTAATTTTTCACACCACACTTTGCTCATTATTTAGGGGATCCTAAATTTCCAGCAGGGAGAGCAAAACAATTTGAAATAGTATTGCACTAAAATGTGCCTGTGATTTTAAAAATCCACATAAAGTTGCTTTTTGGAGAATTTCAGCCTTCAGCTTCTACTAAGCTTTTTATTCACTGTGAAATCTGCTTCCAGCATGAAGATTAAAAGTTGTTCCTTTAAAAGACAAAGAGAAGTAACATATATTGCAGGGCTGATACAGAGCACAGCTAAGTCCTAAAACATTATAAACCAAATACTAGACCTTTAATTTATCTAGTTTCATTCCAGTCTGAATTGAATCACCATACATGTGGATTGCCCACTGTAGAACATCCTTATAAATAAGATAAACTCATTTTCTTCTTCTTATATACATTGGCAAAAATGCTCAACCCTCATTAAAAAACAATTTTGACATGCACTGGTTCACACTGCAATTTTGAGCAGAAAAAGCACACTGAAGGGTAAAAAGGGAAAAAAAACCCAAAGGAATTTATTCCCATCTTAAGTAGCTCAAAGGTAGTTAAAAATGTTAAACTCTGCATCTTCCCAACCCAATAAAATCAAAACCAGGAAAAAATATAGCAGGAGTACAAATAAATATTCTTGCACACACTAATGATGGAGTAATTTCAAAATCTAATGTACCAAACTGTACAAGCACTCCCCAGTTATTTTTGGCCAGATATGTTCCCTAGGATTGTGCCTAGTTCTTGAGCAATCATTTTCCATTAACATTTTCACCAGTCCAAATTATTCACTTAACTTTGCTGAAGGATAATGCAAGAAGCTCAAAATCATGACTGACATAAATGTATTCCAGTCATTTGTGGATTAGAGCTTCTTTCTGGTGATTTCCATGAGATAGAGATTGGTTCCAAAAAGACCTATTACTCATACCATATCCTTATGCATAAAGATATAATAATCACAGAATATGGAAAATGTAAGGTGGAAAAGGTGTTAGACCATTTAATCCATTCATTGTAGCTTATGATTCAGAAAGAAATTTGCATAACCTGCTCTAAAAGACTTCCTATATAATGATGCTTCCTCAGTTTCCCAAAGCAATATTTCAATGCTTCAGCATCTTACTGTTAGAAAAGGATTTTATACATCTAATACAAATTTTCCTTCAAGTTACATTCTTCACTTTTTCCAAATAAATATCAGAGTAGGTCATTTCTCTTTGCAGTGGCTGACTACATGAAGAGTTTTGATGAGTCTACTCACTTTCTACTATTCTAACTCAAAAAAATGTCAGTTCCTCTCCTCTTAGGAAATACTTCGTTTGCTACATATGAATATTCCATATTCTCACCCAGACCTTCTCCAGCTGCTCACAGTCTATTTTTTTTCAGGTACAATGCCCAAAACTGGAAAAAGTGCTCTTTACAACAGGGCTGTGTTTTGTTTTAGCTTTATGCCAAAACATATTCATGACTGTCACTCATTGAAATAAAAGGTAATAAATGAGGTCTCAGGTTGAGACTCCAGGTGTACACACAGTGTATCTGTACTCACTTCAAGCTCAGTGCTACTAATATGTGCAAGTTTGCAAAGAGCTTTCTACCAGATAATAGACTTATATTCTGAAATTCAGCCTGTGACATAATGAAAGAGAGCTCTTTCCACTCAACTGCTTCAGGGTAATCCTTTTGTTTCATTTATGTGAGTAGATAAGATTTGTTAAATACTTAAGGTAAAATTTTCCTACAGATTTTTTAAAATATCCCTGTTACATAGGCAGATTAATACCTTATTTTCACTCCTGATTTATAAATGCCTGTAAAACAAACAAAAATCACCAAAACCAAACAAAAAACCCTAAAACCAAAAACAAACAAAAAAGCAAAAACAAGCCAAAACCCAAAACCAAGCAAAAAACAAAAAAACCCCAAAAAATCCAAAAGAAACCCAGAAAATCTAATGACCTTCAGGTGGTCAATTTTTTCCACCTACATATTTGAAAAGTGTTGTGTGGAAACCTTTTCTTACTTAAAACAGCAGGAATGCACTCTGTACTGCAAAAGTCAGAACAAATTATTATGACTTGCTGGGGAAATAGAGGGATATTACAAAACAATCAACTTCCTTTATTGATTTTACACTTTGCTCATACTCTAGATATGTAGTTCAACTAGCATTGTAAAAGGGAATGTGCTTCTTTGACACTGCCACACTCTTCTTTGTTGAAAGAACATTTCTAAATTAAAAATTTGAATGCAGATATTCAAGAAAACCTTGATGCAGTTTAGCACCATCGCAAACCCCATCGTAATTTATATTTGAAAAAATGCTTTACGTTCTTTCTTCTAGCACTGTTTCAATTAATCAGTAGTGTTACTGCAGGCTCCAGGAGGGTGGCACAGGCTGGCTCCCGCCCAGAGCGAAGTCCCTGGTCCTCATAATTCCACCGGATCTGGGGCACCCAGCCCCTGGGGTCCCGCGGGCAGCGCAAGTCTCCCAACCACAGAAATTCTAGCAGGAAACGTAGTGAGGCGAAAGAACGAACTGGACTCCATCTCTGTTCTGCTAGGGAGGTTTATTTGGAGTATGGGGAAAAGGGGTGCAGGGAAGGAGAAGGGGGAAGGGAGACAGGGCTGGTAGCAGATGCTAGCAGTGCAGAGATGGAAGACCTCTCTCTGATGCAGACATGGGCTTATAAGGGGAAGAGAAGGGGCGGGATTTTTGTCCCCTGGAGCCAGTCCCGGGAGATGGAGGGGGAGAATTGACAGGGGGAACACACCAGTAAGTTTTTAGGTATAGCAGAGTGCATAGTTTAAAACGAACCAATGGCATACAGAGCAGGGAAATAATGGAAGTACATGGAATCCTAAAAACCCACATTGCTACACAGTAGTTGTCAACATTTTTGAGCAAGAGATCTTTCAGCCTCAGTTACAATGGAATTTTATGACTCCAGGTGACACATTTTTTAAAACTGGAATATTCTGGAAATATTCAAGCTAATTCTCTGAATGATAAGATAAGTGATAGTGCTTCATCATGCATTTAGCTGTGGTGTTATACAACCTTCACCAGTCTGTCTATGGCATGTATGCAATTCAACATCTAAAACATTGCAAATGCTTAATGAAATCAATTCTCTAAAAGTTCACATCTGTGCTTTATATGCAAGCAATACTTGTTTTTAATCCTCCGTTTACTCACATGTCTCTTGCATACAAAGAAATTGTTTACAACTTCTTAAACAAATTAAAATCAATTGTGCATGGCACACAATTCAAAATAACAGCACTTGTGCTGGTAACTTGCTGCATTTGGAATGTGGATGTTGTTTGGAAGCAGAGCAAACCTTAAAATCCACAAAATTACCCCAATTCTACTGGCCCAACTTCACAGTAGTCAGCTGACTGCCACAGCAGAAAATCATTTGTTCCAAATCATTTTAATGCTATAGAGGCACACTCAGTAATGTTATCTTGGGCAGAAAGGGTACCATGAAGTCTGTCTGAAAGCATCAAATAGCACTTAGTGTGAAAAATCTAAACCTACTCTTTCTTCACATTAAAGTCCAGCCTCGTAAAGGAAATGTATTTTTAGACATCTCAAAGAAGGGCAACTGAGCAGTTTCCAACTGCAGCATAAAGTTTACAGAAAGATGATTCCATCTCTAAGTGCTAATCAAATGTCATTCATAAATGGTCAGAGGACATTATGAAGGTTTGCGTCTGTGGAAACTGAGATCAGCTTTGTTATATTCAAGCTATAATTATGAATATATATATTGTCCTGTGTACATATAACAGTGACTGATGCACTGATTAATGCATCTCCTTTTATGCCATAAAAGGCCAGGAACTAAAAATACCCTGGGAAGGCCTCTTTCTTCAGATAGTTCAGTAAACTTATTTCAGCTCTCATTCACATAGATCTCTGCAGTCACTGTATAGATAAACAGCATCCACAGAGCTTTCATGTTGAAAAACAACAAGAGTCTTTCAGAGTTCTTAAATATTTATCCAAATCCTGCACTTGTTTCACACACTGTGAGCTTCAAGGCACAACTGCACACTCTCAAGAAAGATCTGGAGAGAGGATCAATACTAATTCCCACAAATACTCTTAGAAGCACTGGGCTTCAGTAAGGGCATAGAAACTGTTTCAGAGCTTTGTTACATGAGTAACAGGGATACAGGCAATTGTAGCAAAATCAGCAATCCTGATAAAGTTTACGTTTTTGAAAATACCTTTCAAATTCATTTCTGTATTTTGGAAATCCACTCTTGAAATACTTTTTCCCCTGTGAATTCTGCTTTATCTGAACAAAGGGTATAAATGAGGAGATTTAGGTCATTTGCTTTACTTAATGCAAAGGTACCTTTCTCTTCCTGTGGAGGCAGGAAATGCTGGCACAGGAGCAGAGATTTTAAGTAATAGACACTACTACCTGGAGTGGGCAGCTACTAAGGATTGTATCATGCACTTGCACTTAGCTAGATCTCAGTTCTTAGATGTGCCTTTTACAAAACACTATAGCACGAAGCCTGTGAAACATCTTATGCTGCTTGTTTATGATATCATATGTATTTACACAACAATGCTTCTGCCATTGATTTTTCATATCTGTTACAGAATGTCAAATGACTTTAAAAGCTGTAGAGGCAGGTACTACTTATTTCAGATAGCACATAATATAAGGAATAGTACTTTTGGGGTGTCTTGCTTGCCTGCTCCCAAATTTCACATTCATAGAACTACAGCTCAGCCTACTAACCTTAAGCTTAATCCATGAAATACCATAAATATGTTAAAACATATTAAAATGGTGTGCTCCAATTACCTTCTTTTATTACTAATTGGGACTTATGACCTTGATTCCAAGTAAAAACGTTAAAAAAACATTCTGACCTTAAAAAGCTACTAAATAAATTAGTTAATATATTGTTATCTTAAAACTGTCACAAGGATTTCACCTTCTAAAGTTAGTGCTCTGAGGAACAGATTCTGATCACTTTTATACTGGTTTTATGCTGATATTGGTGCATTATTCTCAGAAGAGTTCATCTTGATTTACAATACCATGAGATCAGAATCTGCACCTCTGCAGTCTTCTGCAAACTCAAAAAAAAAGTCAAAAGAGAAAGTGCCTTGACTTACTCCTTATATTTGCAAAGGAAAATCAATCTGTATCCAAAGAGCCTCAACTCTCTGGACTTCTTCCTAAGCAAAGGTTTCCATAGACAGTAAGGCTCTGCACACAAGAGTCAGGATCATAATTTCAGGGCAGGGCTGACTTCTCTCACCAGCACTCCATATTTGACAAAGCAAGGAGGTTTAACTGAGGTCAACTGCAGGCAGCCTGTGCTGGACTCCAGGGCTGGGCAGATAACTATTTGGGATAGACTGTGTGCAGACCCAGATAAGCATCAGTAGAGATCAATACAGCAAAAGCAAAACCTCAAGAGTTAAGAAATCATACAGCAGCAGCTTAAAAAAAAAAAAAAAGAAAAAAAAAAGAAAAGAAAAATCAATTATTTTTTCCTATCCAGAAAGCCACTAGCAAGATTATATTTGGGTCAATGCCACTCAGTTTTCAAATCACAATACCTTCTTGGACCTTCTATCATACCTATTGCTCTTACAGTCTCATCTCCTCCCCTCTTCTCTCAAAACTGAAGAAAGCTAACAAACCAGAACCAAGCGTAACTCAGATTTCTACTTCTGTACTGCAGCTTTCCACTAAGCTTCCCACAGGACTCTGACCATGAAAGTCAGGGTTTTGATGGGTAGGTGTGCCTTCCTACAGCCAGGACTGCAGGGTAGGATGTTATACATTATTATTTGTTTCACCTTTGACCCAGTAATTCTGGTTGCTCTTGAAATATATCAGCCCTTTCCACACTATTGAATTAGGCAGATGTAATACCAATTGGAAATTGTGTTTGCAGTATGTCCTAGGAACAGAAGATACTTAGACGAGGAGTCTTCTGTTTTCAGAAGTATTAGAAACATAATGTAGAACCCATTAAAAAATACATTTTCTGCTGTATATTTTCCCCACTGGTGTTTCATTCACAAGATTTAATGAAGCCAAAAAAAGGTAATTTAAAATTTAGAAAAAGTAGATAAAAAAGACTGTAGAAAATTGAGTCAAGCTGAAAGTTTTCCTACAATCCCAAACAGTTACCTTGCTGAACCAACTAAACAGGCAATGTAAAGTAACCTTCTCCAGTGCACTGATAATCACACTCAACACACATGATTTAAACATTATCTTAAGTTTGCAGATTCACAAATATCATCTGTTCAAGCATCAGAAAAATTTAACATGTAGAAAAACATTTCCCTGTGTTCTGATTTTCACCCAGATTAAACAAGTATTTTTAACTCCCCTCAGCTACAGTTTTCTCCTGTAAAAAAGAGTTTTTCTCCTATAAATAAAAATCTTAAAAGAAAGCTTGCAGACATCAATTTGTGGTGAAAAATAAAGGAAAAAAAAACTGTTTCATATGCTGCTTATAAATAAAATTCTCTCTTTACAAGACTATTCGTCTATCTTCTCTTTTTTTCCTATCCAGCATCCAGGGCTCCTGACACATGATTTGTGGAATCCCAATTATTCATCTGATAGCCCCCAATTGCATGCACTCAGCTATTACATTATATAAATTGTGCCTCTGTATAAATTACACATCACCAAAATTACTGCATCATGCATTCAGGCAGGCATCTCGATGCACTGTTTCTTTGATTTGAGTGCTTGTATGATACCATGTTCTCTTCCATAACTAGAATTTTCTTTTTTTTTCCTTCAAACTTATCCTGATTACAGTTTTATTTCTCTTTTCTTATTATTTGAAATTTCCAGAGCACGAAAGACTATGGGTTGGATGATTGAACAGTATAATGAAGAAAAAGGGAAGAGCAAAAAGCAGACATGGTTTGGATGAGCTGAATTTTAAAGCCTAGAACTGATATGCTGTTGTGGTGGCAGTATAAGCAGACTTGAAATAAATATCTTCAGGAAATGTTGCATCTTCACTGTGTTTTATGATCCAAAGCTGTAGTATCCCCAATCTTAAAAGCCTTGCTGCTGTCCTTTCCTCCCCAGTAGCCCTGCTCTGGTGGTGTTGGGGCAAAGCTCAGCACACCGAAGGCCCTGGAGCAGCTGTGAGTTGCACATTGCTGCCGGCCAGCCCAGCCTCTCCTGTCTGCATATCGAGTCTATAGAAGCAGCTCTGCTAGAAAGGTGTTCAGTGGCACAAAGGGCTAAATCAGCTTCACTGGCAGAGCTTCCTCTTCAGTGCATGCTCCAAATAAGATGGTTACTACTGGTAATAAACCTAAGAGAAAATGGTTCCAGGGTTTGGGGTTTTCTCCCCCTAAAAACCAGCAGTTTACCCCATTAGTTTTGTCTACAAGGTAAACTCCTGGGGCAGCGTAACAAGCTGCTGTTCAGAGGGGCCACATCATAAAGTGTCATGTATATAGAGATCTTTAATTGCTGTGGGATGATAGAGGTAAGATAAGGTTATGTCATTGGCTCCTCTATTTCTTCACTCCAACAAGAGCTTTTTATGAGACTAAAGGATTTTACAGTGATTTCCATGAAGGCTGTATGATGAAACTCAACTTGTAGAAGAACTACCTGTTTAATTTGCAAAAGTACTAATTGTGCCAATTATTTCTCCCTAAGTGACAAATGTGCAAAGCTTCTTTACAGTGCTATTGCTCTAAAAAGAGAAAGTGGTAGCTTTATTTCTAGTTGAACATTACTACTACAGGTTTTTTCCCCCCACGTTTAATAACAGACCTTCTGTAATCATGACTATTCAAGTGTCTCTCAGCTACATCTCTGACAAATGATATATGGTCCTTGAGAGCTACTGCAGGTGACTCACCTCCTCTGTATGATATTTAGTTATTAAAACAAGATTTTGTTTTTTTCAACAAGTGCAGAGGAAGGGAACGAGCAATTTCTCATTTACTTACTCACTTTGTGGAGAATATTTCCTTCCCAGGAAGGGTCATTATTTATAGCTATCTGAAGCATCCATATTTCCACCAGTAAAGGACAGAATTTAGAATCATTGCTTGGCTGATAATATTAATAGCATTTGAGATTGAAGCCGAGAAAGGTGAAAATAACTTATCCTTCTGATGAAACAGTGGTTGCAAGCAGTAAAATACTGTAGAAATTTGTGCTGAAGAGGAACAAGGAAAGCTTTACACAGTTGTGCAGAACAGGTATTAAAAGGGCACTATTTTACATGCTATTTCCCCATTCATGTTTTTCAAACAGTTGGCACCAAATCCTGCACAGCGAAAATACATCAATTACTTTAAAGCTGACTTTTTTTTCCCCCCATCAGTACTCAGAAATCTTTCTTAGCATCTTTTTTATTACCAAGTCTGTGATTAACCACCACAGGCTGGATATTGTGCTTGAGAACATAAGCTGGTTTAAATCAGCACCAGCCTTGTGAAGTTGTTCAATAATGTCAGTTTTAAGAGACAACCCCCCTGTAATTAAGTGTGTAAAGCTGCATTATCCTTTTGGCATTGTAGCACTAGAAATATTAATGTATAGGGCTGGCCAACTAGGAAACTCCTTGCCTGTTTTTAATATAGGCCATATATTCTGGTAAGAAAAAAGGCATTAAAAAACTTTATAACACAGCTTGCTGCATTAACAAAATGCAGAATAGAATCAAATTTCATTCCACAGAACAAAGCAGGCTTACATCTCTGGTCACAAGCATTGACTTGCCTTTTCCACAGCAAGGAGAGTGACAGCACTTGGGCTGCTCAGTGCCGCTCCCTGGGATGGGAAGAGGACATGGTGACACAAACAGGACTCTGCTTCTCTTCATGGGAGGGGCACTGCAGCCAGACTGAGTGGGGATTTCAGTCTGGCACTGGCCACCTGTGAAAGCTTTAGCTCAAAAAGGGAACTACATCGAATTTGCCTTGGGACATATCTTGACAGCAAACTCAAACATGAGTTAAATCCTTCACAAAAATATTATTGAGGTGGCATATTGATAGCTGCTTTGGGTGGGTTTTCATCACTGTAAAAGTGTCACAGATACACAAACACAGAAATTGATGCAGGGAAAATCATCCTATTTTCACCATAAAGTACACTTCCTTCTGAGAGCTGATTTTTCATGAAATTGAAGCAGGTTTTTTTTGGTTTTTAAGCAAATCAAACATAAGACATTTTTCCACTAATTTTCTTTTTTACTTCTGGAAATAAAACATTGAAAAATTATTACTTTTTTAACTAGCTAACCCAATGAAAAGTTGTGATTATTTATGAAGTAATTTTGTAATACTTAAGAGAACAAAAGCTTGGAAAATATGCTGCTAATGAAAGACAGAAGTAATTATCTTCCTGAAACTATTCTATTCTAAATGTATAAAAATGTACAGAAGAGGCCAATATGTCCACTTCTGTACCTGAAAATACTTTTATCAGCTATTAACCACTCCTTTTGAAAAATATAAGCTTAGACCCCGAAGTCAGCTCTGTTTTTCCCAAAATTGTTCAATTTTAATTGCTTGAAATAATTGGGGAAAGAAGAGATCAGGGTTATTTTTAAGAAATAGCATGCCTTGGAAAAGCTATACATGTACAGCTAGTCATACGTGCCACCAGTACCTGATTGTCAAAGTTTGAGATAGGACATTGCCAGGAGGACGCACGAAAAGAGGGCAACCAGGCTACAAGCTTAAAGTTGCAAAAAAGTGACTTAAATACTTAACAGAGTTGGAGGATAAATGCAGGCAAAAATAAACTTTTCATACATTATTTTGTTCACTCCCCCCCTCCCTCTTACGAACTTAAAGTATTCACCCCCTTTCCTCTTTTATAACCAACAAGCCTGGGTAGGGGGCAGGGTGTGGGGCATTCTCTCAGTCCACAGAGCAGGTTCTTAAATCTATTCCTCATTACAATTCTTTCACTACAAATATTGTTTGTCTTTACTTTATCTCTCTCTCTCTCTCTCTAGACAGTTCTCCTGCTCTCACCCCCTACCCTCTTAAGAAGCAGTCCACTTACCCCGCTTCCCTCTTTCTAAACCAGCAACACAGACAGGGGGCAGGGTAGGGGTTTTCTGGTCAGTCTAATCAGGGAGAGGGGGTTCTCTACTTAGCCAGGGGTCTTTCTCACGAGAGACAGTCTTTTGGGAACTTCTTTGGCGTGGGTCCAATCTCACGAGCAACAACCCGCCCGAATTTTGCTGCAACGTGAGTCTTTTTGTCTATAGGTTGCTGTGCAGACTCTCTCAAGCCAAGGCCAGGCTGTTTCCATACCAGGAGCAAGGCCTTTCTCTCCCTTCCAAGGCCTTTGCAGTTTTAACTCTTAGATGAGACTTCTACTGGTTCACAGTCTTTTTCAGGCATCCACCTGCTCCTCTGAAGTGGGCTGTGGGTAGATTTCTGCACTCCTGTGGACTCCATAGGCTGCAGGGGACCACCTGCCCCCCCATGGCTTTCACCACGGCTAGCAGAGGGTTTTCAGCTCTGGCACTGGGACCACTTCCTCCCCCACTTTCTTCACTGACCTTGGCACTCTCCATGCTGTTCTCCCTTCACATATTTTTACCTCCACCTCCTCTTCCTCCAACTACAAAGAAGTGAAAGAAGAGCGTGCCTGCTTTGTTTTGATTTCTTCTTAAATATGTTTTCACAGAGGTGTAACCAGCACCTCCAATTGGCCCAAACTTGGCTGGTAGCATGTCCATCACCTTTAGAGCTATAAGAGATTGGCTCGGCTGGACCTGATGTAAAAAATTCTAGAACTCTCACTCAGGACACACAGGAGCCATCTCTGTGCCACTCCCCACCCCTCAGACACCTCCCCAGGCCAACCACAACAGCTTCTGAGGAGTCTAAATTTCTCCCAGATATCAAAAATACTTTACTGATGTTTTGAGCCAATCAAAACCACCACACTGATAAAATCAGCCCACTAAAAAACAAAGACACCATAAAATAAATGGAAATGTTGCTGTAAGAGCCACTATTCATCAAGCACAAAAGCTACTGTTCTAGGCTGCCAGGAATCACTGTCAAAATCGGGAAAGAGGACATTCCAGAGGGCTGCAAGGAAAGCATTCCCCTGGGAGGGTGTGGAGGGTGCCTGGTGTTCTCTGTCAGTGGAAGCAGTGACTGGACTGGAGGGTAGAAGTTAAAAATGTGATCAAGGTTCAAACACACAGAGACAAGATCCCAATTAAAGAGCATGTCAAGGGAGAGCAATCAAACACTTTTCCCTCCTTTGCGCTCAGGAATGCCTTTGCTCCATTAGCCAGACTGTTACTTAGGACACCTTCTTTCCTCTGTGAGTGTGAGTGACAACTTCTGTTTCTGCCCCTCCCCGAGTGATAAAATCAACACCATTTGAGCAGGTATCACCCCTGGTTTGTACGCAGCTCTAAGGGCAAGGATTTTCCTTTGGTATCACTTCGACTCAGGAAAAGCTCATCTACACAACTGACTGCCAGGCTGGGAGCAAAGAGCCTTGGCATGAGCCAGGACAGCAGGGGAGTTCCCCTCTCCTACACCAGGGACATGAATTATATCCTCTCCTGCAGCTCCCAAATGGAGATGAGCAGAGACAATCTGATCATCTGACTTGAACTCGTCAGCTGAGAGCTACAGTTTCATGTTAGTAAAGGGTAAATTAATACTGAAAATCCCCTTTTACACTTGCAGGCAAAGGCAAAAGCATTTTAAAAGCTTCTTAAAATGAAGCCCTTCGTGTCAATATCAGTGGAAATTAATGAGCAATGTAGCCACCCCGATCTCACAAGCCAAAGAAAAATTTCTGGCTTTGAGACTATTTCTCCCAGCGACTCTATTGTACCTGCATGGAGACTGAAATACAAAGAAATCCAGACAAATCTTGATTCACAAGAAGCAAGATGTCAGATTTTAAGACCTGATCAGAAGATGTTATCATTTGCAGAAATTGTAAACATTTAATAACTTATCTACCTTTAAATTTGATTAAATCCTTGATTTGCTCACCACAATGACCTTGTGGACAAATGCGTAGAATATGGTAATCACAACACGGGTAGGGTATGCAGTCTTTTGCAGAGTATTCTCCAGTACCTGATGGAAAGGAATAGTTTGTTGTTGTGTGGTGTTAGAGAGTTTTTAGGGGGGTTTTTTTGGTGCTTGTGTTTTGGCCTTTTTTTGGGGGGGGGATATGTTTTGTTTTAGTTTTTGTTTTGTTTTCTTTTTCTTTTTAAACTACAAGTGAAATATTCTCACTGAAAATGCCTAAGGAGCAAGACATTTGGGAAAAAACTCCCCATCACAAGGAAAGGTTTCTCTGAGAATTTCAGATCATCTGAGCTGCCATAGGCTACCAACTCTCTCATTCATTCCAAATCTAAGTTTTTTAATACAGTTCTGTGTTTGCTATAGGAATCCTAGAACAAAGAAGCATGAACAATTTCTATGTACTTCTGGATTCTACCCTTTGGAATTGTAGCAAAAGCCAGGAAAACAAAGTGTCCCTAATGCATCCCTGTAATCTCAAGGAACAAAGGGAAGAAAAGAGGATGCCTTAGACAAGAGGTGTGAGCAACGTCAGAATGCCTGAAGTTAACAACGTTGGAAAATAAGCATTGGCATAAACAAGTCAAGGGAAGTGCTTCACACTTGTAGGTTCCTTGAAGCATGTGGCTTTTTTCCTCAAATGTGTGCACACATGTGCATGTAAAAGCAGAGATTTTTCCAAGGACAGGTGCTTCAAAAAACCATTTTAATTCTAAAACCTTAGTCTACCTTTTAACTCTTCTGACTCTGGGGCTAGGATAAGTACATTAAATCAATTTTGAAAACAAACAAAACACAACTAGTCTATTTTCAAGGATTCTGATATCTTTTCCAAAGCTGATTTAGTAATGCAAAAAGACAATTAACCCTTACGAAAATTGTGATCAAGACAAAACTTACCTCCAAGCTAGATATTGTAGTTCTATTCAGACACAGGAATAAGGTTCAGAGATAATGCTACAAGAAATGTCTCAAAGGCAGGCAAGATTTCATTACCTCTTTCCTCAGCATTTCATTCCTACATTTTTGTTACTTTTTCTATATAAACACAACTAAGGAATCTGGAGAATTTCAAGTTTCACAGGAACATAATTTTTTAGTCAGAGAAAACTACCACACCTAAATGGAATGTGACAAAAAGAATGGCTAAACTTGAAGAAACATGGCCTGTAGAGTTCTCAGAGATCTGATGGTGTAATCAAGCCTTGAAAACAATCTTATAATGAAGCAAAATAAAAAAATAAGTGCTTAAATAAAATTGCAAATGCTATTTGCCATGAATTTGGAAAAACAAAAATGTAAAGTTATCTTCTTAGACCCCAAATAAGAGAACACAAACAAAGCCAAAAATTTCATCATTATCTTTTCTTCACTTGCACCTCAAATGGGAATTTGAAAGCGGCAGCATTCCCAGAGCAGCCCTACCCCAAATGAGAACCCTGAAAACCCTGACCTCGGCTCCCTCTCCTCCCCCCATCTGGTTCTCATAAGACACAAAAGCCAGCACGATAAGAAAGAGAGAGAGCACATTTACGAATTTCTCTAATCTCTTTAAAGTTTCTCAACAGTCCTAAATTAAATCCCCCTTTCACCCGTATCACTTTATCCGTCAGAAAATCCAGAGGATATTTGGATTCAGACATCCATAGCACCAAAGATCTTTCATTACAACACACAAACAAGCACTTTTATTGAACAAGAACTCAATTACTTAACCCAGTTTCAGATTTCATTCTACCCTGCTGCTTCCACCTCAACATGGACCTACTAATCTCTTCTGACGGGCATTGCTACATATCAGTTCTGATACACAGAGATGATTCCTAACCTCCCTTGCAGAGAGCTACTGATTAAATAAACTGAGATGCCCATCTCAGCTTCTTTGGACCAATGAATAACAATGAGGAAATAAAGTTGGGAGATAGAGACCTTTTTCCCTTTAATATGAACAGCATTCAGAAATAGACAGAAAATAGGGCAAAATAATTCAGTAAAAGAAATAGGAATGGAAACAGCTAAGTGTTTATTGTGCCCTGTATAAATGATTCAATTATTGTATCAGCTAGAGGTTATGCTTCCTTCTTTTGTTTCTCTACTGCAAATTAGTAAACTGTTTCTTTGCTACTGTAATGGATAAATGATGGTACAACTCCAAGTTCACCAAACTGAGGGTTATGAATATTGGAATACAAAAGACTTCAACCTGCTCTGCAGAAGAACTCCACTATGGTATGTGAATTCCTAGTTCCTTTCTGGCCCCAAACGGTGACAGAATCATCACATGTTACAAGCGTATATTACCCAGATCACAAGCATAGAGATGAATGTTGGCTGCTAATGAACTTGGGAAACTAGACTAAGTACACATAAAAAAAAAAAAAAAAAAAAAAAAGAGGGAGATCAATTATATGAACAAACGACCTCTCTCTAAATCAAATCAATTATTAGAAAAAGGTTGTTAGAGCCACATTTCTATTAACTTCAATAAGCCCTGGTCTCAAACTCAATGTGTTAGATATAGCACTCCTGATAAAGGAACATGCACTTCACCTGCTTATATAAACAGCTTCTAAGCCAGCGGCCAGCACACAAAAATACAACAACCTGAACAACAACAAAGAGTCATTGCAAAATATTACAAAAAGGACATGGATATAAACACGGAAAGTAAAAAAGAAGAGCTAGATAAGAACAGAATGAGAGAGGAGATATCAAAGCAAAGCCAGCCAGAGAACTAAATACAATCAGTAATAATGTAATTATACTGAAGAAGTAGGAGAGCCCTAATACCACTTATGTCAATCCAGGAGGAGTTGCCAAACACCAGTGAGCAGGATCACAGAGCCTCTATGATCAATTCCCTTCAATTACTTGAAAATTCCTATTGCAATATTATTTATTTTGAGACCAAAAAGAGATTCTAAAATTTGGCAATGTGTTTCTAAAAGAAATTTTAAAATGGGGTTTAGAATCAGGAAAAAAAACCATAACAGAGTCTAAACTACTTTATCTCTGGAGGAATTTCTTTTGCTTCTATCAAAATTATCTATTTATCTGTGCTACTGAGATACTTTATTCATAGAACAGTGTATTTCCAATAAAAATATTATAAAGGAAATGTAAACATTTGCGTTGTTTCTATGTTTATTGAATGTTTTCAAAGACCTCGTGTTGTGGCTTTTTCTGCCTCTGTTGGCTACTTTGTGCTGACTTGCTTTGTCCCGTTTCTATCTCTGAACTAGGGAGAATTAATGACTTTATGTATTTACTTGGATTTACAGATGAGTATTTTTCATGGAAAAAACAGTTCAACCACAAGCTGCATGGAGGAATTTTTAAGGAAAAACTTGAATCTCAAAATTATTCATAATTTCTCTACAGAGGAAATCCTATCTTTTGAAAAACTCCATCCTCTTCCTTGTATTTCTACTCAAGATCTTTTCAGACAAAGAAAACTACAGAGAAAAAAACAGTTTTGTGAACAACCCTTTACCATGATAATCTCTATCTAAAGACCATTTCAAAAGATGCTTGCAGTCTTTCATCACTGTCAGACATTTAGACAATTATAGGTGCATTTTAGAGTATCTTCTGTTTATAGTACTTTGACCCTTTAAGGAGCAGCTAACACAACTACAGCAATAAGTTATTTACATTACCATTGCAGATTTGACTGACCCTCACTTCTGACCCTGAAGGAACAAGAAAGACTTCTCCCAAACAGAGCGTTGTGTATGTTAATCACAATGTTAATGCAGACCTCTACTTAGCCTGTATTGTTTGCATTTTGTATTACTTGAAGTCACATTTGTTTGCCCTCCTACTCCCTCGATCCTTTTATCCACCATGCAGCTGATGGCACAGGCATTCTTTTATTTGCAGAGCAGTAACATTCTGCATGTTATCCACATAGTAACAGGGGAGAATTCATAGTAGCAGATAGGTGTTGTCATGAGAATAGCATTTGTGCAATCACTAAATTGCTAAAAATATGCTTTTCCACCCCAAGAAAAAAAGAATTTATTTCAAATTTGACAAGTTTCAACCAGCACTTACCACCTCCCCAGTGAAAATCTATAATGTCCCCCAATGAAAGCAGACTGATGGTTTAAAATGTGCTGTGTTCTGTCTGCCATCTCAGGTAAAAGGAAGCACATGCAAATACAATAGTGCCTGTTTTGTTCAGACTCTCTGTTTTGGACCTCCAGGTAGCATAGGTAACGTTTCTGTTGTAACATTTACACTGTTTTTCTTCCTTTTGTCATTGGACATAGACATCTTTCATCATTTTTGGAAACAAACTACAGCACTTGATTATATTAGTTAAATAGAGGTTGATTGATGTCATCAAAGCAAATTAATTATGTCTAGTTAATGTTTCTGTGCCAGATTCCCTCATCTAATAAAGGGATAGGTAAATGAAGTGTCAGAAAAGACCATTATCTTTTATTTTCAAGGTCAAGTTGTCAATAAAGCTTCAACATGCACTCACAGGGCAGGGACAAGACTCACTGAAGGAGGCCTTTTAATCATGTTTATTATTTTTGCCAGCATGAATGTATTACCTAAACCTGTGGTAATAATCTTCACAAGCAAGCACTAAGCCAAAAAACATCTGTTTGTTATCACTGCAGGTCAATGTGAGAAGCTGCAGATCTATTTGTGCATTGGCATCAACAGAGCTCTAACCCACTTCTGTTTGCCAGTGTCAAACACGAGTCTGTAGAGCTGACCACAAGTGTCACTTATGTTCCATCTGTTTATGTGACTGAAACATCCTTCTAATCTACATCAAATGCAGCCAATCTGCATGTAGGACAAACACTTCCAGGGGCTTTGCAGCCACTGTTTGTGATCTCCCATTCAGAGGCTTTTCCTTTCAAAGATGTAACTTTCAGAGTGGGCATAAATTTACTCAGAAGTCGTGAAAAAGGTGGGTGAACAGAGTTCACACCAACTGGTTTTCTCCTGTTTTTCTGTTGAAGGACATGCATGGCACCCCTTACAAATGTATGGGCATATACTACAAAGGTAGAGTCATGCATCACACCAAAGAGCTTTGGTTTCTGTCTACTGAGACTCAAGCAAAGCCACTAAAACATATGGACATTTCTGAATTCGTTTTGCTGTCTCTGCACCATGGGTCTATATTCACAGGTTATGCTAAGAGATCGAATGAGACATCCTTTTACTATAAATCTCCCCTTAAAAATAAACTGAAAACCTTGAAACAATTGTAGCTAATAAAGACATAAGATGTTCAAAGCATACACTCTTCAGTAGGATTTCACTGGGCTGTACAGAAGGGATGCAAACAACACAGAGGAAGTCACAGATGAATTTTTCATCTGACTGCAGTCAGTGCATTAAACACAATGTGGAATAAGACCTCATAAATCTGAAGTTATGGTCAAATGTTCACTTCAGAAACAGCCTTGTCAATTAAAGATGCAAATTAATCTCTCCAGCTGATTGTCACTGCAGCTCCTTCCTGAGAGCTGGAGCACTGCCCTCCTGTGAGTCCTTCCCATCCATTCCAGGAGTTACTGAGGTACCTTGACCTGCTGTGGGAAGCTATGGAAATATCAGTGCCTGGCTTGAGAGCATGGCCAGCCCCAGACTGCAAATGCCAGCACCAAATCCTCTAGCACACCTCAGCAGCAGAGCCAGTTCAACAGCACAGCCCTTTCTCACAAGTTATTTGAAAAAAACGCTGTTGATCTTTTCTAGAAGACAGCAGCCTCCCTGCTTCTCATAACTGAAATCCACTGGATAGAGACTGTATGTGATCATGGAGGGCTTCACAACAATTTTTTTTTCCTCAAAATAAAAATATTGATAGTAAGGATAATATCAGGCCCCAAGTACTGCCAAGAAAGTCACTATCCTCCTTGTTTTGACTTTGCTATTACTTTTTGATTAGAATTGAGTTGACAATACAGACTGAAATAGAAAGTACACTCAGATCCTGCAACACAGGAAGTTAAAAGAGCAAAAAAGGAAAGAAAGAAAAAAGTAGAAAACCCCAAGCCTTTCAGGGCAGAACCTGCACACATGCTATTCCTAAAAAAGGCAAAAATAACACAATACAATACAGTCTTTATGCCAACTAAGAGTTTTTCTCCCATTTAACCAGTCACTTTGCTGCCCAGTGCTGCACTTTCATTTCAAACCATCCCATTTAAAATATTCTCTGTTATGACCCTTTTAGGAATTAATAATTCGTGGAGGTTTCACTGCATGGTGCAGTTCTAAGATTAGATAGCACTGAGAGAATCTATTACAGCATAGTGTAATAGCCAATAAAATATATTAAAAATATTACATTATCTTGCCTATAAATGTATTATACTCAAGATGCATTTTTATACATATACTCTCTTTCAAGAAGGTGTCAAGATACAAAAGAGACTAGGAAGAAGAGCTTGCCCTACTTGAGCACATTAGGGTATGTACAGATTCCTCCAGCGAAAGCATTTGGGGACATACATGTTGCATGTCCTCATACATATATATACCCACACAACGTATTAGCATTTCATCCATATCATAGCCTCTGGCTTGTTCAATCAGCCATGAAATGAATGCAAAATTCAGGTGTGAATACAAGAGAAAAAAAAAAAAAGAAAAAGAAAAATACTAAAGTATTTCCCCTTTTGCATTTCTGCTAATACTTTTTAGTAATACTACCTAGAGTGCTGAAACAACAGAAGGCTGTTTTGCCCACAGGCTGACAAGCTGAATATATTCTTTTGTTTTATTTATTTATGACTTGGAAATGCTCAGCTGTTAATCAGACCAGCTCTGAGATCCTAATAATATCTCTCCCTGCCTAGTTGAATCTTATGGTTTATTTTCAATCTTTCTATGAAAGCTACATCAAGGGAATATCAGATTTATTTAATTGTACATAGTTGGAAATCTGTGGATACCACATTCAGTGTAATGTTATCACTATGCAGCTATGAAATATATTGGCCTATTTTTCAATTCTCTTGATTATAATTGACTGACTGCTAGAATAAACTTGGTGAAAGCAAACTGAAGTGTCCCTACATAGCATCATGGGATCCCACATTACTCGCTCTCAGTGTTTCCAGCAAAGCAAGAACAAAACCCAGCCATATTTTTGCACTAAGGCTGAAAAAAAACAAGCAGAAAATAAGACACTGTGCACCTATGTCAGCCCACTGTGTTTACAGTTTTACAAAACAGGTACATCAATGTCAGTGAAGAATTACTACATGCCATCATCACATCCTTCTCCTTACATTTTCAGTTGCTGATATCATTAATAGCATCACCTTCAATCTAATAAAATTGAAAAAACATTTTTCCTTCTTTGGAGACACTAATGCAAACCAAGCCTTGAGAAAGCAGTTAGTATTTCTCAGCGTCCACCTGCCAAAATCTGCAGCATCCAAACAAGCTTTGTGTTATGTACCCCTGAGAACTTGCACATTCCTACCGAACTGCAGGCTCTCCTTGCTGCAGCACAGCCACTCATTAAGCTCCTGCCTCTCCCTTCCAAGCATTTCAGAACAGGGATTTCCTCTGCTCTGCTGGATATATCCACCACAGTGAGAGCAGGCAGGAGCACAAGCTGCTGTAGGTCTGAACAGGGTGGGTGGGCACTCTGGAAGATTTCTTTTGTCTATTTTCTCTGTTGAAACACATGTTCACTATATATGGGTTGTGGTTTTCTCTTTGAGATGAATTCTAACTTTACACACTATCCTTTCCTAGATTCAAATACCATGTATGTTTCTCCTATATGGTTCACCTACATCTTTGTTTACTGGCAAAGCTGCAAGTCTGAAAGCACCCACATGACTGTGTCTGTTTTGTCTGAAAATTCATCATGTGAATGCAAAATATCACCCGATTTGATTTACCTAAACCTATTTTTTCTTCTTGCTTTACACACCTACAGCTTGAATTTAGTGACTGATGTATCAGGGTCCGGGAGGGTGGCACAGGCCGGCTGCCCCCCCGGACCGGGTCTCTGGTTTGTATAATTCCACCGGATCTGGTGTGCCCAGCCCCCGAGGTTCTGCGGCATGGTGTCAGTCTCTAAACCACGTCAATTCAAGCAGGAACATAGTGAGGCTAAGAAAAGAACTGGACTCCATCTCTGTTCTGGCAGGGAGGTTTATTTGGGGTACGGGGGAGAGGGTCACAGGGAAAGGAGAAGGGGAGGGAAGCAGGAACGGGATAGGGGCTGCCAGCCCAGAGAGAAGACCTCGAGCTGATCCGGACATCGACTTATAAAGGGAAAGGAAGGGGGAGGGACTGTCTCCCCCAGAGCCAGTCCCGGGGGAGTCTGAAGGGAAGACAGGCATAGGGAACCCACCAATAGATTTCGGGGTACAGCAGAGCATATTTCAAAATGAACCAGTGGTATACAAAGCAGAGGGACAAAGGAGCACATGGAATCCTAAAACCCCACGTTGCTACAAGTGACAACCAAGATAGGCTAAAGAATAAGTATCCAGACACTCTTAGAGAAACCAGAAGACCTTGAACAAATGACTTCAAAACTTATCTGTTTTTCTCTTTTCAAGTGAAAACACTGAAGTACAGCAATCTTCTTTCACTAACTAGTTTGAAAAAAAACCAAAACCAGACAAGTTTCCATGGAACATCAATTTTACTTCACTAGAAATAGACACTAGAGGCTAAAAGTTCCTTCCTGTTCTACTACCTGTTGCTAATACTTGATTCACCCCAGAGAAGGAGGTGCAGAAGCTTCCTCTGTTCTTGAAAATAAAGAAAACTTGAGGGCCCAAGGTCCTGAACCAGCTGTTGCCATGCCTAGGTCAGTCCCAGCTGCTGGCAGGGGCCCAACAAGCTGGAAGTGCCATCCTGGAGCATGGGCTGGCCACAGCCTGAGGGGAAACCAGCAGGAAAACAGCACCAGTCAGACACTCTGTGGTGGGCAGGGGAAGGGAAAGAGCTGGTCAGTCTCCAGCTACAGGCAGCCTGGTAACACCTGAATTTGAAAAACTTCTGCACACAGTGGATAGCAAAGGAAGTAGACAAAACCAAACAAGGAAGAAAACTTTTCAAGTCTGCTTGTGTCTGTTTGCTTCTTTATGCTGAGCTGCATGTGAGCCCTTGAAAGAAAATGAATTATCTGACCATTTGAAAAGTATTTCAGAGTCAGGGTGTTTAAAATTGGATGCTTGGGTTACAGGATTTTAACTTGAAAGATTAATATTTGGAGAGGGGAAGCTTTTTTTTTCTTTTAAGGTTCGGTGCTCAGCTGCTCATTAAGCACAAAATTGCATCTTCAGTAATTGCTTGCAAAAGCTGAGAAAAATGGTAAACATTTCTGTAGAACAAGGAGTACACTGCAAAGCACAGCACGAGACTCCTTCATTTGGGAAAGGAAACCAGAAAAACACCAAAGTGAGCAATGCAATATTTCTGAACTCTTCCACAGTTCAGAACCTTGTTATAACACAGTGTATAACACAGTGGAGTATAATCTGTCTATTCCCCAGCTGAGGAATGAAGCACTGCACAGACCAAGTCCAACAGCTCCTGCAGCACTGAGATTAGCAGAAGAGGGACCCCAATCTCTCCCCACACTGTGCTCAACCATGACATGAGAGGACAGGACCTGTCCTGCCACACAGCTACCAGCAGTCCTTGGGCAGCTACCAACACGGAGAGGATGGCAGGGCATTCCCAGGGTGTGAGCACCTGAGAGGCAGGGAAAGGTGAAACAGCCTGCCCGGGTCACACACGGAAAGCCCATTTCCACATTTCTAACAAAGCTCCAGCTGCAGAGAGCAGGCAAGTATTTCTAAGACAGCAGAGATATGGAATTCAAAGTATATTTCTGATACGGCCAGACAACATATTTTATATGCAAATAGTGTGAATGAAAACTGATGCTCATACATATAAAATAATTTACATTTTTCTATAAGAAATTTTAAAAAAACCCTAATTCCTGCTTAGCTACGAAATATTCTGTTCCAGAAGGATTTTTTGGCTATGAAAACCAAGTGACCTTTCATATTAACATTGATTCAAAATGATATTTTTAATTCATTTTGAAATGTCATTTCAGTTTTTTTAACCACCAAATCAAAATGAAGTGACATTTTAACTTTAAATTCATTGAAAAAGAACTGTTTGCATTTTAATACCAAACTGAAATAATAATAAAAAATTAAAATCACTCCTCATTAAATTATTTCTTTCCAGAACTTTAAGAGCTTTTGTTTCTTACATCAATTGAAAAATATTGTCCTGGACTTCTGTTTCAAAATTTATGTCAGAAAATACTACTTTGCCCAAGCACCAGGTTTTATTGCAATTTAAATTTATGGATCAAAAAGATCAGAACATTATTACCATTACTAGCTTCAACGTTCAATTCCCAAACAACCAAGCCTACTTTTCACCTGCTCGGCAATTCACTAAAAAACAAATTCCAAAACAGCTCCCCCTCTACCACCCTGCTCCACCTTTAATTTCAAGATAATGGGGAAATTCTAATAATTTCTTATGCATTTTGAGAAGGTAATTTTTATTACTTTTGCTATTAAACTCATATTCCTATTAAGGTTTATCTCTCACATGAAAGATTTCTCTCTCATGACTTTTTCTTACGTTCAGTAGAAAATTAACAAATAATTCGAAGTTTAATAGTGAAGCTACATCTGTAAGGGTATTGTTCTTAACAACTCATCATTCCTTTTCTTTCTGTATTATTTTACAGGGACTTTTTTCTTTTTCTCAACTAATTGCTTATACAGGAAAGATAACTGAGTGCATATGTGGATATGGAAAGTAATTGATGCAGAAGTTGAAGAAAGTTTTAAGATTTCAAAGAGTAATCTCATAATGGAGCAATCCCCAATAACGGGAGATCATCACACCATCCCACTATCAAATTTGGATGAATATCAAAATTCTTAGACAATCTGAACCCCTTTGCCTTGGAGCACCCAGCAAGCATTTTCTTGTTTGAAGTGCATCCAAAGTCTCCACCTTAAACTTCAGGTGCTGGAGCTGTAAATCATCAAGCCAAACAATGGAATTGTTCAATGCCACAACTACTGATTCTGAGAACAGTGGCCTTGCTTCTTTATGGCTTTGGGTAACAGCTGAGCTATGACAGGTTTGATGCAAGCTGGTTTGTTTGGTTGTTTCTTTTTCAAAATTCTTTATAAATATCTGCACCACGACAACCTGCACTGCTGTTTCACTTTGGTCCATATTGGCTTCCCCTAAGGAGGGGGCCATGAGCAACATGAATGTTCTTGGAGAAAGAAGAAGCTCAGTAAGATAGGGGATGCTCTGTGTGTGTGATACTATTATTTGGTGATGCTGCAAAGAGAGGATTATGAATTTGTCTCCCGGAGAAAACAAGAGAGAAAATGGATTACGAGAGCAGCTGGGAAGGAAAGCAGGGGGACAAAAGCCCAAACCCAACCAACCAAACCACTCCCATGGAACAAGGTCTCCTCTAAGAAAATGTTTTGAGTTTCATTAAGCCAATGTAAAAACTAGGGGGAATAAGGGGACAGGAAAAAAAAAAAAAAACGAAGAGGCATTATCATAGAAGTATCCTAATTTCTGCATAGGAAACAGCTATGAAACAGGTCAGTTCAGAGGGCAAATGCCAGCAAAGGTGTTGCCTCTTAGGGCTGTAGTTCTTATAGCTCAGTAATAGTGCAGCTAATTGAAATAATAACAAACACTACCTGACTGATAATTGCTCATGCTCTCCAGGGAGGGTTTGATCCAGCCCATCCTGAGTTATTATCACACCTATCCCAGCCCCCTTTTGTTTGGCTCTGACAGAACTATGATGGTAAGTGGTGTTAACTCATTTCCTTATTATTTCCCAAGGATAAAAGCAAATGGTCCTTACTCAGAACTTCTTCCCACAACTTTAATTATTCCTTTAAAATCCTAAGTATCTTCTTTTATTAGGAAGCACTTCTATGCAAGTTAGTAATTAGTAGAGATCTTTCATTTTACACAAAGAAACATGAAATTGTGTCAGTCCTCTAAAGACGGGATTTTCAAGAGATTTAGTTCTAGAAATGCAAGCCCTATTCCATTACACCATTCTTCATGGTTTATAAACCTTCCCATCTGCTTGGCACAAAAATATTCTTCTTAAAAAGGCTCAATGTGTAAATCTAAATAGAATAAACCCAAAATTATTTTTGTAACTATGACCTGCATCTCTTGCTCTCCCCCCAGTAAGAGCACAGGACCCCAAGTTGAGCATAGTTGGGAAGTTTTTGGCTCACAAAAAGTAGCACACAAGCATTGCAGCTGTGTTTTGCTTCTTGTCTTATTCTAGAAAAACTGGGCTGCTGCCAGCTTTTCTGAAAGGATGGAATCAAGGTTTCTTCTGTGTGAATAAAGGAACTGAGAAAGTACTAAACAAGATTGGAGAATCACACACTGTAGTTTAAGAAAGACTCACCTATATTTTTACATAAATAATACTTGGAATTTACTTGCTTATAGACACATGCAAAATCCCTCATTCTCTTCTTCTTGTTATTAAAATGCTAATTGCTCACAAATAATGAGGAAAGGGCTTCACAATCAGATCAGGGGACAAAGTTGATGAGGGCACTGACACAGCAGAACTGGTGGAAGCCTTTCTTGACCCTTCCTCCACCCGACACAAGCATGTCAGACATGGATATAGGAGGTAGCTCTACCTTGCTATCCTGCTGGGAGCAGCTCTTCCTTCATAGATAAATAAATTGTCTCCAGAGGAGGAGGAATACAATCCTGGATTCTAACTAGGAAATCTCACAGCCTTTGCTGCTGATCCCACACTTATTCACAACTGAGAGTTACACTACAGGGGCTGAAACCAAAGCCATCCATATCAGACATGCCCTATCAATCAGACATCCTGCTTTAGGCCACACCACTGCTGCCCCAGGAGCTGCAGACCAGGCAGGAACACAACATATCCCACCTTGGAATGCACTTATTTATTGCCCTTGCCAAGGTATCCTGGGACAACAAAGCCACAGTGATTGAATTCGTCAGGAGAGATTTTTTTAAGGTCTTAATTCTGGTCCAGTTTAACTTTGCTTGAAGTTAAGAGTAAAATTAATCACTTGTCCCTACAAAAACAAGGAATTTCTGGAAAATGAATTTCACTGGAAACGCTATTTCATTAACAGATTTCACTTGAATGGAGTTGCACCAATCCTGATGTTTTAATATAGTATTTTTTTAAATATCAAAAATAAATAGATAAAAAAATTAGCTACTATTAAAACTATTTTTTTTCTTAATTCTGCCCTTGGAATCTTTAAAGTTGATATATTTCAAATTTGAAAAATACTCATTTTAACACTGTAAACACAATCATTAATTGTTTTATTCAGGGAAAGGGTAAACATATCTATTTAAACAAACATCTGGACAAACAGGTGCTTCCTCATTCAATATCCTATTAATAATTCCACTTACTTCTCTTTCCTGCTGATGCCAAACGATTTGTGAGGGATTTAAATCACAGTGGTATAAAGTGTCACCTGCTGATATCAACTTAACATATTTGAAATATCCAAGGCATCCAAGTTTATAATGTGTCTCGAGCTAAAGTTGTGTCAAACACTGTGAGCTAACTTAAGACAATGTTAAAAAGACCTCAAATCAATACCTGAAAAATGCAGAGGTGTACCCATAATGTAGCAGGTGGTACTTTGTCATTTCAGACACTGCTTAGTCTCTAAATTTCAAACAGGTTGCTTTGGATTGTTGCTTGTCTGTTTAGGGGGAGGGTGTTGTTTTGGATTTTTTTTTTTTTCCAAGGCAGAAAAATCACAGCTCTTGGGAATGACAAAAATTTCCCCAGTTTGTTTTTTTTTAGGAGTGTTGTTTGAGCTAAGCATACTGGCCAAATAAAAAAAATTACATTCTCAGCTCCCTGATCTCTGAATGAAGCTTCAGCTGGATATATTGATCATGAGAGCACAGAAATGAAGTGTCAGTTTCTTATTCCAGAGGAAAGTATATCATTGCAGTGGGAACTGACCACTGTATATTTGTTACATATTTAACAGAAGTTATATCTTGCAGCTTAGTTAATTCATTGTTTGCAATAGGACATCATTAGATGAACGATGGTGTAACTAACAAGAAGGAAAACCTATTTCTGGATTAGACTTATACGTGTGAATACAAATCCTGTCAGAAACTTACTCAAGGCTATAGAAAACACGTTTTTTTCCTGGACTACTGACTTTGCAGAAGAAGAAAGGTGACAAAGACTTCTATGGAAATAAATCACTAGAAAAGGTCTTTAGGAACGGCAAAAGGATGAGTTTAAGTTCAAT
Source organism: Entomyzon cyanotis (assembly GCA_024500445.1). Lineage (NCBI taxonomy): Eukaryota > Metazoa > Chordata > Aves > Passeriformes > Meliphagidae > Entomyzon > Entomyzon cyanotis. The sequence goes on from JAKEPQ010000669.1 coordinate 62,150, forward strand.
CAATCTGAATGTTCAACTCTACTCAGTAATTCTAGATTTATGAGTTCCTCTACAGATGATTTAAAATAAAACATTATAAACATTTCTTTCGAAAGAACCCCTTCTGCTGTGAGAAAAGGTGATCATACTTGGGATACAAAAAAAAAAAAAAAGAAAAAGAAAAAGAAAGAGGCAGAACAAAACAAATAGACCAAACAGCAAGGAAGATGGGCTGATGAGAGCCTACATATCCATCTGAATCTTCTCTTTGCTCATCCCTGGGATTAACATATTTTAGACCTTATAGACAGATGTATGAGTAGAGTGACCGCAGGCAGCTTATGTTCAATACCAAACTATAAACCCAACTCTACCCTGGGCTATTCTTCATGGAACAGGGCGCAAGTTGTAAGGTTTAGTGCTTTTCCACATGCATAAACATAGTTTCCCAAAACTAAGGCACAGAGTGTCACTTGAAAGAGGAGGTTTTCCTGCCAGAGTTAAGCTCTGTGGAGAGGCTGGGGAAGATGCCTTGTTTTTAATTTGCAGTGCACCCTCTCACTGGATTGAACTGAACCCTCTTTGGGCTACAGAGAGCATAGTTCAGAATAGCAGTGTTGATGGTGAACCATTCATTACAAATTATGCTCACAGAACTGGACTTTGATATGAATCAGGGAATAATTGAGATTGGAAGGACTTCAGAAGGTCATGGCCACAGACACCAGGATGCAGCTCTCACCACAGATTGCAGTACCAGTTACAACATAGGAACTCTTTTTTCTGGATAAATTGTCTGATTCTAATAGGGTGTGGGCATAAAAATAGCCTTCAGCAACTCAATCACACACATACATTGGAAAAAAAAAATAAAAAGAAAATCCTTTCTCCCAGACTGCCAAATTAAATAGAAATAGAACTTTTGTTATCATCAGCAAACAAAAGATAAAAAAGCTCGACCCTCCCACTTACACAGCTAAAGTGACTGAGTCTCTTTAGGGTCAGCATTAAATTTTTCTTTTTCTCAACAGAGACAAAGAGTTTCCATGGATCCAAAAAACTTTTTAAAAAAGCATCTTGACATCAAGCATTGTATCTATTAATCCTCTTCATATATTTCTCTTGCAGCACTTTCAATTCAGTAGTAATATGCTATCTCTCACAAATATTTGCATTGTAACAGAATCACTGCCAAATTCTGAACTTTTCTGTAATTCAGGGTCAGTTTGAAGGGCTGACATGGTTTTCAGAAGCTTGTATTATTTTAGTTTTGTTGTTTGTTTGGGGTTTCTTTAAACCTGAACTGAGTTTACACACTATACACAAATATTTGACACTGAAATATGAAGGCATGCATTTAGGAGGGGATAGTTCACCTTTTTAAGCACAATTCTCTAAAGTTCTGCATTTAAGAATTGCTCCCTTCCTGCAGAATTGCACACATGCAATTCATATGTCTGGGCCTCTGTGATCCCCTATGGCTGCCACACGCTCAAGTTCAGCACTCCATTTATAGATACAGAATAGTCAAAAGTAAGAGATGATCTAGAATATATTCCTTTATATTGGTTTGAACATTCTGAAGCAATAGCTTCCTCTCCTCCTCAGCTCATTGGTAGGAAAAAATAAATTTGCTGCAGCATCAGGACTAAGTGCAAAAACTTATATTACCCAAAACACAAAAGGAAAAGTAAGACAGAACTAGATACAGAGTACTTTCAAAACCATCTCAAATATAAATAGCATATTTTTTATTTAAAAAGAAACAGTAAAAAATAGTAAAGCTGGATGCAAAAAAACAGTGAACTAGAAACATAGCATGGTCCTCCAAAGAGAAAGGATGAGACATTGATGAAAAATCCCTGTAGCATGTTCTTTAAATGGCAAAATACAGTGGAGTCAGTTAGGTGTCTCCTGAACATTCTCCTTTTTCACCGAAGAATTATCGTATTTGTCTTGCTAGGGCAACATGCTCAATTTTGACATCACTAATGATGCCAAGAACCTCACAAAATGAATAGAAACACAAGAGGATAAACAAAAGTAGATCTTGGAATGCCTAGATTTCACATACCACATGCTGCTTGTGACTGACTGAAATACTGACTGCAGGAAGATTTACAGTATTGTTCATTAAGTTGCAGAATAAATTCAGAAAGCAGAGGAGACAGGAACAAAGGAATAAAAAGAATTAAAGTGCTGCTGAAAGGAAGATGGAACTGTTAAATGCAGTTACTGAAAATTAAAAACAGCTGAAAGTGTCAGATTCCAGAGAGCTACATTTCATAATACAACTTAAATAATCAGATATTCTTACCAGAAGCAGTGTTGTATTTGATGTACTCTGATGAGAACCAGCTAAGTTTTTTCCTGAAAGAACACAGAATGAAAATAATGTCAGGAAAAGGCAGCTCAAAAATTTCCTGTCAAAACAGAAATTATTTAGATTGTTTATGTAACATTAGTATGAATTCATTCAGGAATAAGTATTCTTAGTTGTACCAATACAACATAATATTCTTTTTAATAACAGTCTTATTCTAGAAAATGGTTTATTTCACCAAGCTCATGTTAAGACAGACATTTTTACAAGTGCAGAACAGCTATTGTATCTGCTTATTTACTATTTCTACTACAGAGTGTCTAGGATTCCAGCTGTGGGCAGAGAGCACTTTGTGATATTACTATACAGACATAAGAAGCTATAAAAACATTTTTTATGTTAGAGACTTTAGGTGAGGAGAACTAAGGGAAGGAAGCAGAAAGCACTGGGCCTAAATAAATCTGACAAGTACTTCTATTCTAAACCCAAACTGTTTAAAACGATTCCGTATCAATGCAGGTAAGAGTTTCTGTGACCCTGGTTCTAGTCTGAGTGACTATGCAATAAACCCCCCCCCCCTCACTTTTTCTGTCAACCTGAAATTAGGAAATCTTACAGAACAATCAAGTGATTTGCACAACATGTTGGTGAGCACACCCTTATGATTAATCTATCACAGTTTTCACATATTTAGCCCAGTAGTTGCTCTAAAAGGAGGTTGAGGCATGAGGCTATTTTACAGACATCTGAAATTGCCCTTTTATCACTGTGTCCATCAGTAGGCAGCAGCCTTCGTGGCAGGATGGCACATTTGTCCTGTCATGCCAACGTGTTTAATGAAGCAGTCACACATATTAATGAAGCATTATATCAGGGTGCAAACGCTGCCCTCGCTGAGGCTGCTCTGGTGCTCTGTCAGGTAAGCCAGAAATGAGCCCTTTGTGTCCATATTTCCCTTCTGCAGCAGCAGCCAATTCGTCTCATGCCAAAGCCTTTTCTTATCTGAATGACTGCACTAACTCGATCAGGACACGTGGCTCCTGCGAGAGTGTGACAAGTCACACGTGAAAGCTCCTGCTTAATGGCAAGAACTAACTTTCTTCCGCATAATAACAGCAGAGTAATTATTTTTTTTCTTCTTCTTTTAATAGAGAAACGAGTAACAGATGTCAGTCACATTTTTTTAGTCAGTAAGTGGGGATTCCTAAAATCCATCTTCTATGACTAATCTACCTCCCCTCATTAGCACACTTTTGACACCCTTATGTGAGCCACTTGGACATGTGCCAGGACTAACAGACTCTCACACCAACCACCTGTTTAGCTTTCATACTGTATTTCTACTAATTCTCTTCCCTGATTCAAGCCATCATTACTGATTAAACAAAAGGAACACAGTCACTGGTCTCTCATGAGTGTCTTTCTCCTGCATACAAAAAGATGAAATTTCAGATGATGATAGATGGGTTTAATATAGTAGCTGACACTGTCCTCTTGTGGAGCCCTTCCGTGTCCCAGGGCTATGCTGCATTGCACTGAACAGCAACAGTGACACCTTTACCACTTCACAATCATCTTATTGTCATACACTATGGTATTAAGCAACCAGGTGTGCTGTACATTAAATTGCATGATGATATAATAAAGAAGGTGTATGCATTGAAGCAAATGAAGTATCCTTTCAGTTTGTGACAACACCTGGCTTTTATTATCACTGCAGAAATCAAGACACCAGAGTACAGGAACTTACAGCAAAACCCTTCTCTGAAATTCAAAGTCAAAAACTTTCCTGCCATGGAAACTTCAAAGGAAATATTTTTTAAGTTCCCACTGCTGACACAGGCTCAACTCATGCTCCTAAATGCAAACTGAAGAACCTCTATCTAGCTCGACATGTCCCACATAGTGTCTGTAGAATTCAGAACTTGTCTACATTTTATTACCTGGTACTAATGGGAGTGGATTTTTACCCAGTTCTGGGAAAAGGGCAAAACTATGAAAGCTTTGTGATATTCTAATTGTTTGCAAATGCTTTGTGTAAAAATTTTCTGTAGCCTGTACAATTTTTCACTTCACAAATTAAGAAATATAAAGCCCTGGTTAAATCAAATGCAACCTCAGTGCACTGAGAGTACAATAATTACAAAGGAGCTGTTACCTGATGTATCATTCACATCTCAGTTTTCAGATAAAAACTCTCCTGAAAAGATGAGAAAGTCTATACTTCACTAAGATACTATTTAATTCAGAATTGTCTTCATGCTTCCAATAACAAGGCAAATAATTTGAATTACTCAAGGAGAAGATATCAAATCCTTCAGAAACTAATACATATATGCTTCAGTCATTAGTATTCTTAAATTATCATCATGACTTCAACAATATTAGGATAAGTATGGTAGTGCATAGCATTAGGTTAAGTGTGGTATTTCTTTCCCTAAATGAATACTCTATCTTTAGAAAAGAAATTCAACCTCTAAAAAGCATTTTTGTTCTTTAAGGTTCTTTTGGATGCACGTCAGACATTTGGGTAGATGTGGATAACACAAAAGATCAGTATTTCTTTTGACATACTAGTTAAAAGAAACAGATTATTTTATTCAAGTACAGTAATAATTATTTTTTTAATCTGTTGAAGCAGAGAAATTATTATTGTTTGTATTAGAGTTGAAATTGACAGGAAAGCTTCTGTGCAGCTCCAGTGGGGTGGAATGAACTGAAAGAATTGAGAAAATCTGAAACACTTGGTAGCTTCAGATTTCTAATAGCTGTATATACACTGTAATTAGAATCTAAACTAAAAGTGATCTACATATGAAAATACAGCATGGCACACACCAAAAATGAAAATGGTAATATGATGAGCTTGACAGTCATTAATTTTTTCTAACAAATGAGTGCTAAAAGCCTCACCATCTCCTCTGAAGGTCTGTCTAGCTAGCTGGCTTACCTAAGTAATTTCAAAATATCAACATACTTCTCACAGAATCCTTACAATATTGACTACTTCCCTCAATGTGCTAGCCTGTGCCCCAGTCTTCAGATCTCAGGTGGAACAGAGCTCACCCTGCTGCTTCACTTGCTTGCACAGAGCAGAAAGCTCTCAGGACACTCCATTTCACTGAAGCAGTGCAACACTTTGGGTAACTTATTCTGCTGAGCCCTTCAGCCACTTTCCCCCCAGCCTGACAACAGGAAGCAGTTTTTCCAAGTATTTCTGGAATACTTTGGGTCACTAGAAATTGCTGTGGGCACTCACACTGTCACTTCCAGGTGGCACAAGAGCCAAGATAACGCCACACTCCAGGAGAGTAGAATCAGATCCATCCAGATTTGAAAGGACTTCTAGACATCATCTCAAGTTGAACCCAAGGCAAGACTACATTACTGTATATCCAGTAGAGTTCTGAACACGTTTGTGGATGGAGATCCCCCAACATTTTCCTGGCAACCTTCTCCAGGGGCTAACTGCCATCATTTTAGGATCTGCCCCTCTCCCCTCACATTCAAGTGCAATTTCCCTTATTCTAGCTTATACCTGGTTTCCTCTGCCCTTTGGCAACACCCCTCCAGGAGTCCTCCTCTTCTCTGTAAAATCCCTTTAAGTAATTGAAATCAGCAATGGGATCCTCCCCTCAATCTTTACTTAGAAGAGACCCAGCTTTTCCAGTGTCTCTCCATATATTCTGCTCCACATCCCTAACAATTTTGATATAATGACTAATACCAAGTTCACCATGCCATCCTTACACCCTTACTCATTTCTAGGACTTGTTCTCATTTATTATACAAATAGTCACTGCATGGCTACAGAATGCTTCTAGTCAAAGTCAAAATGAATTCCAAATCAAGCTTGGATTTGAGCCCTGTTTCTTTACCAGGATATAATTTACTGGTCTTATCTTTCCAATAGCTAACAGAATAAGAACAGCTGGCAGTAACATGGGACCAAGAAAAACACATGGAAATATGACTTCTATGGGAAGTACTAAAAGCTCATTCATTCTCACTTAAGACTGCACTACAAAATGCAATTATGGATGATGCCAACAAAATTCCTGTTATCTCCCCATCTGAGTTCAAATTTGCTCTGTAAGTAGCAGCATGTACTTTTTCCCCCCTCATTAAAAACAAAATACCTATTACAGACTGAAATACAAAACCTAGTAAAGTTAACCATCCAGTGATACTAGAAAATGAAATTTCAGCCAGCTAAATGTGACAAATCACAGCACTGACCCAAGGTCCAGCAGTTTTACTGACACAGCTTTACTCAATATTCTGCAGTGCCTGCTGGGTTTGGGTAAGCAGTTGGAAATGGAGAGAAAAAATTTTAAAAAAGAAAAGGATCAAGTTTGAGATCAGTCATCAGCCTATATCTGAATGAGCTCTATTCTGAATGGAAATAATGTAGTACATGGGAATGTATCACTAACTGCAGATGCCACTCAGCTTTCTTCCAGCTGCTCATCACAGCCAGCCCCACCATTCAGGGCTGCACGTATTCATTTTTCCTGACTCCTCACAAAGCAATACATTGCCTTCTTCCTTACCTTTTGCTCCTTTTACCTTCCAATCCACTCCTGGCAGGAGTTTGCACACATTGATGGGCTGCAGATGACTTTGACATTAGACTAACATTCTTCAAAGTTAAAAACTGAAGGTGCTCTTTTTTTTCTTTGAAGCCACATTCTCTGACCCTCTCAGTTAATTCAAACTCTTGAGCTCTTGTTCCAAATTTGTTCTATGTCAGGACACAGCCAGTTGCTAGCTCCTCCCAGAAGCTCCAAGTCCCATGAATCTGCTGTGGTTGCTTTTGGAAGTGGGAGGAGTTATTACAGACAATGAGGCAATGGCAATAATGGCAAGGGAGGATCAGATGGGACAGATGTCACATAATACAGTTCTACTTTAAGATGTTCATACCTGAAAAAGGAATGGTCTTTTGACATAAGACAAGGACCTGAATATGTCTAAACAAAGTGACCTCATAAAACCATAAACTACACATTAAAAGTTGTCACACACTCACTTCTGAAATACGATTAAAAGGATGTTTTGTTTTAGGTTGGTTTTATTGTTAGTTTAGAGTGGTTTAGGTTTGGGGTTTTTTTTTTGTTTTGGTTTTTTTTTTTTTTTTAACTGTGAGAGCTCTTTTCTTCCTAATTCTAAATAAGATTAGGAGTAAGGAAAACTTACCATCGGCCACAGGCAGACAGGATTAGATGTCTTTTAAATTGTGGTCTCAGTGAAGTCACCTCCCCACAATAAGGCAATGGATTCTGTATTTTCATCAAGGCCACGTAAGACAACTTTCCCTGATTTCAACATTGATTTGACAGTGCATCAGCTGTGAGCCCTCCAAACTCAAGCCAACAATAAAAGTCAACTTCATAGCAGACTTGGTTGCTTTTCAGAAAGCACACTCTGCAGACTGGTAGGAGAAGGAAGACTAACTGCTGCCAGGACTGGAACAGGAATGCGGCTATCATTAATGGATCACCTGGACCATGACAATTCCATCTAAAAATTCCACCCAGTTTCTGGGCCCTACATGCCTGGAGTTTCACAGGAAAGAACGTAACAGTCATTTCACAGAGTGGCAGTTGAGTTCTGGCAAAGCAAAGAAGATCCTAGTGTGAGCATTCAGCAGATGATTTACAGATAAATGAAACCTGAACAATGCCAATTTTCAAAGGACACATTTTCATAGAATATGGATTTCAGCATGTTCTCTGGAGTCCTGCTTTCACTTCTAACACTACAATGGTATGCATAATATTTCCATAGAATTGGCTCATTCCCATACTCACCTTCACAAGAGATTTCTGGCATGAAAGTAAAGGGAGGTAACGTGGAGAGCTACTTTTCAATGTCAGACTGTCAGTACATCCAAGCAAAGACAATTAAAGCTGTACTGAATGCAATTCTAAGTATTCACAAGCATTTACCCCTTTCTTGCTCTAGGAAAAAGAAAATCAGGAAGGTTTTTTTACTCCTCATAAATATTAATTACAATAAAAAGATACAGTATCTTAAGAATTAATAAAATAGTACGAAACATTAATGTATTACTGGATCTAAGGAAAATGCTTCAAAGTTACTTGTTTTGCCTCTATATCCAACTATAAATGCTGGATATTTCTTTACTTAATAAAGCTACATAGGCTACTGCTGGTCAAGTCTTGCAAAGTCTTAGTAAATTCTCCAGAAAGAATTTCAATATTGTGAAGACTCAATGCTTCAGTTATTAACTATGTTATATTTTGGCTCTTTTATCCTGTTTGAGAAAGTCCTTTCACAAAATCAAAATATTTGTGTCTCAGTGTCTCAATATATATAAAGATCAGACATTATTTTAGTAAAAATTAGCCCTTTAAATAAGAGATGATGTTAGCAACATCAGGAAAAATATTTTAGACTCTTTGGTTATGAAGACTAATAATGATAAAAATCAAACTTAAAATGTCAACGCTTCAGTCTACACCAAAACCCAACAGTTCCAATTGCATTGGTGTCATTGGGGCAGACTAATAAGATAAGTATATGTGCATTTACTGTGCACTGTTGTATGTTTGTTGGGGACTAATCATAGGAAAATAAATCCAATGCAGCAATGGAAAAGGTTGTGTTATGACTCATAAATATTTATAAACCAGGAAAACAGTAAAGTTGGGTTTGATGTTCAGGAAAGAAAAGATTTACTTTTCATGAATCCAATTCTTTAAGAGCTTCAGTGTGCAACATTTTTAATCTTTATATAAATGACCTTCATAAAATGAATAAATTGAGCAAGGCTATCACCTAGTGGTCAACAGGAGCAATATTTTATTTTTTCTTGTGAGCTCTTTTATTTGCTGGGGAGTTGTTTTAGGGGGCTTTTTTCTTCATAGAGCTCTGTCAAATACTAAATCAGCACAGCAATATTACATCAGCAGCAAACGAATACATTAAGAAACCCTGTTGTGCCAATATTTTACTACTTGTAATTTATTTTTATCTCCAGTAGCTCTTTTAAATCATCTCAAACAGTCCTACTAAATCCTTGATTTCACTTACTGTTGGTTTTTTTTCCTGAAGTAAACCTAAATGTCTACCTTAAAAGCCTATTCAGACATTTTCAAGAGCATGCAGTATTGCATTGAGGCAACACTCCTTTGGCCATGATAAAGGCAAGAAAATACTGAGAAGGTAATTCTAGCAGATAGAAGACAAACTGAAGGGAAAATGAAATAGAGTCATTCCTAAATTAAAAAAAATAAATACAAAAGGGAATAACCAGTGTCAATTCCACAGTGAAAACAGGTTTGGGTGTTTTGGGGGAGGCTGGGCTACAAGTTTTTGCGTAAAAAAGCAGAGCCAACAAACCCCATTGACACACCCAGGCACACTGGAAGCTCTGCCCCGCTGCAGTATCAGCACTGCAGAGCCCACGGGAGCTCGGTCACAGCCTGCTGCTCTGGAGGCGACACCAGCCCAGAACAAAAGGCAGCACGTGCCCTAAGCAGCTTAGTCCCTACACCTCCACACTAGTATTAGCCCATGGCATTATATCCAGGCTGTAGGATTACCTTATCAAGGGCACAGGGGCCAGAGCTTCAGGGGTTTAGCTGGACAATCAGCACACTGTAATTTTTTGTCACGCTGGAAGAGGAAATAGTTTTCCCTCTTGGACGTTTCCTCCTTGTTCTCAGGCAGTTTTCTGTCTCAGCTGAGACTAGAAAGTGAGAGGATGCAATTTTATGACAAAGTATTGGTGCTATTTCTCTTCAAAACACTTGGAAAAGTCATTCTAAATAGACTTCACTGCTTCTAAAACTAACAAAAACCACAAAAAAAATACCCCCCTCCCCAAAACAAAACAATCCAATACCAAACCAAAACTGGATCTGTAACAAAAATAAGCTTCAGCTCAGAAAAGAAAAAGTTGTTAGTCTCTCGGACTACAGGGGGCATCATGAAAGACTGGGCACATTAGTGCATCCAAGTTTCTCAGCCCACGGATGGTGATAAATCTTTTTTCTCCATGACACTGCAGAATATATAGCAAGGAGTAGCTTAACATTACTTCCAGAAATAATACAGGAGAAGTTGACCTGAAACAGTGGAGAGTCCCATTTATTTAAAGACAAAACAAAAACATATCCCCCTCAATTTGACTCATGACATTTTTTCCTCAAGCCTCATCATTTTGTCTATCTGAATACAGGAGTTCAGTATTTCACCTGCAACCACAAGGGCACTGCACAGTCCCTGAGGAGACATGGAAGGTGACAAATCCTGGCTGCACAGTGGCTGATTGCAATTGGTGACCTCAACCCTAGCTTGTACATCAAAGTACGACCCTGATAAGGAACAGTATGTCAGGGATCCCCAGTGAAATATGAAACTTAGCACAGAGTGCCAGAAGTCAAAGCAAGTTTCAAATAATGCTCTCAGCTTTCCACCACACTTCTTTCTACATGATGAAAATGATACATGTGGTATCAGTTTCTTAATTGTCCAAAAGCAATTATGTATTACTTGTCAAAAACCACCACCAACACTGAGAATCTGCATGTAATGTATCTGCATCCAACCAGTTACTGCTGCCAGGTCTTGTTCCCCTTGCTCATCATTGCGTTACATGTATTCACACTTTGTTGCTGGAATACTCAGAATGGACACACATGAAACTTCCACATGAACATATGATGTGTTCATATATGAATGACACTTCAGATCTGAGGCAATATTTCCTGAAAGTTTTCACAGCCATGATTCATTCGTGGCTGTCTTTTTCCAAGGTTAAAACTGTTTTCTTCACTGTTGTTTCTGCTAAACCTCACAAATATGGGATATGAGAGCAGATCTGCCTGGATCACCCTGTCCCAGGGAGAAGTATCCTCTCCTTACGCTGAGTGCATCTTTACTCCCACTGAGTTGTAATGAAAGCATTATTTATAGTAATTGCAGGTTTTATCATGAGTTAAGTCACATCTAGAAATAGAACAGCACAACTATGGTGTACCCAATTTTTGTTTCAGAAATAAAAGTCTAAGCTGAACTTCAGTGTGAAATTGAATTCCTTTTCTCTGATACCAACTCTGATCATACCTGCAGGTGTTTATTGCTATTTTATTAATAACAAAACTAACTACATGAAGGCTAACAGCAGGAACAGGGACTACTGCAACTTATTACCAAGGTCCCGAAGTATAAAGACATACCTTGTCCCCTTGTACTCCTCCAAATAAGACTGGTTAAAATCAGCACAGTGTCCAATTCCCTGAAGACTTTATTAACTCAGGCCTGCAGTGTTAAATAAGTCAGGTACCAGATCACACAGAATTAGATTAGACAATTTAATCAGTGGAGGATGCATTCTACAATATCCAGTTCAACCTGCCTGCAATTATATTACAGTTAGAATTTAGGGACAAGTTTCAGTCTTAAATGACAAATTCACTTTTTTCTTCACATGCTAGAAGTTAGCTGGCAATGTACTGACTGTGGAACCAGTAAAATAGGAAAAAACAATTGCTGCACAGTATTAGCATACCCAGCTGCTTGCTAGTTTGGGATTCCAAGGCATAAAACACATTGAAACACACTTGCAAACCTGAGCTGGTTAGAACCTTGCTGCTTTATCTGCAGTTCAGCTTATTTAAATTGCACCTTCACTTGTGCTGCCGCATTTTTGAAAATAAGTAGTTCAACAATATCTTCTAAGAAAGTTTTGCCTCAAAGTATTCAGTTCCCACCTTTTGACCTGACCACTGCATTGTCTAATGGATCCAGGGCTATTCCAGATCTAAAGCTTTAATAACCTTTCAATTCACCCAGATCCTTTACTCTGGGCACTCAAAAGATTATTTTTTAACACTTTCAAGTAAGGTCAACAGCACAGCTAACCATGATACTACTTTAACAGTGTGAAAACGAGAAACAGACAAGATCCACAACAAGCCAACCCAACCCAAAAATAAGCGATACAGCCTCCCTGTTTCATCTTCTTCTCCCACCGTCAAATGTCATATATTTTAAAGACCAACTCAGAAGTATTGACTGCATATTCAAACATATTTCAGGCTGGACATGGCACCTGGAGTTCCATCTCAATCCTGGAGCAGGGGCAGCTACAAGAGACTGTTCAGGAGTGGGTTCTGTTGATTATGAACATCCCCAAGAACTCTCCTGACTGCCTCTGCCAGTGGTTCCACAACCTTACAGCAGAAGACATCTTTCCTATGTAATGTATGTAATGAATTTGAGCCAGAAATCAGAACTGTCAGTGAGGATAACAGGTTGTTCTTGGGTTTTTTTTCCAAATGAAAGCTCCTTTTTCTTTCGTAGGTAGTAATAAGTTTTCATTTTAAAAGAACAGCTGTGCAGGAGAAATCTAGGTTATGAAGATTCCGTTATTTTCCATGAAAGAAAATGTCAAGGGAGCTTTTCCTTCACTGTAAGTAAATTCTTAGCATTTAAAAATTTCAATATGATAAATCAAATCACACAGTTTAGAGCTTTCCCACTCCAATAGAACAACAACAACAAAAAGTGTTGTTTACTGTTTCTCCTCACAGAAATATTTCCCTCTTTCCAAAATAAAATTTCATTAAAATTTACAGAATTTTGTCAAGTACTGAAACTTTATTAGAACTTAAAACTTTAACTACATATGTTGAAAATCAGGATTTTTCAAGCACCTTCCAACCAGGAGCAAACTACAATAGTAAAAAGGTGGGCATCACCCACCTCCCACTCTGTAGCAAGAGATGACAGCACATCCAAAATTAACTTAGCTTGTATTCAGTGTCCAAATGCAAGATCTTTCAGGTACTGCATGCACTGACTAAAATCAATGAATCAAAGTCTCCCTCAGAGTCAAAACAACTGTTTCTCTTGGCTAAATTCTGCAAGAATTCTCACTGAAAATGTATTTTAGCTATGTTGCTTCAAATTTAAGAGGCAGAATAGATGAACATGCATTGCTCTCTCCAAAGCATTCCAGAAAGGGAACAAAGAACCCAAAAATATCTGTGTTTGGCTCTATCTCTAAAAGGCATTGGGATTTGGATAGAAGACCATAATGCAAGGGTAAAGTTAACAAATATTGATGAGAGATGCAGTGTAACGTGACGCCTGCTATGGGTAGAAATACAGAAGAGTACAATTTGATCCTCATTATTGTTTTGGGGGGAAAAAAAGACTTACAGGTGTTGAAATTCACAAATAATCTAGCTCTACAGTTTGATTATTCTCCCTGTCTTGCTTCTGGCTTCGGAAATCAGTGCCTCAGTTTTTATTAAAGATGATAAAACAGTGCAGGGTTTGCATAGTCTCAAGAAGGCAATGACACGAGAAGCAGGATCTGTATTACACGCATTTGTATGGATGGATTAGACCCAACAAATGAATTAGCTCAATCCAGCTCTTCACAGCGAGCACAGAATCTTGTTTTGGATTAATTTTCAGGCAGGAAAACTGTTTCACTCAGAAGATGAAGTGTTTTGGAATGAGTTTGAATGAGATAGTTAGAAACATCACATCTAATCTTTTTTTAAATCACACACATTTAAACTGTCACAGCCAAAGAACCCTGTTCACATTCTGCTTTCAACCACACTAGTAAAAAAACCAAGGGAAAAATACCATAAAAATCTTATCTGCTCTGTGATCTTTTGGGAACTGAATAATAATAATACTTAAGAAAAAAAATAAAAAATTTTTTAAAAAAAAAAAAAAAAAAAAACAGTGATATAGCACTTTACCTCTTCAAAGCACTGTATAATCATTAACTGAAAAAATAATCTGACAACAATAACTCATCTACCTCCATCTGCCATCAGCACTGCACTCCAAACGAGAACATTGCAAAGAGAACATCACTTAGCACAGCCAACACCCACTTTCTTATCTTGTCTCTCAAATTTAACTGGCACACTCCCTGTGTGGGGCAAAAGGGGCCTCTGAGGGCAACACCAGTGGTCAGGCCAAGCTGACAAACTGCATCAGGTGGATGCTGAAGGTCAGATCACACACAGCAGCTGTGGGCCACACTCACTGGAGGACTGAGGTTTGCTTATTCCAGACAGAAAATAGTCAGTGTTGGTCTGAATTAAAATCAACACAAACCTCACAGAATTATTCAACTGACAGCTAAGCACAGGTTTATTGAGTAACTACAAAACTCATCTGGGAGGCATATGGAGGGCATGGAATGGCCTAGGAATAGCCAACTACTGAGGAAGTTTCATGATTCTTCTCCTCCAAAATATGCAATTTAAAATTGTAAAGGCAAGATTTCCACACAGACTGATTTGATTGCTACAAATATACCAGAAAACATTAGGTGTTTCTGCATTGAGTTTAAGACAAGTAGGGTGAAGCAGTAATTTATTACTAACTGGCTACTTAACCATTTAGCACACATACATACTAAAAAATTACTGTATAGGAATTAAGACCATGACAAGTAATCCAGAGCATTCAAGAGGACACTTTCTTAAAAATGCTCCCTGAGAGAGGAAATACACAGAAAAAGAATCCCTGATAATGTCTAATTGGGAAAGCAGCTGCAGCAAACCAAACAGATACACAAAAGATAGAATTTTCAGATTTAATCTCTCCACCACCCATTTATTCCTTCATCTGTATCTTCTATATAAACATTTGCAACTGTGCTGTGTACTCTAGGTATTATGAAAATAAATCCTTTATTTGCATTTTACTTTAATCTGGCTTGAATCAAGGGGAAGTTCAAGGTAACTTTCCAAAAAGGACATCTCTCCTAAAGGCAGAGCAAGTCTAAAAACCAGAACACAGGGATTGCTTTGCAAGTGCTTTGGCTTCACAGCACATAGTCCCAAAGGAGTAAAATCATTTGTCCAAGGCAGTCAGGCTGATTTGACAATGACCACCGCTGGATCAAAGGAAAATCACCTCTTAGTCACCAGGAATAATCTGTAGAACACTCCAGCTTTCTGCTGGGACACAGCAGAGCTCCCCTATTCGTCAGATCTATATGGCAAGCACTACCAGAGGTGTCATATTAATAACATCATGCACTGATGACTTTGCCAGGCAGTTTTCGAATGCCATTCACTCTCAGAAATGTTTTTATTTACAACTTATTTGCATGGCCCAACTGAATTTGGGCTTCATATGCTGTAAATATTAGCAAAATGATAAATTTATGAAGCTTTAGTTATCTAGCAAAAAATCTTCTAGGTACATCTCAGACCATCTAGTAAAGGCACAGGAAACACCATTTCTTTAGGGAGTATGCACAAAGCAACTTGTCTGAAGCTCACTATATTACATCCCCCAGTACTTTTGGGAGGCACAAGTTATCACCTATAATTACAGACAGACACACAGGCCTTTCTTTATGAACCTACATTTTACTGTGTACATTATGGTTTCTATATCAACTTGTATTCTGCTGCAGAAGCCTCTTAGAAAATCAAACTGTAGCATCATCTCACAGAAATGAAGTTATCAACATTAGAAGCCCATTTACCATTTTTTGAGAAAAGGGCACAAGCTTTGCAGTTTGCTTTGCCATAATTAATTTACAACGCATTAAAGAAATTAACACCATGTGAATCAAAAGCTATAAAAGGAACTAAAAAGCAAAGATGACAATTTCTTTGTTCGCGAGTTAAAGTGGATTTTTTAATTATTATTTCAAGAAGTGAGGTTTTTTTCCCCCTTAATGGACTAATGAAATAATAAACAGTTAGAAAGCTGCCTTTTCCTCTTGCTTCTCTTCAAGTCTCTCTGTCTGTAATTATTTCCCTCTGTTGCTGGTAGCTCCTCCAGGCTGCAGAACCACAAAGTAATCCAACACCACATTTCCATGGGGTCATGAACCGTGACTAGATGACAGTTAACCCCAGTGGCCAGTTTGCTCAGGAAGGGTCACAAAGACATTTATAATTCACAACTAGTGTGTTTGAATGCATTTCAAACATTGTTTATGCCCTGTGGCAGTTTTACAGCTCTTCACAGCAAAGCTTTACTTCTTTTCTAAATACCTGCAGTTTCTCTGAGGACAGCTCCTCTCCAAGGTGCTTGCATTCTGCAGGTGCCCCCAAACTGTGTTTGCACAAACAATGAACTAATTTACTCTAGCCAGTCTAAGATACCACGCTTTTTGCCAATAATGAACCTTATTGGGCTACTCTTTTAGTGCTAGAAAAGTGTGATTTTGTCATTGTTGTTGGATAAACTTGTACTTGTGTGCAGTCATGAAAAATACAAGTTGCCTTCATTCCATAGATTAGTTGCATCATGATCTATTTCACTTAGCTCATTGATCCACAAATGCACTATTCCATTTTGGTCTTTTAAAACTGCTATGCCAGCTTGAGCAATTTTTCCACAGGAAAAAAAATAAAGCAAACTCTAAACCATTTCAGTGAGAGATGACATTGTTCTTTCTTTCACCATGCTTAACAATAAGCAGCCTGTATAAATACCAGTGTAGTGGTGATTAGAGAAGAGAGACAAACTAAAGTTGGATTGAGATTCATCAGCAGCATGAAGGTTTGTTTTCCTCCTCACCTTCCATTACTTCTCTAGCTTCCACTTAACAAAAAAATATGGAATTAGGACAATCCCAAAACTAGCAGAAAACAATGAAAAAATACCTCATTGAAAAAAGCAATTTCACAATGTTGGGTTTTTTTGTATTATTCCATTTGAAATAGTACCTTTAGAAACATTCCCAGAGATGTGACTTATCTAGGAATAAAAGAAGAAATCAAAGTATAGAGTTTTGCTGAAAAAGCATAGCTGTGTAAGAAAAAAGTTTGAACATCTGTTGGACAGCAGTAACTTCACTGACATGGGAGTGCACCCAGAGCAATTTGGAGTGGAAGTGGCTGCAGATTTAGGAAAGAACAGCAACCACTTATGATGACAGATTTCACTGTCATCCTCTTATCTCTTGCCATTAGCATATCTCCTCTCTGTTCCTGGTAAAATCTAGCCCTAAATATGCTTTTGCTACTATCACAACCCAAAAATCAAATTAATCCACCCACATTGTCCTGTAAAATGTGCATTAATAATTCTGACTCACACAGAATGCGTTTCTTTTCCATCCACCGGAGCTGACCAGCTAAGAAACATCTTTGCATCACGACTCAAAACAGCTGAATTATTTCTGCTCTTGCCCATTACCAACTGAATCAAACTGTAGTTACCTGCCCTTAGAAAACTAGTACTATTGCCTAGCTTTGGCCTGGTGAATTGCAAGTCTAATAACAACCTAACACACTATAGAAAAATATATCTAAAGCCCACAAACCCACTCATTCTTCATAGGAAAGATTACATTAAACCTGGGGTTTTTTAAAGACATTTGCATTTCTCCTATTTAATTAAATATGATACCTACAAGCTACTTTTTGGGCACAAAGTCCTTGCTAGCAACCTTTCCGATTTCAGTGCCATGGTCTGCAGAACCATTCCCAAGAAGCAGAGACAGAGCAACTCCCTGGAGAAGCACTAAGTATTGGTGCAACACAGTGCTGCTTACCTTCGCCTTAATTTTATCCTCTTAAGTTGTGCTGTTTGAAGCAAAATCAATTCAAGTTGCTTTGGTTACTCTCACTTTCAAAGTCTGAACCATTCCCTGGAGCACTGCAGCACTGACTTAGTGGCACTGAGATCTATTTCAGGCCTTAGTGAATAATTCTGTGCCGTTCATATTGAATTATACTCAGTGTTGCTTTTTCCAGTTAATTGTTTAGGCACTGGCATGTTTACTTTTTCCATGACAAAATTGTGGAAGAAATGTACTGTATTGTTGTCTACCAAAGAGCATAGGTAAAGAGTCCATTATATTTCTTTCAGCATTTAAATACTAGAGAAACTGCGTAAAATAACTTAATTCCTCTATCGGTGAAGTGAAAATACACCTGCTAATGAAGAAACAGCTGGGGGTTTCCACAAGAACACATTTCCCATAGATAAACTTGGTATTTCTCCTTCAATAATCTTTTTATTTATAAAAAATTGACAAAATATGTTATGATTGAAAATGGGCCTAAAAATTTTATAAGAAATCAGGACTGGAAATGTAGATATTGAAAAGCCATGCTGCAGCATATTCACCTCATATGTGAGCCAATTTGAAGTTGTGTGATTCAGTACTTTGTGTGGGTTTGGATGAGATAGAAATATCACATTTGGGGAAGTTTTGTTTCTCAATAACCATGATATCTGTGAGAAAAAAAAAAATCTTCATTTAAAAAAAACCCTGAAAGTAATGACAGGAAAGAAGGGTATCTGTCAAAACCAAGTAGTCCCAGTCACTTTTTCTCTGCTAGGACAGCATCAGCTCGAGCTAACACCGAGTGCTCTCACCTGCACAACACTGCAGGCTTGCCTGAGGAGCTCTGTCCTCACCTGGCCTTAGCAACACCATCCTTCTCCAACACATTGCTTGCAGCACTTTTGTTAATGCTGTCTGGAGGAACTCAGTATAGAACAGTCATCCTTAGTATTCAGCCTTTTTAAGCAAAGCAGTGCCCTTCATGTAACAGCTTTTCCCCAGGGAATATCACTAAGGAAAATCCAGGTAAGGAAACTGACAAGTGAAAACCTCGTTAAAAATTTAAATTCCCTAACAAATGTTCATATTTGTATGCTGTCCTGGGTTGCAATATAGATGTATTTAAGTATTCTATTACCACCAGCTGTGAGCCGTTAGCTGCTATCACCTGCTAATGACCCACTCCCGATGACCAGCAATGGGCCATCCGTTAGCTGTTATGAGCTGCTAATGACCCACTCCCGACCGGCAATGGGCCCTCCCTTAGCTTTTATCGCTTCTAACACCCCCCCCGGATGACAGGCAATGGGCCATCAGGGACCCACCATGTGACTCATGGACTTATCTCATCCCATTGTGGGATGCTTTGCCCAGGAGGGAGGAGCCAGGTGTTCCCACCTGGATATAACCTGGCCTTGGAACTGCCTGAGAGCCCTGTCTACTGGGTTCCCAGAGGACAAGAGCTACCACTGGATCTTCAGCTGGAGACTAGACCTTCACAGGATCATCGCTTCAACTGGACTACTTCAGTTGGACTGCTACTACCACCCTAACAGGGTGTTAGGTTGTATCTGACTTTGTCAGTGCTTTTCCTTGTATTATTTCGCTTATTTTTAATTTCAATCTTGACTTGTGATCTCCCACTGGTTTGTCTTCAAACCAACACATATGCTCAATTTTTTGGGCTTTAAAAATATAAGCTGCATTTAGATACAGCTTAGATGTAAAACAGCTGGAGTAAAAAGGCATTATTGAAGGAATAATTAATAAAACAGCTGGAGTAAAAAGGTATTACTAAAGGAATAATTAATAAACTTTTAGAAATATCTGAGGCACACTTAGGTGTCACTATCCTGCATCCTCAGGTAACGAGACAGAAATCCCCTCTAAGATGGGGTGGTCCTATGGATGAAGGCCAACAGTAAAGCATTCAAACAATGTACCAGCTACTTATGCTTCAGAGGGGAGTAAACAGACACCTGAAATCTTATATTCTTGCATATTTTCATCCACAAGTATAGCAAATTTCATATGGAGCTACTGGTCTCTTCCAATAGCCCTCAGGAACTGTAAGGTTCTTTTGTGACTGTCAATATTATTTCTGGCTAAGTGACCCAATACAGGAAAGGATAAGGATATGTTGGGGGCAGATGATCTTATTCACTGGGACAAAAGACCACCATGATATTTAGACTGTTCAGGTACTTTGAAACCACATCAAACATTCCACATGCTTTAGCAGCACACAAGAAGCTTCAGCAGAGTGGTCAGCAAGACAGGAAGCCATAAATCAGCCTGTGGCCACAATATGGGGACTGGTGGTTACAAGCACATTAAGGGAATTCAGAAATGAGATGGTAAGAAGCCAACTCATTATAGTGACAAACAGCACCCAGCTGCAGGAACGTCTGCTCGCAGAGCCAGACACCTGCCCTTGCAGGCAGTCACTGCTCTCAGCCACAGGCTGGGAGAGGACAGCTGTGCTGGCACCCTGGAACAGGGACAAATGATGGCCCAGCCAGCCAAAGCATAAGCCCAGCTCAGCCTGGTGGCACCTCCAGTGCAGGGCAGACTGCTCCCATGTCCTACAGTGACAAAGGTGACCATTACCTTATATGATGACAAAAAAAAGGCAGCAGAAGTCAATTTCTCTTCTTAATTTCTGCAAGCAGTTGATCAGTTATTGATTTAATGGAGCCCCAACTTTCACTAAATTGAAGCAGACGAAAAATCCTCACTGATAACAAATATGAAATTCAGGAACATAGAAGCAGAGCAAAGTGAAAGCAGCAAAGCTGAAAAGTAGTCTTTGGAGGGGCTCAAGCAGAAAGCCAGGTAAAAGACAGTGTCCAAGAATGTTAAAAAAGGACATAGCCCAGAGTCTCTGCCCCAGAGCTCTCTCAGGTGTCTTGGGAATTGCTGAAGGGGACTGCTGGCAGGGAAGAGCAGGGAAGATACTGCTTTTCAGACAAATGGTGAGGTCAGGAGGCTCAGCAAAAGATGTTCATATAAAGATACATTAAAAAAAAAATAAACTGCAGACATTGGAACACCCATTCTTTAAGGGAGTGTGTGATTTAACTAGATGTGCAAGTCATGTAGGATCCACTGAAGGCTAGAAATAACACATGGGTAATCATAACATTCAATTAATGGAGTAGTTTTCCTCAGACTCCTTTGACTATTCATGGAGCTGAGGCTCCTTACCTTGCTGTCCAAACCAGATGTCCTATGTAAGGCAAATACCTCAGGCAATACATTATTTTTGCTCCAGCTAGATGTGATTTAGCAATATTGAACAGATTTACTTAAAAAAATATGGCATTACAAGTGGGAAAAAAAAAAAGCAAGAGAATATGAAACCAGCTTCAGTTCCTTAAGTAGGGTAACAGCTACTTCAGTTATTCACTAGAATTCACTCAAAACTGGAAGAAAGTTTTCAGTCTAAGTATTTCAAGGACTTAGTTCAGGCCCCAGAGGGCAGCAGTTCATTTAGGTATGGGACATTACAGCAACAGGCATGAATAAGAGGCCTCTTTAGATTACAAGGACAAGTCTTTAGGATAAACTAAGGGTCTCCAAGCTGTCAGGGCACAAATTTTTTTAAGGACCCAAACAGCATTTAATGTAAAACTTATTTCAGTAATGATATGACTCAGCTGAGCCTGTTACCCCAAACATAGCAAGTCAAAGACATTATTCATCAGAATACATATGCAGATATCATCAAAGAACATGCTGAAGTGAAGGCACTGTGGTCCCTCTCATGGGAGGCACATTGCAGCGCTGAAGGGACCCTGAAGGAGCTCTGCCTCTGCTTGTTCCCCCACAATTCGCTGCCAGAACTGCATTCTTGCAATCAGCCTGCATTAAGCGACAGCTTTCAGTGCAGAGTTGAGCTTTAATTTCCAAATCTATTCAAAACCAATACTTACAACAGAATTGTCATTTTTAATGGAACCAAGCTGTGCTTTCTCCCTCCCCGCTTTCATAAATGTCAAAACAAACTCAGCTGGTTTACTCATTTACAATAGAGAGCCTTTCACCATTGAAAAACATTGCATAGCTATAGTTCAAGGGTAGGTGATCATCTATATAGTTCTGAGATCCAGAGACAAAAGGCTTCATAAGGCTTTTGTTACAATATAAAAAAAAGCTGCAAGTGCTGTAAATAAAAGAAATAAAACTCTCTCTGATTGCATTTCCCTGAGATTAGCAATGACAGCTGCCCATGTATCATGGAAAGCAGAAAAACACAACGCTGATCTGCAAATACAATTACCACATTTCTGATATTTCAATGTGAAGCTTAAGCTAGAACTAACTAATGCACCAAATTAATTTCAGATTCCCAGGTATAACAGAGTCTCTCAGTTTATTTCTAACCGTTCAAGTTTTTTTACTCTGAAATGAACATCAAGGTACATCATCCAGGCCTGAGAATTTTGTAAATCTGCATCTCAGACACCTCAAAAAGCATTCCTCAAAAACTTCTTTATAAATTATAGCGCTTCATATAAACAAAGTTACAAAGGATTAAATTGCATGTCAATTACTGTAATTTCTTTTCTGCTTTAAAATAGAGCTTTGATGATGCACTAATAAACTTAATTTTTTTAAAGAACTGATTACTTTGTAAACATAGTATCAAGTAGAAATCCATGCAACAGCAAAAACTTTTGTCCTGTAGCAAACTCCCAAAAAATTCCCAATCAACCTATAGTCTCATTTTCCAGAGTAAATCTGCCCATTGGGCTCATGGTAAAGACTAAACCTAAAATAATATTACAAACAGCTCCACTGAGCTCACAGCAAATTATGAGTTTTATAGGTGTAAGGGGAAAGAAAGTTTTATGATAACACTAAAATGACTGGTGCAAAACACTATAAAGCTTCCTGCTGCTTGAGAAATAAGTGCTCCATATTTAAGAGGCAAAAAAGGTGTGTGAAAATCTGCATAAAATAATGGAAATGGTTTCTCTAATTAGTTGGACATACTTAAATGTGCATTTCTTGGATCTGTTACAGGCTAACAAAAAAACCTCCAAGTTCTTTCTTTTGTTCTTATACTCACAACACAAGAGCAGTATGAGAAATGCAGCATCGGTTGTACAGTTTAAGGGCTGTAATACAGAGCTCCATCTTCAAACTTGGAAGGAAAGTGCTTCAGTTTGCCCAAAACCTTTTACCTAAGCAAAATTGAACATGATTTTATGGTCAAAAGGCAACTGTTCCTTAAATATTCTTTAAACATGATTGACCGCTACCTAGAGGATGGTTGATTAAAATCCTTGTGAATGGAAAATTTTACACAGGAGCTTAGAAAGAAGCCTTCTCCTTGCAACTACACATTTTTAAAACCAGACTCCACACAGAATCCTAGTTCTGCAGCAGTTTACTGGCAGCCTAAGCAAGCTGGGTCCAATTACACAATTTTCAAGGTGAGCATTTTGTTCTTCTAGTCTTTTTAATAATTTTCTAACATGTTAACAATTTTGCAGAAATATGATCAGCAGACCTGCAAAGGAAATATCCTCTCTAACAAAGATTTATGATGTTGAGTTCTCATAATTCAATACATTATGAAAAATAAACCTATTAAACAAAGATTTTAATCTTTTTTCTTATTGTGATGAATTATCAATATCATGCTTTATCAATCATACAATATTACCTAAAAATAGAGTTGATAAGAGCTTTTGTGCTGTACTCAAGTTTTATTCTTAATAAATAGCTATTAATATCTACTATAAAAAATGATCATATGAAGAAATGCCCTTCCAATTTGCATCCTGATGAAAAATAAAAATAAAATCCTTGCAACTGTAAGAGTTGCTCAGTGCTAATTCAACCATTGCTAGTTCCATTTGCAATAATGTCATCCTTCAAACACTGGCAGTGCTTACTGCCTGACAAATGTTATGCTTACTGGTGGGTTTGTTTGGGGACTTCATGCATCTTTTTGTAAATCATTATTTAAACAAGAATTAAAAAAAATAAAAAAAAGGATAAAGCAAATTAACTAGCTCTTGGACAAATGGGTAATATTCCAGGCCACGTCAAAAATTCATCTCATCCACATTGCATCACCACCCACACTGTGTGTGCAGAAACCAGCATGTGGCAAGTACTGTCCATATGGACCAGCAGGTATGACATTTTATAAATATTTTTAAGCCTAGGTTTCACATTTTACACTTACAGTTGATTGTTCCTCTACCAGGTTTTTTACAATTCCTTCATTTTTAATGTTAAAACAATATTGACAAAGTTACTTGAATAATATCCATCTTGCTTAACAACTAACCAATTGACTGAAATGATAGGTTCCTATTTCTCATGTATCAAAAGTTAGAGGTAAGACAGGCTTAAGGAATACAGATGCAGGGCAGCAAACATTAAACTTCGTGGAAAATAATAAATTACCAAAATGTGCTTTGATGTTACTTCTCACAGAGCTACAGCACATTGACTGGAATAGTGGGAAAATATCCTGGCACTTAAACAAGTATAGTCCAACTCATTGATTTCCAATATCTGCATTACAAGTGACAGAATAAAGGCAGAGTATGACACAAAAATGAGAACAAGTTCACATTTTCAGAATGAAGCTCTACCACAACTTCACGCTCTTAGCAACTTATCTGTGCTGGGTTAAGATTGTGGTAAAAGAGATCAGAAGAAAAACCAAGTGACTGGATGGCCAATATTGTATCTTGCAATACTCAGGGCTGCAAAACTGCACAAAATTGGTATCTGTCTAACTGCAACACAGCGTCATATAACATACATCCAAGTGATTTCATCATTTTCTGCTTCTGGCTCTGTCAGAGCCATTATTTTTTACTACTAAGAATAAAAATTACATGAAGGGCTTTTGCATAGTTGGTTTTCTTATTTTTAAAAACTATTTATTTTTCATCAAACAAATATTAACAGAGAACTACTGGCACTTATGGCTTTCTGAACAAAGACCAGCTTGGTAAACCATGCCACTTAGAGTAAGCAAACTATCACTTGATTCAAGCAGCTGTCCACCCCACAGTCAAATTGTTCCTAATCATATAAAGTTCCAGATCTCCAATTGTCACAGTAATAAGAAATGCCTATCAAAAGCATGCGTGTTTCATCAAGGCAGAAATCCATGGCAGTGAAATGTTGAATTTGTTCTTTGATTTCTGACTGGTTGTTAATTACCAGAGAGTTGTTTCAGCCTTACATCCCATTGGTTTGGATGCTTCAAGCTGCAGCAGTGCAACTACTAACTCCTGTTGCCTGGGGGAGTTATTATACATACTAAAACCAATCAGGAAAAGGAAAGATTAATTCCTGGCTACAACATGTTTTTGTCAACATCATGTCTCTTGAAGAGAGCCTGCTGCTCTGTAGGATGCATCTCACATTTTGTTAATGTACTTCCCAAGGATAAAAAAATGCTTCTATCGGGACAGCAGCTGTGGACATAGCTAATCTTAAAGTAACTGAATTTATTGGGAAGTGGCCTTTCCACAGAAACCACCTACAAAATTGAAAATAAAATCAGATATTTCTATGAAGAGAGAAGAATAGAGTTATATTTTGTGTAATTAGCATCACAGTCTCTCCCAAGAGTTTAAGTGACCACAAGTCAAGTAAAAAGCAGTACACAAGCCACCAAGTTGAGCTCTTCACTCAACTTTCCACAGCAGTTCTGATCTCAAGCACTAAAGACATTTTGCTTACAGAAACTCTTGCTATCGAACCTTGCAGTATTTACATGCACTATAAGGATAAGAAATCATACAACTGAACACTGGGGAAAAAAAACAAAAAAGAAAAAAAAAGACAAAAAACAAACCCAAAACAAGCACAAAAGTTAAGGTTCAAAGAAAGAATTCCTTGAAAGCTGTATTTTACCAGCCCTTTGTTTGAGGCTCTGTATTCATACCTTAGCTAACACTGCAAACACCCAAAGCAAGAAAATGATACTTGCTCAGTCACAAAGAAATCTGTTGCCATGGGAAACCCAAAGATATCAAGTGAGGAATTGACAGCAGGAGTAAATGAAAACCCTCTTTTCAGACACACAAAGAAAGTACAAGTCAACACACAGGGCTGTGAAACAATTGTGATTTAATCCTAATTAAGGCAAGGCCATGTGACTTTTGGTTACAAAGCTTACCTGCACAGTCCACATGCAGTTGACACTTTTTGTTTTTACTTAACATCCTCCAGAAACTCCCCTGTTCTGCCAATCTACACAGTGATATAAATCGACATTCATATCACCCCAGTGTACATTTTTGCATGAAATGCCTTTTCCACAGATCTCAATGGGCTCAGCAAAATAGACAGGAAAATAATCATTGAGAATTAATTCATCCTGGTACAGAATACTATGTTGAATTCCTTTTAAAATTAACACTTCCAAGTTACCTTCCAAAAAACCTAGAGTCTCCCCTCAGACAGAATTCAAGTACGAACTCCTAAGAACTCATCAACTGATAACAGCTCATTTCAAGTGATTCATAACTCACTTCAAAAATTTGTTGTAGGTGCTAACTTGTGCAAATCTAATTTCAACAAAGTTTTGCTGACAAAGCACCGAAGTTAAATAATTTGTAACTTGCTAATGACAAATGAGATGGAATGCACTGACATCACTGTAATGGCTTCATAATTTACTCAATAGCCAGAGGATTAAAACTCTATTATGAATCAATAATCCATCAGCCATGGTGTTGTGAAGTAGATCTTATAAATACACTTATAATACACCAGAATACACTTTAATCTCAATAGTTAAATGCATCAAGAATGTTACTGGTGAGCACAAGACCACTGTTCAAGGCTGCAATTCAGACAAGTCAAATATTCTTAGCTCATTTCAGATCAGTATGTATTATTCTAGCACTGCAATTCATCTTCCTCATAGAAATTGTGCCTCAGGCTCTCATACAGTCTGCCAAATTTAAAAAAAAAACGAACCACATATATATATGTGTGCCTTTTGAAATTAAATTCCAATTTTGTGCTATGCTTTTCTGTGTTCTTGACTTATTGTCACTGGCACCTAAAAGTAGAGGCTCCCTAGCATTATCCTGTCACTGACTGCTGCTCAGACCAGCAAGTGGCTCACAAAACACCCAGTTGAGATTTTGTTTACTTATTTGGTTCACAGTTTCAAGGGTCCATGACATCAAATACATAAATACTTTGGTGTGTCACTCTGTAGAGGTTGCTCATGAGAGAGTAACTTCAGATGCTAAATATTTATCTTAACACTATTAGTCATTAGACAGTAATTCAGACTCATTAGTGTGGCAGGCCTCCAATTTTATTCTTGAGCTCAAAGAGCAAACACAAGTACTCTGCTGTGACAGTACCCCCTCGTATTTAACAGCCAGAGAACAAACCTGTAGGTTCCTTATTCACCTACAGGCTCCCTGGCGTGTTTAGACGAACAACCCCTGCCATCAGTAGGATGGCAAAAAATGTTAAGATTAGTTAGAACTTGCTCTTTCAAGAAAACTGTACTCTGCAAGACAGATTTTCACAGGAACAAGTTTACTGTGTAGACCACTTTGATTTCTACTAGTTTGCAGAAGTCACCAAGTGTTACATTCTCCCTAAACAGAATCACTCCCCCGGGAGGAGCAGTGTCACTGCAGCACAAGCACTGAAGTTTCCTCATCTTGGAATAAATACAGAACACGCATTGAGGGGTTGCCCCTAGCAAAAGTGACAGTAAGTGTGCAAAGGCTGAAATCTTTGAGCATCCTGTCTGATGAACACATTCCCAGGTCTGCCCTGTAATGGCATGCTGGCTGGTAACTGAAAAGTTTTGCTTGCAGCTTGCATTTCAAAACATGTCCAAATAATCTACTTGACAGATAATGAAACCTCTTACAATTACCTTTAGCTTGAAGCAGAGATCTTAAAATATCATTTTCATATTGATTTGTGATGAAGTTAATTATGTTTTCCTGCAAGCTGGAACGCACAGCCAAAACCAGAGTCTAATCAAACCAACTGGGACTAAGAGAGTGGTAAAAGAACCCTTAATATAAAGAACAAAATTACTCCTGGTCTTTGACAGAGTGACTTGGCTCCCCATGGGGGATGAGGGTTAAATCTCACCACAGACAGCCAGAAGCCCTTGCAGTCCACTAACAAGGGTGGGGGATTACCAAGAGCTCCACATCTGTTATTGACAATGCTGATGAGCCTAATTGGCAACACACAGCTGATCCCCCTGAAGCAGCAGGGGAGAGAAACAAATAAAGAGCACAGAGGTGGATAAGACAGTTTGAGCAATACACTTTCCAGAGTGGCTCCGGATAAGCTGCTCTTGCACACTGGAGCTCACCAGCTCCTCCAGCAGAAAAGCATACAAGCCTGGGGGGCTGCAGCAGGTTCAGCACTGGTGCAATAGTGCAGTTCTGACAGACAAAGAACAGAGGTACACAAACAATAAACATGACAAAGACTTGTCCAGAAAGGCCACTACTTTCTGGTAGAACAAACATGCCCTGCCTGCCCCCCACAAAATAATTTGCTAAAGAATTATAGTCATGACTTCTCAGCAAAATCCTGAAGTCTTTCAGTATTAAACTTATTATTATAATAATTGTTTAAACAAAAATGTTACCTGGATTTTACATTTAATTTCACATCTATTTTGAGAATATTCTAAAAATTATACTACACTCAAGGCAGGATATTTTTGTTCATTACTAAAATATAATCCCCTTCGAGCATGAATGGGTTTGAACAGGGCTCAGTCTCTGCAGTTCAATGGTCAAGCTGTTACAGCATTATAGAAGCCATCTCAAGAGTCAGGAGAAAAAAATTATGTCATCAGGCCTAATATCACAAAATTACATACAACCCAGGTTCCCAAAGTGACCTTTGCTCTTTTATTATCACTTACAAAACACAAGTTGCTGTCCAAGGAATTTTATTAAAAGAGTGTCCCCTTGTAAACACTAGCCTACATATCTGGATTCCCTTCTTTCAAGCCTCTTTCCCCACTAGATCCCAGCCGCCAAGGCATGCTGTTCAAGTCCATGAATTATTCTTAATTAAAACATAATTAGAATGCTGATGTCACCACATGCCAGAAATATGCCAAAAGGAGAGCCAAAGCGTGCAATTAGTGAGCAACTGCAGCTATAGAGTGATGTATCACGGTCCGGGAGGGCGGCACAGGCCAGCTCCCCCCCGGACCGGGGTCCCTGGTTCTTGTAAATCCCACCGGATCTGGGGCGGGCGGCCCCCGAGGTTCTGTGGCATGGCGTCAGTCTTCCAACCACATCAATTCAGCAGGAATATAGTGAGACGAAGGAAGAACTGGACTCCATCTCTGTTCTGCTAGAGAGGTTTATTTAGGGTAACAGGGAAAAGGAGTGCAGGGAAGGAGAAGGGGGAAGGGAGACAGGGCAGGGAGGAGATGCTAGCAGCCCAGAGATGGAAGACCTCGAGCTGATCCAGGCTCTGCCTTTTAAAGGGAAGGAGAGGGGGCAGGGGCTGGCTCTCTCCAAGCCAGTCCTAGGAGGACAAAGGGAAGATTGGCAGGAGGGTACACACCAATAGGTTTTGAGGTACAGCAGAGAATATTTTAAAATGAACCAATGGTATACAAAGCAGAGGGACAAAGGAGCACATGGAATCCTAAAACCCCACGTTGCTACAATAGAGAGCCTTGAGAAAAAGCAAAGCCTGGTGGAAGGTGTGAGTCCACACCGAGCACAGCTCCCTCTTGCACTCTGCCAGACTGGCTCTGGCCACCAGTGACACTCACAGTGACCTCAGTTTCCTAATTGGTTGTAATGTGTTTGAAAGCCATTGGAAGGACTCTCTGGAGACCTTTTTTAGGCTTTTCATTAACTTTTTAGATCAATACATTCCCTCTGTACTAAGAGAATAAAAGGAACAAATTAGGACAAACTAAACCAACTTTGAAACATTCTTGGGATTTTCCCAGCCTTGATTAGTACCAAGTTAGATTCATGGTGGAACAGACTCTGTCATTTAATTTACTCACCTTTTGACTGAAGGTAGCCATTAGAGAGAAGAGTCAGGATTTTGGTATCGCAGCCCACCTTAATATTGACAACTATAAAAATCTATCCAAACACTATTATAGACAGTTTGTCCCAGACATCTACCTCAGCTGAAGTCAAAGTGTGCAGCAAGAGTAGGATGATTCATCTTTCATCAGCAATCAATGACATTTTCAAGTAATGATACCTTTTTCTGTTACCATGAAACCTCAAGATGACTGCCTAGTTAGAAGTTATAGAAACAGCCACATTAGGAAAGGTACATGTGGTAAACATGCCTTTCTGCAAAGGTTATCAAGAGCTAACAGGGAAATTATTTTAAAAAGGCTCTATGATTGAAAACACACTCTGGCAGATCCTTCAATTCTTTCCAGTCTTTTTAAACATACTTCTCTCATTCTGAAGTTTATTCACAAATTTTGCGAGTTCGTAACTAATATCCTTCCAGGTGGCATTTGTCAACACATCTTGGAGTGCTGAACTGCTACGAGATCTGTTTCACCATTTGGGATTAGGAACGCCTTATCCCAAACACCTCAAAAATCCCCAGATCAAACTTAAGACATCAGCTGCATGTTAAATAAATTTCTTTCACTTGATATCAAAATTATTTACTTTAGTGAAACAAACACAATTATTTTTCCTTCATGTTCAGATAGTAGACAGAATTAAAAGGGCATTTGGAGTGATTGCTGAAAGGTGTCTGCAAGCTTTGGTCCAGTATCCCTATCATAAGCTTGGTACCCAACTGCAAGAGTTCCTCAGATATCACCTGGGGCTGCGCATACATCTAAAGTCCACAAGCCTTGTAGATCCCTCTCCAGGCACATGAAGATGATTTCACGGCAGGACACATCAATTCAGCAATAAGACCTTCAGTTTAGGCAGGCTTCTCCTCTGGCTCCAGAAGGCAGCCCTCCCATTCTGTTTATTCTCACATGCTTTAAATGAATTCCTTGCCATTTCATGGCCATTACTGTAGATTTGTTTTACATGATCAGGAAACAAGTTTTTAAACATGTGTTATGCATTAAATATCACATATATTCAGCAGGGAAGGAAAACATTTCTGGAGTACAGCAATTTTACAGACTCTGGTTTCTAATAAATTTTCACAGCAACCCTAAACTGCATTAGCAAGTTCCAGTTTATTGTCAAGCTTGTGCACAACATCCCTCAGTGACATGTCAAATCTTTACCAAGGCAGCTGAACTCCTAAAGCTGTCCTTATTGGCAGGGAAATTGTCAGATTAAATTGCCACCTCTTGTCAGGTAAAGATGTATGATCCGATATCCCCCTGCTGATGATGACACAAACTGTCCTTTAACTTTGGATGTATTATGAATCTCCAGTGTTTCTTACTCTGAGCAAAGTATCTCATGGTGAGAGGAAATATTCCTTGCTGACCACTTTAAGCACAGTTTATTATAAATACAGACACAGCAACACAAAATTCCTCAACTGTTTAAATTGTTTTGTTCAGTTTTGAATTTTTTCCAGGGTACTTACTTATCTGTCTAGAGAATCAAAAAAATCAAAGTATTTTCATAGCCTCCTGTCTCAAGTGCTGTTTCCACAGAGTTACCCAAATGCATATTTACTGTTTCCTAGAGCTTGAGCAGGGAGGTTGGACCCTTCCAGCCATACCCATTCTGTGATTACTGTGCATTTACAAGACCCTAGAAAGAGAGTTGTGTAAAAAAGAATTACCTATTACTTGTGTGGGTCCTTGATTACACCCAAGACTTGAGGAACAGAACAGAAAAGCCAAGTACCGTACAGTTTTCATTGTAGTATTTTCAAATAATCACAAATCTAAATCCTACTACTGACTTACTTATTCAAAACATAACCATACAACTCTGGCACATGGAGTATTTTAAACAATTTCCCTAAACTTGGATGAAAAATGAAACCAAATAAACCCAAACAAAATATTTTTGACATACATGCACAACAAAGTTTTGCTAGACTCCTTTATAAGCTGCACTTACACATTTAAGTTTAAACAAGTTTTGCATTTCCACTTCTCACCCCCCAAGCTCCCTGTTCATTAGAAATGGAAAACAAGTTTCAGATTTTTTTTTCTTGAAAGAACAAAGCAATAGCTCTGCCTATTTGGGAGAGAACTAATTTTTTCCCTCTATTTTCAAGTTATGAACTGGAAGTTCCAAGCAATGCAACTTAGACCTTTTTAGGCCAGAGACACAAAGCTGAACTTTCAAAACTATAATGGTGCAGCTCAACAGAAGGTGGCACAAAAGTTTGATTCAATAGTTTAAACCAGAATCTCCTAATAGCAGGCAGAAACTTTTCCCAAGTCCTCTGAAGCACTAGTGCTGATTAGTACTTTATTTCCTCACCTGCTTGCAGGAACACAGATTGCTTACTCTGTTCTCATCACAAACTGAAATGGCTCCAAGCAGTGCCTGGGAGCATAATTTTAAAAAATTGTGCCCCAGAGAAAGCTGCCGAGAAGCCTGAGCTAAGTCAGAAATGCACTCACAGCTTTTCCAACTGACAGCCAGAGAGGAGTGGCATAGCAAGTTCAATAGGCATCAGATGGAAGGTATTGCTGGAAATTTTCTAAGATTTTACAAAATTTTGCAAGCTTCCCAAAGACAGCTGAATGAAAGTTCAAACTACCAAAAATCAACACAAAATAGGTAAGAATCTAAAAATGGTAAGAGTAGTTATCAAGCAGTGGTTTTAGAAATGGTACAATTAGTGAATAAAATAATTCAAACTTCTTCACTGAAAGCTTAAATGATGATGAAGTGCTCAAAAAGTGATACTTTTTTATCTCCTTTTATGTCTTATATAAAATGGTCTCTTTCCACTAACCTTTTCTATGATCCTAGACCCCAATTTAGATAATTCCATTATCATCTTCAAAGAAGAAAGATATATTAGGAAAATGAAGCTACAGACTAATGTTACCTTATTAAAATCCTATTTACATAGAATTAACATAAATACAAGTTGGTAAACCATATGCTATCACATCTGTTCCTCTGTGTATTCATAACCAGACTGTCCCCTATAGGGCTCTCAAATTAATATGTATTAGAATATATTACAAAGTATTTTGATTCTCTTGACAATATAATTTGCAGCTAGATTATTTGTAGGCTTTTAGTTTGGAATTATTACTGTTGCACTATACATCAGCTGTTTCTTCTAGTGTGATTAAAGTACAACACCTGGCTGTTCTACTATTAAAACTTCATGGAATTGTGTCAATTTCCAAATGCTCAGCTCCCTGCAATTCAAGTATTTTCAGTTTGAATATGTCAGAAGAATTCAGTCCTTTACCAACCACACCACCATTTAGGAGCTTTGTTTTCCAGCTTCCAGGCCACTTAAAACATGTCAAACATCAGGAGTGTTTACTAATTAGGTTAGGAAAGAATACATAACAGAAAAAAAGCTTTAAATTTGAAGCTTAATACATAAAAACTCCATTTCAGCCACCAAACATTCTATGAATATACATTTGCATTTCTGATGAAACTCACAGATGCCTCCCTGCACTGAATAAAGCAGATGCTTGTATTTGCTCTTGAAGACTATAAAGAATATTTTGGGAAATCAGCAAAGTCCTTTATACCCTACTGTTTTTACAATTATATTTATTCTCTTCTTTGCATACGTTGTATGACTAAAAAAACTACCCACAAAATCTGTCTTTTCTTCAGGTCACCTACAAGGTTTATTAACGAAAAAGGTTTAAAAATGAAATTCAAAAAAAAAAAAAAAACCCACAAAAAAAACCAAACCACTGTGAGATATGTAGAACTAGTAAGGCCTCACTCCACAGGGGAGAGACGGCCATCAAGGGCTGCCTACCAAAGCCTGCTCACAGACTATAGCTGGAAAGTGCTTCCCCTGAAGAAAGGCTACAGCTCCTCCCTTCCTTTCCAACCTCAGCATCTCTATTTCAGCATTTCTCCTTGAATGGCTCACTAAATAAACCAGGAACTACCAAAACCACGATTAAAACTGCCCAGGTCAGGCAGAGCTGCAGCCTAGAGGAGGCTGTTGGTGCTCTCCTCTCCCTCAGCCAGGCTGGGAGGTGCTAACCACCCTCCCACAGCTCAGATGGTCCCACACACCTGGAAACAGGGCATCAAAAACCCAACCAGCATAGGAAAATGCCAGCTTACTTCCTGAGAGCACCTTTTAAACCAAACCAAATACAAACGAGTCAACTCAATCCATCAGGCTTTGTCTTTTTTTGCCTTACCTGAGCCAGGGAGAGCTCAGAAGGCCTCTTCCCTGAAGGAGCTCCAGCACTCCTGCACTATTCCAGGCCATTCCTCACCCAGTGCCTCACAGGGGCAGAATGTCCTGCCAGTCCCAAGCCATGGGCTCCAGGAGCCTCTGCTGGTGTGCAGGTTGGTGGGGCAGGGCGAGCAGGCAGAGCAGCCCCACACAGCCAAACCTCTCCTCCATCTGCTACCCTCACCTTCTGAGGACACCTGGCAAATGACACCACAGCCAATCCTCCTCACCTGAGGGCAAAACCTGAGGGCATTGATTGGCCCTGGACTGGCTGGTGAGTAACGAACCTCCCAGCTTAACTCGCAGCACCTGTGACAAACCTCCAGCTTAACTCGCAGCACCTGTGACAAACCTCCAGCTTAACTCGCAGCACCTGTGACAAACCTCCAGCTTAACTCACCCCATCTGTGCACTCCTAACGCCCTGACCCCACACACCTGTGGCCTGCTTGTTTGCCCCTCCAAGTGTGTTAATGTGGTGCTCTCTGAAGCAGTGCAACAAAGTGTTGCTGGAAATTTCTTCTCTGTAGATGGTCTTATAGTTGAACTTCAGAATATCTGAGAAAAGGTGTATATTCATAAATCAGAATTACGTTTCATTGCTGGGCTGTGTTAGAGTTTGGATTTCTAGAATATTTTCCTATAATAGAAACATAAAATCTCTCAGGTTCTTTTGGACTACTGTGAAATGCTCCCAGTCTGGACCCATATCTCTTGTTTTAGGTGTGCAGTGCTGCATGGGTGCTATCTCTGTTCACAGCTGGGGAAACTGGCTCAGGAATGTGGCTGCAATGGCACCCCTGGTCAGGAGAGCCCCCTTATCCTCAGTGGGGAACCTGGGGACACACTGCCTTCCTGACCACCATTCAGGCTGCTGAGCATCCCAGGAAAATGCTAAGATAGATAGTCACACACCCAGGAGTACAAAAGTTTACATTGTTCTTATTTTTATACACTTGGACCAACATTTGCTTTTCCACATCTCACAGCTGAGTTTGTATTGATGCCTCAACACCCCAAGACTGATTGCATGATGATTGAAGGCTTTCAGATGTGAATTATTAATAGATCTTGCCTTAATACTCTTGAAGTAATACTGAAAAGTATGCCTGAGCTTTCAAAAAATATTTAAAAATACATTGTATAGAAAATGTTACCGGAAGGTTGTTCTTACTATACTGATTTGCTTTCACAATTCTGGATCCCAGCTCATTATGTTTGAATTTTCAGATTCTGCTAACAGAGGATAATATCCAACATGGCATTCTCTTTTTGTCCACAGAACAAGGAGAAACATTATTGGAACAGTCTTTCCTCTCGGTGGATTTTTTTCCCTGCAGTTGTGTTCTGTGCAGCCTGTGCCAGGCCCTGTCTCAGGAGCTGAGTGACAGCCAAGGCCAGGCACAGCCTGCTCTGTCCCAGCAGTGTCACAGGAACTCTGCAACTTGTCATTAGTCTGGCAAAGCCGACACAGAACGTATGATTCCAGGTGTTAGGTGAGAACTGCACCTTTTCTGGGATCACAGGAGACTTAGAGTGAGAAAAAGAAAGATAAAACTGAACTGTCCTCAGCTTGTTCCACACTCTGTCTTCTTCTCCAAGACTGAATCCACATTACTTTTGTTTTCATACTTAAACAATCTTCTGCCTGGCACTCCAGTAAAAGATGTAGTGATGCACTGCAGGAGACAGTGCAGGCTGTGTCATCTCCTGGAATGAAAAACAGCCTTAAGAATAACAGATCATCATCAATTTTCACTGGTTTTAGGTAACAGAGCAGGAATTACAATATTCAAAAAGCAAATCAGTTGAGCAGTAGAGGGATGAAAACCATGCAGACAGGATTATAATTGTTTTTTCATTTTGACCTGCAACTATTAGATTAATCTGCTTTATTATATACATTGTGTAACACTGCATTATGGACCAGATTGCTGCATAAGGTATTACAGAAATATGGGAGCTCTAGACTTCCCACATGCAATTTCATCATGCCTGCAAAATTTCCTTCAGTTTTGCATATTCATTAATTGCTTGTCACAGTCTTAAATTCTGAAGTGTTTCATTAATTTCCAACCTAGACACAAATATAATGATTTTTCCAGCCAGAGACAAATAGATTGGATCAAAAGTAATCCTACTGAGCTTTGAGTTTCAAAGCAGTGATCACAAAGGGTCTCTCCGCTATAAACCAGTGACCCTTTTGAATAGTATTCACATATAATTAATATAAGCATGTCTTAATAAACCATATGCTCACTCAGCTGTTCTTTGCTGTATTAATAACAAGGCTCTCCCTGAGGGACTCCAAAATGAATGTATATTAGACATATGTATCCTAATAACCAGAAGGAATCACAGTTGTACTTGTCTTGCTTTAGATAAGTATTAAATACGGCATTATTTTAATGACTTTAAGAAAACATATGTCCCTGTCACCTCAAAAATGCAGTTTATGAGATTGAAGATAAGCTGAATATCGGGATAAGAAACCTCAAAAATGCCATTCCTTCCCATTTTACATTAATAACTAATGGGATTGATAATAATGTAGTATCTAAAAATCTACTACTCTTTAATAGAAAAGGGAAAGTGACTATAAGGCAAAGTGCAACATAACAAAACCTCTGAATATATCATATAATTTCAGGTCTCATTTGCTGTTGCTCATTACCTTATGACACAGACTGTAACAGAGTATTGCTTTTCACAGTATTAAAGCAGCCAAACCTATCTAAATAAAATAATCACCATTAACTCACACAAGGGTTCAGCTTGGAATGATCTGAAATTTCCAACCATGTCTTTTTCTTATCTGATTTATCACAAGCAATTTATTTTACAATAGCCTAGCTCACCCACACTTTTGAAAGTAAAAGTGGCAAAATAAAATTCTGATCAAAATCCTGGAGTGAGAGGAGACATCTCTGAGTAAAAAAATAGACAAACATTAACTGGAGTAAAAATTCCTGCCTACATCTCTCACTTTCCAAAGGAAAGCCTGATCGCTGATTTTTTTCCTTGCCTAGGATGGTTCTCATAGAAAGCTTTGACAGAGAACAGAGTGATCCTGCTGTGAGTTATCAAAATGTGAATATGTCTTTGTGTAATGGGAAAGAGCATGATGGCACAGGAGGACCAGGAAGATGCTCAGAGGGCTGGAGCACCTCTCTCCAGAGCTGGGGCTGTTCAAGCTGGAGAAGAGAAGGCTCTGGGAAGACCTCAGAGCCCCTTCCAGTGCCTAAATGGGCTCCAGGAGAGCTGGAGAGAGACTTGGGACAAGGGATGGAGGGACAGAACACAGGGAATGGCTTCCCACTGCCAGAGGAAAAGCTTAGATGGGATATTAGGAAAAAACTTTTGTTATTGGGAGGGTGGTGAGACACTGGCACAGGTTTCCCAGAGGAGTTGTGGCTTCCCTGTCCCTGTTCAAGGCCAGGTTGGACAGGCTCTGAGGGTTTTGTTATGGTATCCTGGCGTTTCGTTTGGTGTGGCTTTTTTTTTGGAGAGTGGTCAAGATTTAAAAAAAAATAAAAGCTGTTCTTCATGTGTCCCCACATGACATGAAACAGGAAAGTATTCCTAAGTGTCAGGTATATTTTCTTGGTAGCCAAAATGGATGGAAAAAAGGTATTTGCTTTTTATTTGTAAAACATTGCTACCACTTGCTATTTGCACATCTTGTCCTTCCTTGGACAGAGATCTGTATGGCCATGATAAGCTTGCATATCAACTCTCTTGTATATATACACCTGGATGAATAATTCATGAAGAACTTTTTCTTGCACTGTTTCCCATTAATGCCTTCTCTCCCCTCCCATGTGCCCTTTCACTCTGTGCCATTTTAAATACAGATAGAAGAGTCTTTTTTTTGGGGGGGGGGGCGGGGTTGGGGAAGCTTTTCTGACGTGTGTAATGACCATAGGTACCCTGAGAAATGGGGAAACAATACAAGTGTTAGAGGTGCCCCAATTAATACACTTGTGCTGGATGAAGTTTGCCATTATCAATCTGCCCCTTCTACAGCTCTGCACAATAGAGACAGCTCACAGAAGAGCTTGAAGTTACAGCTCCAGTTTTCTGAGCAGCTGTGATCCCCACCTCACAAGATCCTCTGGTAGTTAACAATACACTTGTCATTTTGAATCGGACAAAAAGCAGCTGTTCTTTCAGCTTTCATTTTAAAAAATATACAAACTGTTCTGCAGCAAATGGCAATTAACTGTCAAAAGGGGAATATTGAGAGCAGTTCTCCAGATAAAATGCTTTTGTTTATCATTAATTTATAACAACGCATCACAAACTTGAGAAGTAGATGCAAGAGTCATAGAATAATGAAGCCTGAATATTTTGATCAAAACAACTACAGCAGGTTCAACATCTCCACTGGGCTAAGTCAGCTGAATTGAAATGTCTGGTCTCAGTTGCTTGTTGCCGTGTTGTGCTTTCACCAGCTGACATGAGGAAACTTCTTTTCCTGACAAAAGACAAAACATTTCTGCCAGCTGAGGTGACATTGTGTTCATTCAATAATGATACAAGGCCCTGAGGTTCTTCGGCAAGAAAGATAACAAAGAGAATCCTCATTAACTAACTGCAGAAGAATGAAGGTCAACCACAGAGAGAATTTCATGCTTACATGTCAGTTAGAACATTTGTTCTTCATTAATTCTTTAAACCCAAGCTGGGATATCATCTAGCAGCATTTTAATGTCCTGCACTCCATCAGAAATAACTCTTAGGATGTGGGTTTCTTTGCACAATACTTAAAAGGCTTTTTTTATAAGCACTTGACTTCACATCATGGGACACAGATTGTTACAAGACTGGATGTAATACAGGAAATAAAGGTTTGGGTATTTCAGGATGAAATAAATGAGGATTGACATGATATATTCCAAGAAACTCACTATATGGACATATAAAAATACCACCACTATTTTTTATGTTTGTGCACTACTTTGTTATTGTTGTATTTTTAAGTGTTTTCTGGTGACTCAAAACATCTTATTTTTGTCAAGAATATACTCCCCACAGAGTGGTAGAATTAAATGCAAGGTACTGTATTTTCAAATATCCAGATGCAACTATAAATATTTAGATCTATGTACATCTGGGGAGTTTTGGGTATATACTGTGTAATTACCCAGTAAAAAGATGATAGCCACACCTTTTTTTTCTTAAACTTTACCCAAAAAAAAATCCATGTGTCATGTTGTGAAATAATGTTCCACATTTTTCTCTTCCTATGATGGCCACAAAAAAATCTCCCAAGCCAGTAGCCTTCTGTTCTGCATGTTTGTTGTTCTTAAGTACAGTTCAGTACTCATAGAAGTAAGAAATCACACTGCCTATGTGTATATATGTGTGTGTGTGCAACTCTTCCTCTCTCTCTCTCTGTATATATATCTATATATATACATATATCTACATATAAATCTATACAAATATATATATTTGATGGACATCCTTTTGAAGACTTAGTTCTTCTTCCTATGATTAGAGTTTGAGGGCATTCTGCATAAAGTAGAATGATAAATGTGAAACTTAGGACGACTTCCTGCAGAGCATGAGCACAAGCAGGGACCTTCATCTTGTCTTGCTCAAACTTCCAGAAGATTCCACTGACACAGCAGCACTGCCAAGCCATTCTATCCAATGCATTAGGCTGCAATGATTGACTGAACTGAAGCAGCTAAAAAGTTCCCATACTTTCTATGCCACCAATCCTGGTAATCTCCGTGTACAAGACAGTAACATCATAAATATTTGCAGTTCTTTTTAATTTTGACCTCTCTATGCCATATGACTATTGTGCAGGTTTATTTTAATTGACATGTTGCAACTAGAAATATCAGAGACATCAGGGAGAATCTGGGAGAGAAAATTGCCAGAGTTACTGCTTCAAATGGAGAGGCTCATCCTTGTATCAAGTTTGTTCCAAAGCAGTTTATTGTAACCCCAAATGGTTTGTCCTCAGTGTTTCATCTTATTGGTTGTATTGGTTATCTCTGGAGTCTTGTTAGAAAAAGAAAAAAGATGATGAAAAGGTGACTGAAAAGCAAGAGTATTTTAACCAAGTGTGCTTTTACTATTTCTTCCAAACTCTCGGTGTGTTAGCCTGACTCTCCCTTTTAGCCAATGCCAACCTGATATCAATATATTATTTTATGAACACTGTGCAAATAGAGAAGCACTCTTGTGTCTCAGCAGACTTTTGTTTTGTTTCAGGTTTAATCTGCAGGTGCCATATGACTCCCAGATCATCACAGAGCCCCAGCACGCTCTGAAGGCAGAAGACAGGAAAATTTGGCTGATCGACATGCTGTCTAATCTAACTCTGAGACAAAAACCTATGATTCTTTGCCTACATTTTCAAATCAGAATCTGGTGATAATAAATGTTGTAATAGGAAAGCAGAGAAATAAAATTTTAAAGTACCAAAACACTGAAGCACCTGAAAGAAAACAGCCTCAACTTTAATTCACCTCTGTAGCTGTAAGCCAAAGGAATGGTAAAGCAAAGTGTCTATTTGTGTCCTGGATCACGAAGCAGGCTGTGGTTTCTAGCTGGGCTTATCTAGCTGGCTTTTAAACTGCTTCCATCCAATCTTGTCCACTACAAAATCCCCGGTTCAATACCCTTGTTTCCGCTGTCAGGCAGCGCTGCAAACATGACAGTTTTTTCTACACTCCCCTGCACCT
Organism: Entomyzon cyanotis; assembly: GCA_024500445.1. Taxonomy (NCBI): domain Eukaryota; kingdom Metazoa; phylum Chordata; class Aves; order Passeriformes; family Meliphagidae; genus Entomyzon; species Entomyzon cyanotis. The sequence goes on from JAKEPQ010000669.1 coordinate 103,031, forward strand.
GTAGAGTTCTGATGTCTGTTCCTCAGCCAGACAGCCCAGCAGACAATTGCTCTTCTCTTTCACATCTCCTTTTTATTAGCAAGGCAGCAAATTATAAGCTGTTCTCTCTTCCGAAACTTGTCCTGATTGGCTTGAAAGGAGATCCCAGAGCCAGCCTGCCACATCTACTGCACAACAAGGCAGCTGACACACTCCTAAAAAGAGCAGGAGCAGAATCCTGTGTGCACCATTTCCTAAACACCACGTGCTCCATCAGTTCTGCCTCAGCCTTCTCCTCTGCTGCTGCCTGGGTCCCTCCTGGCTCGGGTAGCCTTGCTTCTGACAGGTGACATTTCAGGTTTAATGGCCACAGGACTGCCTTACAGACCATGGCAGAGAGATACTTGCTATTCCATCCTGCTCTACTGGGGTATGCCAAGCGAATAAAGAAGCAGCAGTGGTAGAATAAAATTACTGATGCACTTAGGTATTCTGTCCATCTTAGCTGGCTTTACACACTCCTCAAATTCCTGTCATAATAAAACTGACATATACAAAAACCTGTCATGTCTGTACTAATTTACAAAAAGAGAACTGCAACAGTGTTCACAGTTTAGAAAAATGGCCCATTCAGTGCCAGCTTTTTTTTTTTTTAATCCCAGTCTAATGTTGATAAACAAAACAGCTTTACAATGGGGAAGTTCCTTACCTAGTAGGTAGATGAAACATAGCCAGTTGTCTTCAGCATAGGTACAGAATAGGTTCCTCAATTTCTTCTCTTGTGCTTGCACAGTTTAGAGCACAGGATTTGGATCCCCCTCTTCTCTGCTGAACAATTACGCAGTAACGTCTGGTCTACTTAGCACACAGTGCAATTCCTCTTTCATTTTTATTCATTTATTTATTTTATAATGAAGAGAGGGCTCTCAGAGTAAATGAGCAATTACCCAGCACCTTCCTCTGGGATCTCTCTGAAAGTAAGGAACAGAGGCACTGAAACATGATTCCAATCCACCTTTGCCATCATCCAGTGGCAGAGTTGATTTGAAAAGCTGCTGACATATCCAGAGGTCTTACAGGCACTCACATGAATTAAGTGTGTTAATGGTTTCCTAATCAAAGCAAAACTACAAAGTTCCTATCGAACATACCTGGTAATTACTGACAGATTGTAAATGTGTGTGAGAAGTTCATAGTCCATCCTCTAAAGTTTACCAAAAAATAACACTTGCAAAAATTACCTGAATATCCTGAAATTTTTGTAACAAGGTTTCGAAACTGAACTGTGAAAATGCCAAATTTTAATGTAGCCTGGACCAGTTTTCCACCAATAGCAGGTGAAATTAATGGATTTAGATATCTTGATCAGAATTTAAATGAAAGCAAGCAAAATGAGAGATTAATGGGGTTTTTTGGGGGGAGGGGGGATGCTGAAATATTACATTACAAAAGCAAGTTAAAATATGTAAAATAATACAACTTCAGTTTTAGGAAAGTATACAGGTTAACTCTGAACCAATAATTTTCTGAATTCTGTCCTACTATTTCATATCCATTGCAAAACACAAACTTTTCAGTAGTGGAAAATTGTTCCTTTTCTTCTCCAGTAAACATGTTAGTCAAAATAACATTCTTTTATTATTTTCTTAGATAATAATTGATATCAACTAGGTAAAACACAATCCAAAAAGTCTCTGAAAATATAACAGCATTTAATGTTACATTGCTGGACAGGGCTGTGCACTTCACAGAGGTTATATATTGCATTAAGAAAAGTGAATGTTTATCCAACATACCAAATCAAGTTCTTGATAATTTTGCCCTTTTCAGAAAGCTGTACAAAGGAGATTTGAAATATTGTCATCCAAATCTGCCACAGTTTACAACTTCATGTTAGCAGCTGAAGAAGATATAAGATAAGGGTATCAGTTCTACTTCACATACATTTAAATAGACTGGAGGAATATATTTTAAACTTTAGAAAATCCTAATAAACATAAGACCCTTTATACAAGTACTATTATCATGTGTTATCGGCTAAACAGATTTTTTTTCTCTTCCATCAATCTAAGTCTATTTATTTAGAAATTACTGGGTTATTAGAATTGCTATCTTGTCTCTTGCATTTAATTTTTAATCTGCGTTACATTTAGATATCCAAGTGACAGAGAAAGAGGCAGATGGTTTCATTTTTGTATCTTCCACTTCTGTAAAATGAATCTCAGTGTGAAAAATTAAGATTAATGGGCTTCAAAACCATTTTGTTCTGCTAGAGCCAATTTGGATAAAAGGGAAAAAGAGTTCACAAATGAAAATATCTTTGATATCTTTGGATAAAAATAAGCATAGTACATGAATTTGAGCTCAAGCACAAATTGCCATTTTATTTTCTCCCATACCTGTGTGAAGCCCCATTAGCATATGCACAATGGATTTCATGATGTTCTCTTTCAATCTGTTATCTAAAGGATGTGCAGGAAATGGACTAGGAGAATGTGAAGCATAGAGTAGCTGACTGCCACTCTGGGCATGTGATTTGAGTGTTCCATGTACATGCTGATCTTTCAACAGATAATTTACCTCCTTTCTTCCGTTGAAGGGTAGAATGGTTCAGCTTGAGATAGATGTAGCCATTCTGACCCCAATTGCCAACCTGGTCCCTCTCTGAGGTACCTCATGTTGCTGCTTTGTAGTTATTTAAGGGTAGCACAAGTCAAGAGTTTTGCCTTTGGATCAGCTTAAGCATCTAAAGATACCATACAGTCAGTGCAGGAGCAGCTGCGAGTTCCCTGCACTGGAAAAGGAATTCAGAGAGAGAAGTGGTGAGCCCATGCCCAAGAAATAAACCATCCCCATCATCTGCCAGAGGCATGCAACTGCCAGCAAAGAGAATAGGCAAAAATCTGGGCCTTTTCTTTCTTCTGAGATAAAAACCCACTTTATTCTTTGACACAGAAGTGGCATTTGATCAAATCTAATCCAAATGAAAACTGCTCCAATACCAATTGTATAATGATTAATGTATAATCCCCACTGATTTTAAATGGCTAAAACCAGAACTAAATTAGTTAAGATAAAGAGTATTTCATCCCTCACTGGCTGAAAATTACAGCAGTCATATTTTGAGTTTTTACTCTTAAGTCGTGGAGTTTCTTTAAGCCCACTCTTATTTCATAGGAGAACAGGCACATTTTAAATTCTTCAGTGCAGGAGAAAGAAGAGAGCAGGTGGCTCACAATAAAGATTTCATACCTATTCAGCTTCTTGTAGTATCTCCAAACCAATGATCCTAAATTAACAGAGTGATTGCTTGAGAAAAGCCCTATGCCACAAGTCTGACTAAGTCCAGCATTGATCCACTTTCTCACTGCTAGAAAGTCAATATATTTCATCCACCACCTCTGGCTTTATTTTTAACTTTGCCATGTATCTGTTGTCATGCTGTTCTGGTATGTTGAACACTACCCCGAGCAATCAGCCAGGGAACACAGCACATTACAAATGGATGTGGGATGATAGTACATCAGGCAGGAAATACTGCAGTATCACCCTGAAATCTCACAAATTCCCCGTTCCCCTCCAGCAAAATACTACTGAACCCATAATGGGAAATAAGTAGAATTTGGATTTTCCTAAGTGCTGGCTGAGCACCAGCCCACGAGAATGATAAACATTTTACAATTTCCAGCATCTGGCACTTGCAAAACTTTTGGTTTTAATTTCTGTTGTGTGATTTGACATCACCTCAGAAAATCTGCTCTAATCAGATGTTTCATTTCATAATAGAAGCAGAGTGAACACACAGGTTTTTGGATGTACCAGAGGTGCTGTGATGTCCTGATTTGGAGATGGCTTTTTGCCAACCTCAGCTTTGGCTGCATTACCTTTGCAACCATTTAGCAGCAGTCATTCATGGCAGCAGGGTGATAGCACAAAATAAGTACTTCTAGATGCATAAATACTCATCAACAGCAGCAGAAAAGAACTGACCTAAGGCACTGTACTTTGCAGATAAGAAGTCACATAGGCTGGCTATAGGTTCATTATATAATTTGGACAAATAACCCATTTCTTTACAGCTCAGTTCCATCTTTGTATGGCAGAGAAAGTGACTTCTTTTTATTTTCTTTGCCCATTTGAATTTTAATGCTTTTTAATGTGAGGATCCCAACTATGAATGTGCAGAGATGCTATTAGAAACTACTAAAAGACAAATGAAACAACAGTGCTGACCAGACTGTTCTAAAATAATTCCAGTAAAGGCTGGGCAGATGCATGAGGAGGCCCTCAAGCCCATTTTCTCCTGCAAGAAAAGCTCAGATAGCTCTTATGCTTTATTTCTCTGGAAAACTGCCAAGTTTATTCCATTAATCAGGAATTACTCGTTCACTGTGTCTGTGTAAGCCTCGGTGCAGTACACTGCTTGCCAAAAAATAAATATTTACTTATAACACATACGCAGACATAATAAGTACATATATGTACCTCCTAACTACAGGCAAACAAACAAACAAAAAAAATTTTAAAACTCCCCCAAAATTTAGTTGAAGACTGTAAAAGGCCTTACAAAACCAAGCAGTTGAGCCAGAGCCCCATAATAGCAGAGATAAATTGTGGAAGCCTTTGGCCTCACAAACCATGACTATGATATCTGATGGAATCAGACCAAACAGATTATGAACTCCTCAGGATAAAAAATATCACACAAATTCAAAGAGATGTCAATAATAATGAAAAATTATTAAAGCAAACTAAGGCACCATCTAGTATAACTCAGATGTTGAATTATAGTCTCACAGAGGTATTTTTTTTAAGTTTTCCAGGAGGCATCAGTGAATCAATAAAGAGGAGAATTAATCCCTAAAACACTGGGAAATGCGCAGCTCAGGCTTTCATTTATCTTGCACTCATGGTGCTGCACCAGGTATATCAGGGATCTGACAGCCCTGCGTGGTGTTGCTGCTGCACCATCTGTGCAGCAAATGCACACCTGAGCGCCAGGGAAATGCTGGAGGAGTGCAGCGCAATTTTTAACTCAGTGTTTCTTTTAAAAGATTTTGTGGAAACTCACCGCTGACCCAACCTTAAAATATTGCTAATTATTGAACAATAACAGTAAAGTAGTCTCTCTGTAAATAAAAATTGCCTTTGTGAATACATATGATGTGAAACCCTACCTTAGAGAGGATGGCGAGGGCTTTGGCACTCACATAATGAGACACAAAATTAATCTGTCATGTTCTTCTATAGATGGAGTATTGAATTTATTTATTTTCACGGTACTCTGATCTTGGAGAGAAAATACAATTTAAAGTGGAAAAATAGCCTTGTAATACTCTGCAAGAGATTTTTTTTTATATCAGACACAGATGAGGAAGATATTCAAACTAACAGGAAAAAACAAAGCACAGAACATAGAAGCTGATAGAGTGTCCTTCATAGAACATAATATTTAAGCAAAATATCAAAGCATTTAGTCTTTTGACAAACACTCTCTCTGTTGTGTAAATCAAAAATTAAATCTGGTCTGACTGAAGCATTGCCCAATTAAGTATAATTTATTTAATTAGTATCAGGAGATTCCCTCAACATCTGTATTCTATGTGTTTTTCTATGCACTTTTTTGTATCTATACTCCTGCTAAATTCCTTATAGGTTTAGAGATGAAGATTCTGTTTGCTGCTGCCATAGGTAGCAATTAAAATTCAGTTGTTCTCTCATTTTTGAACACAAATTTCTTACATACTTATTTTATTATTAAAAGCCACATTTTTCTAACTACTCTTCCAGTACCACAGACAGGTTTGTTTCCCATTCATATAATAACTGAATAATTTAGGAAATCAAATCTTGCTATCTTATGCATAATACTCTTCCCACTGTGAAGCTCAAGATTAAGAAAAGATGACAAACATGACTTTATTTTGGCCCTCTCATGATCAAATATACATGACTGGCAGCTAGAACTTCATAGGAAGAACAAATAAAAGCAACAACAAGGACCTTGAAGAAGTGCTGAGGCTTTCCAGCTGCAGTTCCTCTGGGAGAGGCCACATCTGCCTGCGTGGCTGTAACAGCACAGAGGGAGGAAAGCAGTGATTGGAATGATCAGCTCCTTGTGATGACAGTGCTTCATTTCAGGAGGCAGTTCTAGTCAGATTGCAAAGCTGACATATTTTGGTCTTTTCAAACTCACTTCTGTGGCAGGATGCTCCCCCCTACCCCTTCTCTCTCTGATCAGTCCCAAGAAATGGATGGTTCAACTTAGGTTGATAGCCTAATCAACAACTATCTAGTGCTGGTGACTGAAAGTCTGAAAAGACACTCCCCTGTGGAATGTAGAGAGAATGTGAGAAATCTTCAGTGACTTAAAATACACACTTTTATCCTATAAAAAGCTCACGAAATCTCAGAAAGGTAGAAGCTTTCTACATGGACATTGGAGCGTGAAGTAAAGTCTTCTCCCCAGGGTCTGGACGCAGCCCTGTGGTTACTTCCCTGGGATTGAGTGAGGAAAATTAATGTATTCCAGCTCCAAAATTGGATTTGGTAAGCTCATTAGGTTCCTAAATTGTATTATTCCGGCTAACTTATAGGTACCTTTCTTAATTTGCATTAAGCAAGCATTTCTTAACTTGCATTTCAGCTAGATCAAGCAAGAATTTCTTAAAGCAAGCATTTCTTGCATTTTTAACTATTTTTATAGTTCAAGCAAGTTTTTACCCCATAATTGCATTTTTAGCTATTATATTGTTGCAACTATGCATTCATTGTGTGTTTATGTGTGTCAATCTGTTCTATGTTTGTATGTTTGTTATTTTCTGTGTCTAATAAATGGTATTTTTAGACAAATCGGCCAAATATCAAAGAATCTTGCGAACGGGACTAAGTCTTGGGGAACTAGCTATGTTAAAGCCTGTCAAACTGCAAAACCACATAAAACTCCTGTCTCCCATGCAAGACAACTTCCTATTGGAAGGAAAATGGTTCTGCCATGAAAATAAGCTGCCTAATCTGCACTCAATTTAAACAATGAATGGAAAAATGGCCAGAAAAATAAAATGGGGTCCCTTGCTAGGTTTCAGTCAATGTGCAGCCATAAAATGAAGCTGTAACAAAATTATTCTTGTGCATAGCTCAAAAATATGCTCTAAGTTAATCAGGAGCTCACAGGTTTTCCTTTCTTCTTTCCTGAGAACACTCCTTCAAATGATTTTCTCTCTGAGAATTTCACTGGGTTTTTTTTCCATTACCATCAGAGTTTACATTAACTCAATCTACCTCCTACCTACAAAAAGCTAATTACTGATCACAGTTAGGCCCATAAACAGTGCTTTTACATTAACCAGGGGTCATTAAATACCAAGGGAAAACACTTTCTTTTCCATATGGTTGGAGGGTTGTCTCTATGCAACATGTTCAGCATTTGTTCACCTGCAAAGAAGAATTCTAATTACCATGCTTTAACTTATGAAAATATATGCAGCTTATTGCACATGCAGCTGTTGGCAGCTGTAGGAGCTATTTCTGATCCATGCACCACATTAACTCATTTACTCTAGGATAACATGGTGTTTCATGGGTTTCATTGCTTTACATGTTTACCTTCTATGAGTTCTCAGAAGACTCTGGTAGGATTTTCAAAAGTAAATGTACACTTACAATACCAATTTTACCTCTGTTAAAGGCATCAAGCTGTGTACCCAACATGAATCCCTTGAAAGTCGCTAGTAATTAGTAAAAATTAGTAATGAGTAATTACTAATCCAGTGTGAGTGGAACTTCTTTATTAAAAAACAAAAAAAAAATTTTAAATTCTGTCCTTTGGATTATTGAAAATTCTATGGTATCTGTTATGCACTCAAGATCTACAGACTGGGAGTCGCAAGTGAAAAGTGTTATTGGCATCTGGTTTTTCCTCTCCAGAAGGATATACAATGGAAATCAGAGTTATTATTATAGAAAATCATGGGTTTTCCTCCTACCGTTCCTCCTACCGTTTCCTCCTACAGTTCCTCCTACCTAACTGGTCAGGTACCTTAGTGCAAAATGTTATTCCTGATCTGAAAGAATTGATAAAGAGATGGGGAAAAACCAATCCTCATGCAGCAGAGTAATCTGAGGTGTTGAATAGAAGACAGAGGACCATAACTTAAATTTCTATGAGGTTATAAATACATAAAACTACAAGGAGGACACAGTTCCTTTTGTTTGCTCTGGAATATTCCTTCAAGCTGAGAATTTTTCAAGACAATCAGTTAATCATTTTCCTTTATGTACATCACCTAGTAGTCAGTCAGTGCCTTCAGGTTCTAAAGAAGAGATGGATTATCAATAATCTCACTTGCTTTCATGTGAGGCGTAAACAAGAGAGTGCATGAGAAAAAGAATGGGTGGGAAATGTGCTGCAAGTGGACAGAGAAGTCAGAAATCCTCTCTCCTCCTTGCCAGGGTGGATGCTTGGATCAGGAGGTCTTCATCTCCAGCGTCTTTTCATCAGCAGTGAGGAGATGCAGTGACCTCCAGCAGATAAACCTCATCCTCCAGCAGAAAAACCTCATCCTCCAGTAGATAAACCTCATCCTCCAGTAGACAAACCTCATCCTCCAGTAGACCATGTTGGGCAAGAACTACCTGATTCTCAGAGCAGGCTGGAGGAGACACCTCTTGCTGCACTGGTTACATGGAGATCTGGTTTCCCATCTTGGGCTTTTATCTATTTTACTTATCTCTAATTATCCAGAAAACTCTGCAAAATATGTTATTATTCACAGTTGTAACTGTGAATATGCAGTTCACAGTTCACAGCTATGTTATTAATATTCACAGATGTAACTGTGAATATACAGACTATATATACAATATACAAAATTGCTGGACATAAACTTTCAGATAAAAGATTTATTTGGCAAAAAGACATACTGAGCCACTCCTGGATGCTTCAGAAAATCATCAGATTTTACCAGATTAGGAGGCAGATTATCTGAATTTTCTTTTAAAATATTATTTAAATAAGAGACTTCAAAATTATTTTGGTGTTGCTGTATTTTTTTCAAAAGTAAATGTTACTTTTAATGTAAATGTTTACTATATCACTTGATAATTTTTAGCTTTTAAATTATCTTTAAGATTACTAAAATAATAAAAAACAAAACCAAAAAACCCCAATATATTTCAGTATTTTAAATCAATCTGAGTGTTCTGTTAAACCCACAGCACCCTTCCAAATTATTTGGTATAAGAGACAAGCCAAGAAATCTGTTATTTACCTCCTTGTAATCATGATTTTTTTTTCAATCATGTAATCACTCATATATTTTCTTTTTTTTTCAAAAATACACTTAGAAATATTAGATTAGCTCCTGATTAAATAGCAAGATAAAAATACAAAGCCAAAAATTACCAAATTTGAAGATGCCTGTGAATTCTTAAACCAAGATTGTGACCAAAAATATTCACTATATGATTCACAAATTATTTTTGGGCTGTTTCCCATTTTATGAATGGTCTATTCTTCTGTTTTTATTAATATTGTTGACTAGCTACAACAGGTGACATTTTTATCCCCTTAGGCTGTCCATTATCCAAATGAAGGGCCATCTGGAAAGGGATTCTGTTCACTGAAAAATGTGACAGAGCTGATGGCTTTTTAACTGCAAGTCATCTATGATTGCTGGTAAACACCGAAAATTAGCATTGATCCCCCTCAAATGAAAAAAACAACAACAATAAAGTACTTCAGACAGGCTTATGGAAACACCTTCTCGGCAGATGTGCATGCTAATTAATAATTGTAGATGGCAACCCTTCCTCATTTTTGTAAATTAATGCCAGTTGAATCCTCTAAAACAAATAAACATGACTACAGATGGGGCAGCTCCTTGTGCAAGCCCAGCAGAACAAATGTAGAGTAGGAAATGGGGTGGGACTGAGATCTCTGCCGTGCCACAAACAAGAGCCATTACCATCACCTGCCACATTCAGAAAACCAGGGACTTGGTGCTTTGGCCCCCCAGGCCACGTTCTAGGTGGGTTTCCAGAGAGGAGGTGGATGCTGCATTGCCTCTGAGTTTGAGGATATTCAGTACAGAGGCTGTGGCTGGGAGGAGCTGAGGCAGCAGTCACACATCCAGAGGCACAACCAGACTGTCACCATTCGGGTGTCAACAGCCCTCAAATTTGGGTTTTACACCAACAGTTTGAGAGGAATGGAAACAGCAAAATAAAATATACTCTACTCATCTGTCTTCCAGCAATATCATGTTTTCCATCTGGGGTGAATATACACCTGCAGTAAATGTACTCCCCAAAATCAACTGGAAATTGCTCTTTGGGCTTTGCTGGAATTGAACCAGGCTCTCCAGCAGTACCAGCAAAAACTCAACACTCTGACATGTCCTGACAAAGCTGTAACCCACTAGGCACAGAAGCAGTGAGGATCATAAGCATCAGGAAATAGTCTCATAATTTCAAATATCCTCTGCACTGAGATATCATTACAAAAATGTTTATTTTATTATGAAACTGTGCCACACTTAATTATTAAAAAAGCACTGGTTCCATATAAATTGGACATAAACTCATTATCTTTTGAGCCATTGATTGAAAATGTGGGTTTGGGGACTATTTGTTTCCATCATCTGAAATCAGAACTGCAACACTCAAGTTCCTTTATGTTGACACTGAAAATATACATTAAAAAATTCTTCAGCATACTTTTTATTCATCACAAAAGACATTTAGAGTATAATTATCTTGCCTTAGAGAAATCATATCCATCAGAACCTATAATGACAACAGGACTAACAACCCTTGATTTACTTCTGCTTCCTTCCTCATATGGAAACCATCTATATCATTCTCTCTGCATCTGCTGCCATCCTGGTGAATGCTTGAGAAGCAAGTTTGGGTAACAAGATTCCCCCTCTTGATCTAGCAGGTGTGTGACTACAAGGGCTACACTGTGTTCATATATCAAACTGATTGCAAGGAAAAACTTAGAAGGAAAAAAATATCTACAGGAATAATATTGAATCTTTCCAATGTATCAACAAATAAAAGCAATAGACTTTGTCACAGCACAAAACATGAAAGAATTTTAGTTTTAAAGTAATGCTCTACACAACACAGCAAACAGAACAATCAAGTTATTGTCTGCTTGTCTAACACGAAGGCAGCATTATCCACAAACAGCCTGCAGCTAGGAGATAAGATGCTGGAGAAGTACTGTAAAATGGTTTATAGCAAATAACAATGATTTGGTATTTTAGACATTTCATATTTAATGAAAAACTATTTAAATCAGCAATCATCAGACACGCAATGACAAGGCTTATTTATACCGTGTTTGTATCTCCAACCAAGGACTGAATTCTCTCCATTTTTAAATAGCACCCTTTTAACATGAAGGGGGAAAGTTAGATGCTTGGTGTTACTTTTAAATTAAACAACACAATGGGTGTGAATAAAAGGAAGCCTCCTGAAGCCTCCATAATAACAGGGATAGCAACTGGCTAGCAGAACACTTGACTTGTTTTTTCACAGCAGATTTGAAGTGCACTGCAATGTAATGTATTGAAAATTATTTCTAGCCCTCCCTGGTATCACAAATCACAACCTGCATAAAGCCACATGAGCAATCAAAGATGCATTTGAGCTGGGATTCATGCGTGCATGTGCTCAGAGCCGATTCTGCTCAGTGCTCTATAATCAGGGCTACAAATTTTTCATTAGTTTCCCTTTTCATTAAAGCTATGAAAAGAAGAGATGGGATCAAACATAAAAAGAATGAATTTCATATATAAGGCAAAATTTTACCTGCTCTATGTGTGTGTGCACACATATATTCATACTCCGTTTTTGAGAAGACAACATTTCATAAAGTAATCATTGAAGACGTCCTCTGCTGCCCTTTCAAGAAAAGATTTGTGGATCTTCAAATCAAAATGTGCAAACATTCAAAATGTCCCATATTGAAGATATCCTGATAATCAGGATCTCATTCTACAACACATCATATTGGGCAGAGCAGTGCCTACCAAACAGTATCTTTTCATTTTCATTAGGATGGAATGGTTATTAGTGCCACTACCGGTATGTAAGTACACATAATGTATCTAAATATTGTTATTACACAAAAGACATAATTAGACCATATACCAAGATGTAGTTAAGAGAAGTTTAGCACTTTTTCGAACATGAGGGGAAGGCATATCTGGAATTTAGATTGTTAGACTTACTCATAAAGTCTCTACCCTGCACTGAAGAAGAAAACATACAGAATTCACCTCTAGAGAAGACAGATAAGGAATAAAAGTCCAGATTGGAATGAAGAGCTGAGATAGCTCACATCATTGGCTGGAAGTTCCCTTGTCCAGCTATTTGATTTGTAATATATCTCTGCATAAATGTGATCTTATTTAGGAACCAGATCCGACATTTGGTCTGGTTTGTCTGAATGATGTGATGAATGATAACCCACTGTTCCTCTAAAGAAATGCCAGGAAACTCCTTCATTGTCCCAGAGGAACAGAAGCAGAGCCATTCTACGTCCCAGAGCCATTCCATAGCCCAGTGCCATTCCACAGCCCAGAGCCATTAGTGTAAGAAGATGATTTTCCTGCTGAATGTGATGTATTAATCCCAGCACTACCATTCATGATGGTTATTAGACTACTTTCTATATAGCTACCATGTGTATTTTTTAATGTTCTTTTAAATTTTAATGCAGTTTCTAGATGAAAAGTCACTGCATTAACTCTCTGCATGAAAACTGAAAATTTGTTGCAATTTGCAGCCATTGTGGTTTGGACTTCTAAGCTATGGAAAGCATGGATAGTGTTTAAATGCTTTGACAGCTTAGTTAATACTAAATTCCAAAGGAAAAGCCAAACATTGATTATTAATTTAAAAAAATCAAGATTGGAATTCAGGTTCTGGAGTGACACATTTGCTAAATGGTAGAGCTATGACTGACTGAAATATTTTTCTTGAATTGGGATTAAAAATTTAATTTATTTCTTGACTCTTATCTGCATAAAGCAATCAAGACACTATTTTGTATAGCAATTACAGCTGACAGAGGAACAAACTGTAAATGTTTACCATTCTTCTCCTTGCTTCCCATTTCTCAGAGGCAAAACTGAAAGGAAGTAGTAGAATAGGCCTTTTTAAATGGGGAGCAGAGAGAGAAAAAAGTTAATACCTTGGATATTAATTTAGCAATGACTTAGCAGTAATTTAGGAATATATTTGGAGAAGAGATAAACATCCCTATGCCCACATATTTCAGGAGAAAGCAAACTTGATAGCCATGTTCATTTAAGAAAATATCCTTTTTCAATAAAAAAGTTAAATTCATTAAGTCTTCTACTATAAGGCAGGAAGGTATCTCAAGACCTTAGGTGGACATAAAATCCATCTCCCTCAACAGGGCAGGATAAGCTACACTGAAATGATTTCTGACAGCTATTTCCTTAAGCTGCTCTTGAAAATTTCCAGTGTGTGGAAAAGGCTGCAGCATCCCAGGGTGGCATATCCAAGTGCTCAACTATTGTTGCAGTGAGAAAAGTGGTTTTGGTTGCTTCTCTTAGCTGATGTCCAATCCAAAGCTCCCTCACTGAAAAAAGAGTCACGTTACTTGCTGTCCTATCCCCTATCCTGGTCTGCAATGGATATGGAGAACAATTTATTACCTTCCTATTTGTGATAACCTTTATTCCTTTCAAACACTGGGATCCTCTCTCATGTCAGTTGTATTTTCCCATCTAAACAAGCCCAGTTCTGTCAGTCTTTTCTGGGAATCATATTTTCTTTGATCATATCTGTTTCCATCCTCTGGGCTGGCTCTGATCACTCTGCCCCTTTCCTCATGTGCCTAAAACCAGACACAGAGCGGCAGTCCATTTGCCTGCCCTCCAGATTTGCAATAACCAGACAGCAGCATTTTCCAAAAACCCTTAGTCATTACAAAGATGAGGCACATTTTTAACCCCCAGTGTGTGTATATCCAAATGATACAATTTTTAAACTAGCCTGCCAAGCTTTGAGGCACATTAGGAGACCTCAACTTGAATCTGTCAGGGATTTATCATAATAAAAACACGGTAAAATGAGCAACAACTGAACTGGTCATGACCTCTTGCTGGCAATAAACACAACAATGACCAAAGGAAGAAACAGCTGAACACTCAGCCTCTGCCACAGTGCTGGGTGAGGGCAGCTATGACAGAGCTGGTCATGTCACTGCCCCTTCACACTGAAATCATGAATCCTCCACCTGATCAGCCCTAAAAGTTATCAAGCTTCACTATTAAGAAAGTTGTCTGAGCAGCCCCATAAAATGTTGAACTGCTTCATGCTGCTCTGAGGGAAACAAACATCATTAGAGGCACATCTCTGTTCTTTGTCATGCTTCTGATTAAAACCCAGAAGAAAGAGAATTTGTACAAGCCCTTGGATATGCAGAAGAGATATGTTCTCTCTGAGATGGGGCGAGGAGCAGGAAAGCCTTGGCTCTGAGAGCCCTGCTCAGCAATATTGGAAACATTCCTGTGCTATCAGCTCTGTTCCCAGCCCAAATCCAAACCTCAGCCCATCCCAGCCACTGGGAAGCAAAGTAACTCCACCCCAGCCCAAAGCAGCACAGATGTGTGAGACGCAAAGACAAGTGGAAGGACAGGCTGTTCTGCAATTACAAACCCCTGCTGGGCCAGAGCAGAGAAGCAATATGAACAGCTGCCCAGCTGTGAGGATCCATCCTAGCAGAAATGCCTTCCAAAAAATGCTGGTCTGGGGGACATGTACCTCTCACCATCTCACTATCAATTGCTTTGTCTTCCCTCTTTCTTTTGGCTCTTTTCTCTGGCAGTTTTTTCCACACCTCCCCTCCCCTTCACCAGCATATTTTAAATTACTGAGCACCCATCAAATCACCATTCACTAAACATAGGACTGGAGGTATGTTAGAATACAAATTTGAGGGCATTGTGAACAATTACATCCAAATTTAGCCCATAGCATTCAAGCAAACCTATGAAGGCACAAACCCCAGTGATATTACCACAACGTCTCCCTTTATTAGCAGCACTGCTCTCAGATGATTTATGTAACAAAAACATGAGCTTCAAACTAAGAATCTTGAAGTACACACTCACATCAGCTTCACAGCCAGAGTGCTGAATTCGGCCTAAATTTTTCATGTACAAGGTTTTCCAAATAACAAACACAAAGTTATTATATTACTTTTATCTGAATTCTATGCAACTACAGTGTATAAATTATTTTTGCAGTTTATAGTGTTGCTAAAAGTAAACCTGTGAATTAACAGTGAACATATCAAAGGCAATGCTGTTCATTCAGAAATATGACTGATACTTCACTTTGCTGTTCTTCCATCTAAATGCTTCAAATCATCCTAAATGCCTGAGAATTATTTAGACATTTTTAGTAAGTCAAGAAGTCAAACAGTTTACAGATATGGACAGAGAGAAATGTGACAGTCTTGGGGAACTGTACAATGGGACTGTAAATTCATTGATATTTCTGCATTTTTCCAATGAGCATGCCTCATAGAGGATGCCCAAATGTTTTCCACTAGAAAAGGGAATGATTTAAGGGAGGGACATGCTGGCTTCCAGTCTACCTGACAGGCTACAGAGAATTATTATCTGATCCCAGATAATAATGAAAGAATCCTTTTTATCTCCAACATCATGCAATCTCTAGGGAAAACTGTGCAATTCCTCTGACATTTAAACACCCAATTCCATTTTGGTTTGGGATCTACCTGCATCTCAGAAATTTTAGTGGTGCTTTCAGCCATTTTAAGCTGATCTTTTAAATATTTTTTTAATCCATAGCATACTGTATTTTTGTGCTGCAAACCTGAAAAGTGTTCTTTTCCCCAGAATGAGTCCCAAGATGTCTAAACAAAGGCTCAAGGCCTCATCACTGTCTTCTGTAATGTCCTCCGTGACTCTTTTCCCAGATTTAGCTGTTACCTGAGCTGCTCCCACCACTTGAAAAGATGGATGAACAGCTCCCAGTGCTGCTGCCACAGACGTCCCAGCCCATAGATCAGCCAGTGAGCTTTGCTGAAGCCTGGGGCAGCCTGGACTCGCTGTATCCCATGTCCAGGGATCCCATGTTTCCCCCTTTCCCTGGGAAACCAGACACTCTCCAGCTATCTCAGAATAATAATCGGGGCACATTATCATGGTTGTGGGAGCTAAAACTTACAGA
Source organism: Entomyzon cyanotis (assembly GCA_024500445.1). Lineage (NCBI taxonomy): Eukaryota > Metazoa > Chordata > Aves > Passeriformes > Meliphagidae > Entomyzon > Entomyzon cyanotis. The sequence continues at coordinate 119,252 of JAKEPQ010000669.1, forward strand.
AGTAGTTTACAAAATTCCTAACAAGCTCTTTGTTGTGTCATGAAAGAAATGATCCTGCTGACTTCAAGAATCCCAGCAGCACATATTGGCACGGACCTGACAATCACTGCACGGCAGAGTGAAGGTTATTTGTGTAGTTCTTACAGGCACACATCAGACCTGCACAATAATCAAAAGTCAGCCATCCAAACTCGAACTGAAATGACAGATAGATGGAATATCTGAAAGGACACATGCATTGTATTCAGGCAAGGCTTCCTAACATCTATTCTGATGTGACAAAATAGAAAGCTACAGTGCTACTCCAGAGGGGTTTAGTGAACAGAACACTGCACATTTGCTTGCAAATTTGATCCTGACCAACTATAGCCTCTAAGGGGAAATATCATCTTTCCTTTTCCCTTTTTTTGGCTTATATATCCGCTCTCCTCAGCATCATAATAACCATACATCCCTTCAGAGAGACTGAATTGCTTATCCTGTAACCCATGTGTTTGGGAGAAGTTCAGTGCAAATGTTATGTTCAGTTCTTGTGATCATTAAAATCAAAGGAAATTGCTGAAAAAAAGGGAGTGATGTTTTTGGACATGAGATTAACACTGAAAGACTACAGGTTTTCTTAAAAAGAGCAACTATAAGCTACTTTCTTTTATTTTGCAACCTGTAACCGAGGCTGATGATTTGAAAAACCATCATGTTATACAGCTGCAAGAGTCATGGTCCAAAGCTCAGCTCCACCACAGGTGGATTAACTCTTTTGTGTGACAGGTGTAACTGATCTCCAGAAACTCAGGATAACAAACCAACTCTTTAAATTATAACTACTAGGACATTCTCAAAAGGAAAGTATTGCCAAAATAATGGAGATTTCATAGTCTCTCTAGATGTATCTTGAGAACAATCAATTCAAAATTTTTGAATTGATATTGACACATGATTTAAATGAAAATCACAATGAGCCTATGACATGGGAAACATTACTGTTGGAGATTCAGGGATACTCAAGGAATTCAGCAGCTGACAGCATCACTGAAGTTTTCCTTTTTAGCCAAGAAATAGAAGAGAGGATAAAGAACTGCATGACATCATAAATTGACAGTTTTGTTATCAAGCATGGTGAAAAGTTTGTGTTAAAGCCTAATTGTCTGAATAGCCCTACCTTAAGAATGCCCTCAGTAACAGACAATTAACCACTGTTTGGATGGTGTCACTTATTCTAATGAGATTCATGCCCAGTACTTTAAAGATATACAAATAGATGTATCAAAGGAATTTAGATGCCTAAATGTCTCTAGTGATGTGTGCCATTAGCACTTAATACAGGCTAATAGAAATATACCTCAGTCAAGAAAACCTACTAGATTCTTAACCCCTGATGTATGACAGACCTTTTAAATTTTAAATTAGAAACTCATATTTCTTTTTGTGTTAAGAAGGTTAAGAATGAAGATGGAAAGAAAATGAAGATAGGGCAGTTTATATATACATTAAAAAGACAGTTTGCACTTTCAAAAAATGCATGCTGATGAAAAATTAATCACATGGTATTTCTCATTATCCTTGTGAAACAGAAACCTCAGATAATGTACTGTATAAACCAGGGTCAATACAGGAATACTGAATTCACTTTTTTCTTTGTTCAATATTATTTTGGGTGATATATACCTTGCTTCAATATATTCTGGCATGATCTTGAGAAAAGCCTTTTACCTGTCAAAATCAACAGAACCAGCAGTGGGCTGAGAGTTTGGTCCTTGGCATGAAGGATGTGCTCAATTGCTGCAGGACAAAGTACTACCAGCAGCCTGACAGCCCAATAGACTAAAGATGTTACTAGTCCTAAAACCATTAATTCATCCTTCCTTTGGATTTTTCTGAGTTGCTGTATGATAATGCTGGACTCCCAAAAAAAAAAAAAAAAAAGTTTAAAAAATTTTAAAATCAATACAGTTAATTAAAAGCATGTTTTGGAATTTAAAGCCAATAAATAGTGGTAGGTAAGACACAGAACATTTATCTCAGCTGTGGTTTTGGTTTATAATTCTCGTTTGATTATCTTTTGGTTGACAGGATTATAGGGAGGGAAAATTGCTTTGCTACCCTTTCAAAGACATGTCAGCACTTGAAGAAAGTCCTCCCTGTTCTTTGAATTCCTTTGCAAGTGTCCTCAAGTCCAAGTTGGTGCTCGTTCATAAAATGTGCACCAGTTGAGCTGCTTGCCAGCCCCTGAGCAGGGCAGCAGTGGGACAGCTGGCAGGGACACTCCTGGAACCAACATGAAGAATGACGGCAGTCAGAGGAGATGCAAGAGGTTCTGGATCCTCTGGGCAGCTGGAAGGTGTTCCATGCCAGGTGCTGCATTCAGGGCCAGGCAGCACAGCCGTTTGTTCATGCAGGAGTTTGGCAGATTTCATCTCCCTGAACTACATTTGTTAAAATCAAAGCAACTGAGAGAAGTAGAAAGAAGAATATGTGATATAAGGTTGAAATGAACCTCAGATATGTGAGGGAAATGTTTAGGGGATTTTTTCTATAAAAGTATTACTGCATATATTATAGAGCTTCCTTGATTGAACTGCATGTTATCTACAGAATTCAATTAGGTGATGTAGCAGATTTACTTGTTTATTTACACCTCCAGCCATGTTAAAAAAAAACCAAACCTTTGCCCTGGAACACCTAAGAGTATTGCCTAAGCAGCCAGTTGGGAGTTTCCAATTAACTGATGTTCCTTGAAAGCCTGAGGTTCTAATGTCCTACTTCTCAACCATACAGGATCCATGGATAAATCCTTGAGTGCTCAGAATTATTTTAATGCAGATGCCAACCAAGCTTAGTGTGGGATCTTTCTCTCTGCAGTGTTTCTTGGAAATCCTCTGAGATGATTCCACCTGCAGGGCTTACTTTAGGCGCACTCTCAGGCCTGAGTGCACACCTGCTCCATGTCAGTGGCACTGCCCTGCTCCTGTTCCCCGCTCACTGACAGATGAATGAATGAGTTAATTCATGAATTAATTCAGGAGTTTTCCAGAGCAGCAGAGCAGGACAGATCTTACAACTCCTGCTACCCTAAATGGGTTCAAATTATGGTGCTCAGGAAGCAGTCAGAGATGGGGATGAATTTTGCCAAGAGTCTCACAAACAAATTAAAAGCCCTGGAATTTTGATTCAGCTGTTCTGATACTGAGGCAAAAGCAAAACATCAGCACAGGAAATCTGAGTCTCAGGAATATGTTGCTACGTCTGCACAAAGTGTGCAAACAGCACTACATCAGGCTAGCCCACTGGTCCCTTCAGTCCCATCTCACTAAATAGTTTGCTACCTGTTGCTGTGTGTGGGGGTGATACATCTCCACCAATGCCCTAAGCCAGTTATGCTATTGTGTAGATAAGAGGAAAATGCTTTCCTGACTTCTTTTGTGGTTGGTGAAGGCTCTGAACCATGGAATTTTATTACTGTTATTTTAGTAAGAACTGCAAGTATCCTGAAATGATCCAGGCTTTTTAAAATTTCAGTTGCAACTTATCCCCATGGCATGAATCCAACAGGCTTTAAATAAAATGTACAGAGAAATTTTTCCTCTTAGACTCTTTGTAATTTTCCTGCTATTATTTCTAAGGATAACTTGTCCTTGTACTCTAAAAAAGGGAGGCTCATCACTAGGGACCCTAATATTAACAGTGAATTCAAAGCAAAGTATTACCCAAGAGAAACATCGTGTCCTCAGTTTTGCCATCTGTTTTTGTTTCTACATGACGCTCAAAGAGAAAGAATCTATTAAGGAGAGTATATATTTAATACTCCTTATGATATGAGATATAAAGCTTTACCAAAATATGTCTTTAAAAGCTGCAACAGGAGACTGTAGTTTGAAGCCTAAAGCAAACAAAGTGTTAATTAACACACATAATAGAAATGGTAATAGAGCGAGGGGACAGAAGAAGAGGAAATGCTGTAGTTCCCACTTCAGCATTCTACGTCACACACTCAATCTGAGGGAATAAAGGGCATAAGAGAAAGGGAAAAACCTCACACCCTACTGTGCCAGGATAAAAAAGCAGCTGCCTACAGCAGCTTCTGCAAGCTGGTGTCATATTTAACCCTCGGACAGTTTAACAGCCGTGGCTAATGGTCAGATCAGGGGAGCTGTAACTCAGTGCAGAGCCAGCCAAAGGGGAGGCTGCACAAGGCAATTTGCCAACCTTGCAATTTAGCTGGGGTTTTATAGCAACAAATACCATTGGTATGGCTCACTGTAATCTTAACGCTGCAATTTGTTCTTTAACTTTTGTAACTGTATTCTATTATGTAAATTTGTGTTCTAAGTAGCTGCATTTTAATCATTAGAGCTTGTCCACTGCTAAGGCTGAACTCAGTGCAAAACCAGGAGGAGCCCAAAGATCCTGGAAAGAGGCAGATTTGGTCACTGCCCAGCACCAGGTGCAGAATTCCTCAGTACCCAGACAGGTGATAAGGTTCACCTGGGTGGGAATGAACCCATCACTTAATGGGAACACACTAACACAAACTTCTCCGACATAAATTTATCTTAAAAGAGAGGACAAGAAACAGATACTTAGCATTTCTTGGTGACGTATTTAGTGCTCTGACATTGCCAATCATTTTGAGGAAGAATTTGAACAAAGGCAGTCCTAGACTGAGCATGTTGCTGGAACCTTATGTAGGAGATTATCCTTGGAGAAGACTTACTTAGTGAAGATATTTGGGAAAGAGTCTTCCCAGCAACATAAGAGAATTTATTGCTCGATAATAAACAAATAATTTTCTCAGTTTGAAAAGGATTCTAAAAACCACTTCAGCCTGTTCCTGCACTTCTGCTGAGCATTCCTAAGACAACAGAACAACACAATTACTTCTGCCACTGCCTCCAAGAGAGGAGAGACAAAGGTGCAGGGGTCTCAGGGGACCATGGGGGCAAAGGTGTCCCTAAAACAATTATTGTTCCCAGTAGCAAAGCTGGCAAGTGCTTGATTTCTGTCACCAGGAGGGCCTGAATGTTGGCTGTTTGGCTTAAGCAAGCATAAGAGGAACAATCAGTAAGGGCTTGGACCTCAAATTTCTGCAGAATCCACAACCTCACAAGCTGAGCTCTAAGCAGCATTTGTGTTGCAGCAAATCTCCCATGGCAAATCACTTTGATAGCACCAGCATTTCCTTTCTCATTGATTCAGCTGCCTTGTGTTTCAGCACCTCTCTCTGTTACCAGGGCTAGAAATTAAAATTAAGGAGAGGAACATCTTTTCCCTGGCTTTCTTTCAGGGCAAAAGAAGTGGATAACCCCCAAAGGGAAAATACTGTGATTTGTCCTTTTAGAGAGAGAATCCCCTGTGGCAATTCCATGTGCAACTTTTCACACGATGAATAATAGGTGGGACAGATTGACTTTCACAGTTTCTTTGAGGTGGAATAGGATGTTCTTATGAACTCTAGTTCACTCATTTGCAGAGCTGGAGTTTGCCATCTAGGTGGGTAAACAGGAAAAGAGGAATCAAGATAATAATCTTTGCTGTGACAGCACTGTGCCTGGGAAGCTCACACAGGATTTTGTCCCCAGTTCACCCTTCTCCTTCTTTGACACCAAGACAGAAAGCAGGAATATGAAATTCAAACATTTTTCTTCTCTCAGATACATAATCTAAATAATTAAGGAACCTAAAGCACTTGATTCCCCTGTAAAACTGATCCCATGATAGTTTCAATAGAGAACTCATGCATCATGATTACTGGAGGAGGTACAGCGATGCATTATTCATGGCCACAAAGTGCACACACCATCTTACTCTCAAATGACCCTCATTATTTGGGACATTCCTCATTTTAGACTCACATTTATCTCTATCCCATACTGAGGTTACCATCTGGTCATTTTTTCTTTACTGACTCAGCCTGTTACTTTTATATAAAAGTCATTTAAAGCCAAGCACTAACCAATTCTTTCAAATAGCTTCAATAAATAAAAACAAATATACTGCCTTTGATTACCAAGGAAAGGAAATTGGTAGGCATGTAACCTACCACTCCAGTAGTGTTAGAATGAAGACAAGGTTAATACAATCAGTATTTGTTTCTCTAATAAATCTCCACATTAATTTTTGATGTTCATAACAAACAAAGCAAAAATGAGATCCTCTAATAAGACATATGAAAACATAGATAAATCTATTTATGCAAACTTTAACCTACACAATGCTGAACAAATCATTAACCAAGAAAATGATAAAGAACAAACGGCATAAAGCTAAGCAGATCCAGTTGAGACAGCAGAGCAGAACAGATGATCCAATATTTATAACTGAAATCCACTGTCAGCAGCAACATGTAGAGAATTACACACAAGGGAGAATCACACTAGAGATTCATTTTTACTGCTCCAGATGGAATTCTCAGCTCATTTTGTCTTTTCTACTTTTTTTTCACACTGCATCCACAGCAGCAGAACTGGGCCAACACTATCAGTTATTATTCACTTGACTGGAGGAATGTATTTGCTCACACTGCATTTCTGCCCCTTTTGGTTCATTTTTTAGTAACATTCTAGTTATCTTCTGGCAGAAGGGACTAGTAAATTGGGATAGCAGAAAAAAAAAAAAAAAACAGAAACACTGTTAGTAAAAAAACAATCTCAAGAAGGAAAATGGAAGATACAGAGCTCAGAAAAGGCCTTTCTGTTGCTATTCATGAGAGAACCCCTACCTAGGACTGTGTTCAGTCCTGGGATCACAGAGGTGCATTTCTGCATCTGACTTTCAAGTTGGAACACACTTGTATCGTGGGCAAACTGAGACAGCAAGCTGAGTGAATGGCTGAGTTCCACAACATATTTAATAATGGTTGAGAAGGATTTAATCCATTTAATCAGGGGGCTGTGGTTGGAAGCGTTAAAATTTTTGTAATACACAGAGGTACAGTGTCAGCTTTCAGGATTTTGCTCCTCCACTGCAGCTAAAGAATTGCTTTCCTATTAAAAATTCAGTGTGTGCCTTTGCTTTTCTTAAAATGTCCATATAATGTATCAAAGCTGAAATATTTTAATCACAGCTTTAAAAGCATATTAAAACCTTGTCTTGTTCTGCCTTTATTCCGTCCCTTCTGCAGTAAAACCAACTTCTTCAAGAGAAGATTACTCCTTCTCAGGAGTGAGAGTTCTCTGATACCTTCTCTGATGATCAGTCCTACCTGCCAGGTACTCTGCAAGTCTGTGAGGCAGGTGCAGGACTTCAGCCTCAACACTTTTATCTCACCAAAGGAACCACCATTTACCAGACAAAAGCCTGGAAATGGAGAAAAAAAAAGGGGATCATTAATACTAACAACAGTTAATACTGAGAACTGAAGCATTATTTGAATCAGAAAATTCGAGGTTTTGCTCTTCCTGAGCTCAAGAAATTTTCATGAAAGTTGAGTCTTAAAGGTCAATGATTTTCAACAAATTTTAATTAATACTTCTTTAGAAATGCATCTTTTCTAGGGCTCTGCAAATTATGGCTGAGTTCTTGTGTATACTCCATCCCTTCCTCCTGCAGCATAATTAATCTTTTGTCTCTGCAAAATTATGAATGAGTGTTTTGGTCACCTTGCTCTTGCCTTTGCCCTTCCCACACTCCCCAGTGAGAACCTTCAATCCTTCAGCGCTTGAAGTTCAAACTCATCTTCTTGATATAAGGAATATTATTAAGAGCTTTGACTGGGATTTCTGCTTTAGATTTCTCAGTTCGATTAATACACAATAATCACTCTCACATACTCCCTCTCTGGTGATTTGGTTAATTAAATGGTAGAAGCAGCACAAATAATTTCTACACCAGTGTGCTTATTGTTTTCAAAATTATGTGAAAATTAGTCCCTTACTAGATGATTAGGGTTTTAGATGTGTTAATGAACAACAATAGTCTGCCATTGCCATCTTTTAATTTACTTTTAATCACCAGCTAAGTAACAAAGAAATGTCTTTTAAAATAATTAAGACTACATATCAGGTCTCTGTAGGACATCAACAAAAAAGGGGTTAACGATGCATCCAGTCATCATGGAAACAATCAAAAATGTCTCGCTTTAAACAATGCAGAGCAACTCTCACTCTCTAAATGCATCTGTGCCAGAAAATTCCCACAGCTTTACAACATTTTTCATCCTGTAGAGATCACACACACATATGCACAAAGAGATAAGAAGTAATGATGGAAATCACCTATGAACAGGACAAAGATGTAAATTAAGATATCTGGGAAAAGCAGCAACCTTCCTCTGACTCAGCAGAACCCTCTCAGCATCATAGTATGACCTCAGCTGTGACAACATGGCACAACAAAGGATACCAAACCAAAAACAGAATGTTTGGATTTTTTCTCTCATAATCTTCCTGCGCTTCTCTTCTTTAGATATTTAAAACTGAAAATTTGAAGAAATTAAAATCAGGTTCCCAAATCTCTATTCCAAAGACATTTTCTGAAGTGTCTATGACACATAAGAATAAAATTGTTTTGAGGTGAAAAATGGTAAAAATTTTACTTTGAATGTAATAATTTTTTAATAGCAGTATTGTAGATGCATATGATATTTACCTCTGTTGCTATAAAATTAACCCACCTTAATTCTAGGATGGGATCCTCATTGAGGAGAGTCAGGTACTACATTTAAAATTACCAAACCATCTGTAGTGTATTCAGAGTCGCATTTCACTGGACAGTAAATGCAGCAGCAAAAAGTTCACTTTAATTCTTGACGCAAAAAAAAAGGAATTGTCCTAAAATTTCTCTATTATGAAGCATCCAACACATGTATTAGCACTCCAGAGAGCTACTACAATCGAATGCCTGTGCTTCCTTTTGAAAGGAGGCTTTTCAGGCAGCACAGTTTGGCCCATGGGAGTGCAGTCTGTGGAGCACTGTTAGGAGACTGCTACAAGGCTATCTGTACCCTGGCTGAAAAGACTTTAGTTAATGTGGAAAACAGAAAAAAGCCCATTAATTCTCTCTTCGCAGCTTCTATTTTCATTTGTAGAATTGCATGTGAAAATGATACAAAAATGAGAGCTGGCAATGGCCAAACAGGTAACTTCATTCACCCTCTTATCAGTACGAGAGGATTCTCAGCTGGACACTTGGGACAGCAGTGAACGGTGGCAGTCAGAGAGGCTTTACCTTCCACACCTCCTACAGCACCACTCCCTTCACATCCCTCCTTTCTCTCCAAAGCTTTGCTTATTTTACACGGTCTGAAATCTTCATGGTAACAGATACCCGTGACTGTGTCTGTGTTTGTACTAAGAATTCAGGCTGTCACATGAAGGTCTCAAATAGTGTGGCAGTATTCCCTGCTGTACCACTCATCTGAATTTTACATTCACTGTGTGCATTGTTTTCTCACTTTCATCCCATTGACTCCAATTAACACTCTTTTAAACATTTTCAGTAATCCTCTACCTTGTTTATTTTTTTCCCCAGTTCTCTAAAGACTGTTAAATAGCCCATGCACAATGCTGGAGTCCAACTGATGTTAATATTTAAACAGCTATTTGTAGAGCATCCCAAATGCAATCTGTAGTGTGTAAGAAAGACAGCTTCACCTATTTGTCACTTGACATCTCCACCTATCCAAAGAAACATTAGAGCCATTTCTCAGCTGCACTGATTTATAAAACCCTTTCCCACTGACACCAGAAGCTTCCAGACTTCTACAGATTCTACTGTTAGAGTTCTGGTTTTTCTGCCCTGCATTTTACGTTTTTCTGTCACTGATCATTATTATGACCAGTTCTATTCTGTGAAGACTAACATGGTCTTACTATTGCTGCCTTATGACATATCAACCATATAAAATATGTCATTATCTTTTTACGTGTCTTAAACCTTTTAAGTTCTTATTTAATTACCTCATTATTGAATGAAGCCTCTTTAAAGGAAACTGCTTAGCAATTCTAGAAAATCAAACTGCCTATTAAGACCTATAATAGACATTCAAGGTGCTAATTGTAAGCATCACTTTTGAAAATCTTGACTTGGACACTTATTTTATAAACATATGAGATTACAACTGCAGAACAATATACATAGTAATTCTGAAAAAGGAAGCTTTTAAAAAAGTTTCTCAATAAATACTATATGACAAAACCTAGAGCAAAACTGTACCTCATTTATAGACTGGCTTGAAGGATTAAACAGGTTAATTCAAAGAGGTTTGCAATTCACATTTCACATAAAGATAGCTACTATTTTAAATGTAATGGAATACTCAGGGGGTTATTTGTTATTTTTTGCTCTATACATGCTTTGAAAATACAAATACAGTTAAATTTGAAAGATGAAACAAGATGAAAACCTTGGATAGAAATCCCTGCAATGAAGAGGTTGACTCTTCTCAGCTATGTGTGGCACATGTAATTTCTCCACAGACTTCAACAAGTAAAATGTACCAGCTTTGTTGTTTTTGCATGTATTTTGTCACTTTGCAACACACAGGGTAAAGTACTGACTATCATACACTGGGATGTCTGAGGAACTTTTTCCCTTTTTAATGCTAATGAGTATCATTATGGTGATGAACCTTTAATTTCACCCATGGGGACATCCCAGGGCGATCTGTGTCTCTGATGAAAGGCAACATAAGTCCAGATGCATATTGTCCACCTTCTCAGCTTCTCATTCTCCCATGACTGGGAGAATGGTTCATGTGTATTCAGGAGACTTCAAAAGTGTGACCAAAAGGACTGAGACTTGGAGTGGTCTTTTCATGCCTTTGATGTACAAAGCAAATCAGCCTGAACTCATCAGAGACTACTGATGACAGGGGCTGGGCTAATCTTGGAATGATCAAAGCATTCAAAGTCAGTGACATTTGGAAGGAAATTAATGATTCCTCCATAAAGGTTTCAACCATCCTATAAACAGGATAATGTGGAAATCCTTAGATGGATGGTACCATTAAGTACAGCAAATGTTACTGAAAATAATCACAATGGTGGCTCATTTATTAAGAAACTGCTCCTCACATTCATTTACATTCCACTGAACAGATTGTATGAAAGCGGGGGTTTTTTTCAGTCTGGTTAACGTTCTCTGAAATGAGAAATTACACATTGAAAAGCAGTACTTTGTGTGTGTCATGTCAGAGAATTACATGGGATCATTATCCAATCTTTAAGACACAGAATTATTACAGATTTATCAATTGTTTCTACTGATGTAAAAGGTCTGATAATGGCACGATGTGCCTGACCTAACAAGAATTACTATAATGAAGTTAAATGCTTTAACTTGTTTAATGATTCTTGTTGGCAATTATTACTTGTCTGGGACCAGAGAAGAAATTGTAAAATATGCTGTTATCCTTGATATGATTGGAGGTTGAAGGGTGAAACTATAAATTCAAGGCTGGCATTTACTTTTTAGAAAAGATTTGTTAACGTTGTTAAATATGGTGAAGTCATATTCGTGCTGGCACAAGATAAAGCAACCAATCAACTTTTTCCAATAGAGAGTCTCTCCCTGCCTTTGTACTGTCTTGCCTTATTTAATAACAGCAACATAGGGTATGAATTACCAGGCTCACTAAGTAGTTTTACAATTTTACCTTTTACTCTGTAGCCTCAAGAAATCCTCATAACAGATTAAAACATAGGTGAACAATTGCTCTCACTGTAACTAGGCATGATTTTGGCATGTAGTACAAAGAGGAGGAAAAGGAATAATTGAAAATAATTGAAAAACACTTTGGCCTCCTCTATTAAGTACTGATGTTGCTTACATTAGCGAAATGTGTTGCCTCCAAGTTTGTATGCAAGTAACCATGAAAAGTAGACTGGAAATTATGTGTTGCATTATGGGAGCATGAGGAGTATAAATCAGTTGGTAATTTTTGATATACAGTGTCAGACAAACCTATAGGTTTAGTTAAATGGTCCCTACTAATATGGGAGTAGACACCACACACCATCTCCATCTAAACTATTCTTTTTCCTGTCTATCATTGTAAGCACATATTTAAAAATACTTTTGTCAGAGATGTTTAACCATTCAGGCTTTGTCTTGTTATAAAAACAGTGCTGCCACTATTAAATATGGAATTTTTGGCAGTTTTCAAACAAGACCTCTTTCTAAATAGCATGTTAATACCCCAAGAGAGCATGGACAGACATGCTGTAGGAGCAAACTGCCCTTCAGTGTGGTGAGCAGACTGTGGAAACCCAGGCAGTGCCTGTGGGTGATACATCAGTATTTACGTGCAGCATACACATTTCAAACTTCCCCTGTGTGCTGAATTAATTTTGAATGGATGGATTTCTGTCTATTCCATCAAACCTTATTTATAATTCCAGAATTCAATAATTTAATTCAATTAAGACCTTATTAAACATAACAGAACAGAATATTCTCTCTAAAGGATCTAAAATTTTTGCAATTTTTCAAAACCAGAGAGTCTTTTATGTTGACCCTCCAAAAATGAATAGATTTTCACATCACATTGCTGTTCTGTGAGTCCAACCATCAGCGTTAAGATGAAATCCTTAATAACTTTACTTTCACTCAAATACGCTGCTCTGGTTGCAGGTCAGTGAGGCTCATGAACTTTTGCCCTATGTGCTCATTTCCATCATACTTGGATAATTTGAATTTTCTTTTCCTCACAAATACGATCAGTCTCTTTGGTCAGAATCAGAGGATCACAAGATATTTCAGGCTGGAAGGGACCTCAGGAGATCTGCAGTCCAACCTCTTGCTCAAAACAGGGACAGCACTGAGGCCAGCCTGGGTTACTCAGGGTTTATCCAGCCTCATTTTGAAAACCTCCAAGAACACAGACAGCTTGACCTCTTTGGGCAAGCTTCCAGCACCTCAGGATGTCAAAGTTTTTTCCTTTTTTCCAGTCTGAGCCTCTCCTGTTTCTGCATAAGCCATTTGTGCTCTTCCAGCCATGCACCTTGGTGAAGGTGATATATCCTTAACTACTTAACCCAGTTTAAAACAAAATTATACTAGAGGAATTTATTTTAATTCCACTTTTTTTTTCTTTCTTTTTTTTTTTTTTGGTCAGACTCAGTTTTAGATCTGACAGAAAATTAGCATTCAATATGGAACAGAAACAACAGGCACAAGGGAGAAATCTCTCTCCATGCTCAACTGCAGCAATAAATTTATTTTGAAAGCATCCTGTTCCTCAGTACAAGGCAGAAGAAAACAAGGGGGTTGCATAACATAAAGACATATTGTTGATACTTAGGCAGATTCCTCAAACTGTCAGCTTTCCTAATCCAACAGAGTCTTCCCACAACTTGAAATGCACCTGGTAGAACTTCTCCTCCAATGGACCCATTGCTCTTCTCTTTCACACTTGCGTTTCTCTTCAAAGGTTGAAGAAAAAGATATTACTTTGAAATGTCATAGTGACTCCAACTGTACACACACATATGTTGGCAAGGCTCGGAACACTGAGAAATCTGATCAGTATTGAGCAGAACTCTCAAGATCTTTGCTCAGCTCGAAGTGCTGTCATGATGCAATCCTGCTTCCTGAACCCAGCTGCTGCAGTTCCACATTAGGCAAGTTGTCCTTTGCCTCATTTTACACTGCAGTGAAAAGTACAATTGCTCTATTTTTCCTGAACTCAAAAGATTTTAAAAAGATTGTGTTTCTCATTTTTCTGGGGGAAGAAAAATAGCCATAAACAAATGAAAAGGGGCAATAGTAGAGAAGTGCCTTAGCAATTTTACCTTAGAAGTATGCTGGAGCTGTAATTGCAGTGATTGGGATTAATAAAAACAAAACACAAAACCTGAGAAAGGTGACTATTTTCAGAGGTGGCACCAATTCAGGGAAGCCAGGATTGCAGTGCCAAATCTGGTCAGCTTCATACCTAGTAGTATTACTGCAATGGTTTTTATTCAACACATTGAGGTGTAAAATTTGCAGCTAAACACATTCCATTGGTCTTTTTTTTTTTTTTTAATAACTAAACCAACACAAAGAACTATACCTTCATCAGTGGAAAAGACATAATCTGCTTTTCCTATTATGAGATGGATTGCTATATCTGCACCAGAAAGAGAACCTGGGCATGAACATGTTTCACTCCTATTCTCTCCCTGCTTCAGCTCTTTCCTCTCAATTCTGTTCCTACATTTTCGTGATGCTGCTTCTCCTTTGTTGAGACTGATTTTATTTAACTTTGCTTTGCTGCAGTCACAAGCTTCCTTCTCGTTGTTTATGGAAATATGTGAAATATGTCTATAATACTCATTCTGTTCAGTGTGACTGATACACTTCAACACTGCAGTTTACCAACGGAAATGTCAGCCTTAAATTTACAAAACAAATATGGTTGATGTTAAGTTTAGAGTAGGAACGAGACACGTGGAATTCACAGCACTTGTGAATCTCACCCAGGTGATCTTGCCAGAAAGAGATCTGCATTAACCAGGGAGCACAGGCATAGATACAGTTACAGGGTTTTTTTCTGTCTTGCTTTGCAATTGGAACATAGAAAAAGTGAAGCTGAAGCTTAATTAGTTACAGGAACCTCATATACAAGTGTTACTGTATTTTTTTCTCCATATGTAACTTACACTATTTTGGTTGTTTGTGTATAACACTCAATTGGAAAAAAAAATGGAACATGAAATGTAATTAACCTGATTGCAGTATCACCAATTTCAATATTTTCAATTAATAACAATCCATGAAATTATGTGCTGGAGAAATATGTAAAAAAAGAATTAATACAATTTTATTTGAGAATTTGGCATCCATTCACAGTTGGAAGTACAAACAGAAAACAAAGTGAATGGGAATTAAATTATTTGTAGAAATTATTCATTCAACTGTCGCCTTGCTATTTTATTCCCTTTAAATATTAAATACAGTTGATTTCATCCTAGAAATGGAATTAACATTATAGCCATTCAGTAATAATCTCTGACAACTAAGAGAAAAACAATCACCTTTCTACAGCTTCATAAAAGAGTAAAGGGCTCTTTTGTTCTCATGTCAAGCTTTGCATGACGACAGAAACTAATTTTGTTTGTGTGCAGTTGGGAAGTTATAATTCAGATTTTTTTATGACTCCTGCTTATCATACTGAAAGAGAAAATAATTTTAATATTTTCCTCCATGGGTTTCCTTTACAGCAATGTTTCTTCAAGAAGACAGGTTGAGACCAGCAGCTTTCCAGGTGCTGCTACCAGAGGGTTCATGTGTGCTCACCAAGTAAAAATGTTTCTAACTGCAGGAGGAAGTGGTTTGCTGGAAATGAAATCTATTGCTTTGTGTAATCTGTTCCATTACATGAGAGCCACAGATTGCAGGACCAGCTCTGCTAACTTTTTCAGGGCTCTGGGCTTGACCAGAGGAAAACAAGAAGTACCTATTGCAGCACCAGGGGATTGGTGATCTCCTCTGAGCAATGCCCCTTTCCACAGGATAGGAATTAAAGCTGGGAAAGGATCTGGGTTTTTTGGTGTTGGGTTGGTTTGTTTGTTTGTTCTTTCTTTTTTATTAAAGAGATTCATATGAAAAATGGAAACAAAATTTTAAGAGAGTCATAACTATTCATTATTTTCTTTAACGTATCAGAAAAAGAAAGACTACAAAAAATATCCTGGAAATATTGTTGCATATTTAACTTTACAGTTAGCATGAAATAATCCCAAACCCACAAATTTTTGCACACTACTTTCCTAACCCAACAAAAATGTGATTTAGATCATCATCCTTCCTGTGGTCTAGTTCAGCCTCAGAATTCAAAATCTGTAAGCACATTTAAGGTGTTTCATGCTTTGTTATGTTTTCAAACTGACAAATTATACTATGGTATTCTCCAGCTTTATAATATTCAGCACTTTATGTGTAAAATCTAAGTCTTTCCAAATATTAGGGGCCTCTAATAATTTATCTTGCTTTATTTTAAATGTCATTTCTGTATGAAATATCCCTGTTCACTGAAAAGCCATTGAGACTGCTTATCAGATAAGGGAAGTAGAGACTTTCAAGCTGACTGCTCCTTTCACAAAGAAGATTTTCAAATATCATATTTTTATTAAAAGTTATTTCATGTTTATGCTTGGAGGAAATTCTTCTTTGAGGAGGACTTAGTTTGTTCCTGACTTAAAAATCCACTGCTGACTATTCAGTATTTTTCATGTATTCTACTTTGTTTGAAGTCTCTAGAAAGAAGTCTGGGATCTTTCCTTTATTATGTCATCACTGTAGGAAACCTTGTTTAATGTTGAGAGGGTATTGTCACTCGCCCTATTACTGAAGATGTGTATTTGCAGCTCTGAAAAAGGATAGCATTATCTGTGTCTTTCCTTGGGTTTGAAGACTTGACAAAGTCTCTAAAGAAAGATTTATGTTACTTTCCTAACAAATAAGGTCATGTGTCAATTCTTTATAAATGTCTTTATCTTAGGCACAGAAGTCAATGTTGAAGTTACTTAGAGTAAAATTATCAAATATTTACAGGTTAAAGATGGTTCTGGGCCTGTAGAGAGTTACTGTGATTTGTGATATATGATACCTCCTGCTAAACATCCCACTGGTTATTTCTCTTTCATTTTAGAAAATCTGTCTTGTCATCCCATTTTCAAGGGATTTTAGCTCACAGGAGCCTAAAGGCATGTTTACAGTACTCAGCAGAACTCCAGTTTGAGGCACTGTAACACAGCAAACACCACCTGATAAATCCAATAGAGTGAAGCACAGCTTGCACTGGGGTGTGCTGGTGCTGACCAACAATTTGGGTTCCAGTGTTTGGTGGTATTTATATCTGAGTCTACAGAACTTCTTGGTAGTCACTGTAGGTTTTCAAAAGAACTGAGAGAGAGAATTCTCAAATGTGTTGAATGTTTGACTCCAGTTTGAATGCAAATGAACGTAGTTCTCGTATAGCTGATTAAATGTTTAAGATACTCAAAGGGTTTTGGACTCTGAGTAATTTTTTTAAAGGTGATCTCAACTGTGAAGTTATGCAAGACATATAGAACCAAAAAAATGTATTGATCTTCCTTTGTGGGTGTCTAGCAGTATTGATACAGCATCTGAAATATCCAAATCAGAGAGGACAGTAAAATAAATAAAAATTTTACACGCTCTTCCTTTTAGAATTTAGCAGCTCACAAATTTGAATGTAGAATTTGGAGTTTCAGCATCTTAATATTAGTCATGAATGCCAGCTCTGTCACTGACTGTCTTAAAATAATTTATTCTGTTTATATATCAGATCCAGTTCTGTAGGATGAGAAAGTATTTCCAATACAGCACAAAACATTGTGAAGATCCTGCAGTAACGACTGTGATGTCCACAGTGTACTGTTAACACAGTTAATACTGTTTGTTTTAAATCTCCCACTTTACTCCCTTATTTTAACTTTTCTCCTAAAGTTTTTCATCATTTCCTTCCTTCCTTCCTTCCTTCCTTCCTTCCTTCCTTCCTTCCTTCCTTCCTTCCTTCCTTCCTTCCTTCCTTCCTCTCCTCTCTCCCTCCCTCCCTCCCTCCCTCCCTCTCCCCCCTTCCTTCCTTCTTCCCTCCCTTCCTTCCTCCCTCCCTCCCTCCTTCCCTCTCTTCCCTCTCATCCATTAACAATTTTGCCTCCCCTATACATTTTCCTGTGTACTCTCACATGCACATCAGAGTCAGAATAAACTTACTAGCCAAATCTTGATATTTCCCATTAATAACAAGAAAGTCACACCACTCCTTCCTGCCTCATTCCTTCCCTTTTTTGTATTGTGTATTTTCCATCCATTTTGGTATCAAACAATGAGACCTGCATGGAGACTTTAATACTTAAACCCTTCAGTCATGATTTGCCCCACTGGAATAGCTGCTGACAATTTGTTATTAGTGACACTGCTATGCAATGCTTGTTCTGGGAATGGGAGGAATGGAAAGATGAAGCATCCACAGATTTTGAACCATTCACAGCTTTCTGATATTCCTGATATTCAGTATTGGAGGGCTTGGCGGGTTGGTTCTGGCTTCTGTAGTGCACAGAGAGAGCTATACCTAGTGACTGATTCACCCCCAGCCGTGCTTGGGTGTCGCTGTTGAGCGGCTAGCTGAGGACTGACCCAAGTTCTCAGACAAGCGAAGAGAGGAGAAAAGGAACTTTATTGTTTTGAATTCCATATATATAGAGTCTACAGAAGTGCCCCAGATTGGTCAGCCCGAGACCTCCCCCTGGGCCCAATTGGCCAGGCCCGAACTCACTCAATCCGGAGAAACTGTTTGCAAAACATCCAAACTTTATCTTGTTTATGAAATATAGCAAAATGTTCCCACGGGAAGAACCTGTGCTAGCCACACTTGGGCAGGATATTAATATCATGCAGCACAATCTAGATTTACAAACGTGCCAGAGAGAAGCACGGCTCTGTTTGTGTTCAGATAAAAAATCCTTGACACATACCATCTCCTCCTTATTTTGATTGTACCCTTAACCCCACTAATCAGGGTGTGATCCCAGTTGTCAAGGCTGTTTGAAATGGGAAATTTGATGTGTGCCCCTTTGCAGATCACAGCAGTTAGCTGCAGACCTGACCCAGGCCTCTCCTGTAGTAGCATATGAATCTTTTTTACATTTTCTTCCCAGCTTGTAGTGGGACAAAGTGATGCTCCCAACCCCACTAGATTTATTACAAACATGAAGCAAATCATGAGCACAGAAAGAAAAGCACATCTTGTCATCCCTACATGACAATAGAACCTAACCCTCATTTCAGCTCATCTTTACACCAAATGATCAAAAGACAGAAGTTCACTCATGGAATCTAGCAGGTCACTAATAGCTGACTTGAAAATAACAGCTTCATGTGAGTCAGACCTGCTGAATCCTCCTGGGACAACTGCAGAGAATCCTGCAGCCACTGCTGGGGTTACCACATCATGCAGCTGCTTATTCTGGCGCCTCAAGTGTGTAATTCAGAGCACAGACCCTAAGCTCCACTGGACTAGGAACCTCAGCATGTGAAGGATAAACACATGGCCCATTTTGCCTTCGTGATATGCAGGCAGTGACCTCTGCAAAGATCAGATGGGCCAGGAGCAGGGAGAGCATTACTGCTGCTGCTTCAAGTAAGATTTGGCAGGCAGACTCATTTGCTGAAGCCCAAAGAATCACTCAAATAGAATGACACAGATTACAAATGACAGGTAGAAAAATTCTGCTTAGGAGAAAAGAAACTTATTTAGCTCATTTTTAATAAAACTAAATTCCAGGGATTTTCATTCATTGAATACATATCTTTGCTGCAGCATATCTGAACATTTTTTTCCTTTGATGCCTTCAGTTTACCTGAAATATTTTGCAGCTAAATTATTGCAATATATATCACCAGTTTCTGTAGCTTTATCACATCTTTGCTATTTCAATGCAAACTTCAGAGAAGATGAAAATAAAAACTAGGTTTTATGACTGACTTGCTGCTGCCTCATTATATGGAAACACTGTTTTCTGATAATAATGATATGTCAGCAGCTTGATTTACTAATCACACTTGGTATCTAGGGGTAGGAAGGGGTGTGTGAGCACATATGTACATGTATATTTGTTCCAAAATTTGCATTTTATCTAAGTTAGCATTGATTAGCAACTAAATTTTCAACAGTACTTGTAAGGATTGATTTGGCTGAATCATTAAATACAACATGGCACCTTTGCAAGTAGAAATCTACAGTTCTGTCTACAATACAAGATCATACCAATACTATATGCTACATTCAAATCTAATAGTATTGATGGAATAAGTTATTTATTTCCATGAATAAATAAGTCCAGTCAGATAACAGAAATAATAAAATTGCAAGTCATTAATCATGCAAACAACACTGTATAATCAAAATAATTTGCAAAATGTGGACCAAAACCCATTTGTTTAACAAGTTATTTAGCCAGTCCATCCAAACTCAGTCAGTGCCAAAAGATTCTGGGTCTGTAACAAATATAATTTACAGCAAATGTTCACACTGCTACACTCAGAAAAATAAGATATCAATCATTTCATTTCTATGCATCAGTTTGACTTCAAATGTACCTCAGCAACACCCACAGTTTGCCCTTCTAACCAGCCCAGTCTGGGCATGTTTGTTAGCAGGCAAACCCACTCACCATCCAGCACTGGAGTGCTCTCTGCTGAAGCCTCAGATGGCAAAGGACCCTGTCTGAGCTGCCCATTGTCACAGACACGAGTTTGGACATTCTGGGGATGAATTAAAACTGTACTTTTTGCTCTGTTTCAGTCACGGTGCACATCACGAATGGCTGGAGAGGTTCCATCCCCAGTGAGGACAGAGTGACTTAGTGACCACAGGGAGAACTCCTTTGGTGCAATCCCACCTAGAAGAAAGTTCCCTGGGCATTCTGCTAAACCACTGACATACTGATTTCTTTTACTCTACTGACCTCTTCTGAAATGTGGCTGAATTTGTTTGGTGTGACATCTGCACAGTTTGTCCTACTAATTGAAAGACTAGATGTGACTTATTTCCCCCCAGACTGTCTGCAGTCAGCAAGCAGAAACAAAATTCAGTCGTTTCTCATTGGCTACGTTTCAAAATCATGTCCCAGATGTACCTGGGCTGTGTTTTCTATGTGCCACTCATTTCTTTTAAGCTGACATTTTAATTTAGTTGTCTCTGATCGGCTGAGACAGGCCAAGAGATCCAGGTGCACTTGTGCCTGATGTGTCCCCCCAGAGAGCCAAGGGACAAGTGAAGCTCCTACTTCCTCCCAAGTCAATCCAAATAGCAAAGAAATCAAAGGTTTCATGTCAAGTAACTCAAAAACACTCCTAGTAAGGATAGATGAACTAATATGAGCTATGTAATTTCTATTTCTACAGAAAGTATCCTGAATTTTAAGCTGGTTACTCGCCAGCATTTGTTTCTGGCTTCTTGTTTAAAAAAATTAAGCAACCAAAACCCACTAAGGAAATACCCTCATTAAGAGAAAATTGAGACAAAGAGAAGAATGACCTTCTCCCACATTTGATGATGCCTGGGCCGGGAACAAAATTATTTGAGTTTCAAAATCCAACTAAAAACAGGAGATCTGAAAATGACCTGGAACTGGAGGGGACATACATAATTTGAAAACTGTCCCAGTGATCAAAGATGAGGTTGTAATGAGTCATTCTAGCAGATGAGCTTTTCCTCTTGACTCTGAAGACTGACAAACCTACTGGCAGTCTTGAACAAGATTTGCAATCCTCTGCAGTTATCTGCACGAAAATGCAGTACAAAGGGGACACAGACTCTATTATGATATTTTGGAATCAGTATTACACTCATATTTCAGCTGAAGAGAAAAATGGGAGTTGATGACAGATGGTAGTAGAGAATTGGCAGGAAAAATTAAGAACTGAAGAAGGCATGGGAAATGTATTTTTTGTCAAAATGCTTCTCTATAATTAAGCAATATGTGTCTCTTGACACAATTTCAGTGCATAGATATGTTTTAAGACCTGAGAAGGTAAGACAGGCCAAGAAATTCTTGGGTTTTAAGTCAGCTACATTTGAAAAAGGTCCAGTAGATCTTTGTTAGCATAGCAGCTTTTGTCTGGTGAATTCCAGGAAACTGAAAATACATAGCAAAACATTTTTAGATGGTGAAAATATAATAAGAGTAACAACTTCTCCCTCACCCTACTTCATCACAAGTCCTGTGACTTCCTGTGAAATTTATAGGAATTTAATACATGTTTTTGCCAGTTAAACACATTCTAAAAATCATGGATCTTTTCTGCAAAGATACTTCTGGTAGCTTATACAACCAGCAAAAGCAAGGCGGAAATGTTTAGTGAGCTACAAGGAATTCTTCCCTTTGCAATCCCTAACCCTGGCAAGCACATCTGATGCTGAGTTCAATTCTGAGTGATGTGGATTCACGCTTCACATCTCTGAAAATTACTCACTGCTGACAATAGAGGAAGCTGAACTGGTGTTGTTTCAGCAGAAAGTAGGGTGACAGAAAGAAGGACAGACCCATTTCAGGGACAGGTTTTGAGCTGGCATTCTTTAAGGGTTTTTTTTGTCCTTGGCTTTACACCTATTTAAATTTTGCTCAGCAAAATGACCACTGCACTGTTGAGACATGCAATTCAGACTTCAGCTATGTCCTAATAAGGACCATCAGCAAGGATGCTAATTGGTGTCAGATGTGATTAGACCACTGCTCTGCAGGAAGATTACTGATTTGTTTTCCTCTACTTCTTTACTGCTGAGAATTTGGCCCCTGCTGAGGTGACTCACTACCCTCACCTGCAGTAGGATTCAAAGGACTGAAGTCATTAGAGCTTATCATCTAACCTTCTATTCCATCTGCTAAGGCTTTGTGTCCAAGATGAAGTCACATATTGTTTTTATCATTTAGAAGTGACAGAAAATGTAGGCATCTTTTCCTGTGATTTTATGGTCAACTGTAATGGAGAATTTTTATAGAAAACAATACAGATGACAGAATTGTGATGCATTTTTGATTGTACAATAGCAGAACATCGATCCAAGCACTTCCCCTTTTGTAAGTCCAGCAAAACAGAAGCACTGTTATTTTGCAGTGGTGACTGCTTTTGTATTGCTTTTCTTACCAAAGCACGTACATAAATAAATAAGATATATCTCTCCTCATGCCCAACATTTAAAAGTGTATGCAGGAATTGTGACTACAGAGCACTGCAGGTGAGTATTTCAACACTTAACACAACCTTCTCCTCTCCTGCTTCCCTCACCTTTTCACAATTCAGCTGACACACAGAAACCACAAGCCTCTTACAAAATGTGCTCCACAGGATATTCAAAGAACAATGCACACAGCCTTGAGACTGAAGATTCAGAATTCAGCAGATAATAGCCAGAAACCCCTGTTGACTTGATCTTGTTTTTTCTGAGCAAACTATATGCAAAAATAAAATCAGATTTGTTCCAAGAAGTCTTGAGTCAAGATTTGTCCTGGAAGGAAAATGTGGAGCTCGGGTTGATCCATAATTCCAGAAAATAGGGGAGCTGGTGGGAAAGGGGAGGGTGCATAAAAAAAAAGGTCTTCTTTTGGATGGGAACTGTAAAGAAACCATGAAATGAAGAATGGAGAAATATCTAAATAATGAGATTGAAAAAAAAGGTGGCAGAGATTGTTTAAGAAAGCAAAAACCTGGAGGTAAAGGAATGAATCCCAGAGAAAAAGGCTTGAGAGTAAAAGGGAACTCAGTAGGGTATTGTGGGGAACTGGAAGACAGCCCAGGAGGGGCTGGATTATTTTAAAAATAATTCAGAGTCAAGTTAGACCTAATCACCATGTACTTGTGCTGCACTGTGCTCTGCTTCATAGCCCATTTGCTGAGTTCCCTTTGCTTTCTTTTCAAGGCAAAGCAATGATTGAATCTGGCACAGGCAGACACAGAGTGGTGGGGGGTGCAGGAGAGAAGCTATTTTGTTCTCTGTCCATTATGCTGTGTTTACAGGACCTGACATTGTTTAAACAAAACTTTAAAATGCATTTCTGACTTGACAAATGTGAACATTAAAACAGTGAAGACATAACCACAGCTTAGAGGAATGGGTGAGGAGGTTACATTTTAATTTTTTCTTCTCTCAGAGCTAGTTTTGCATTTGACAGAGAAGAATGGAGAGGACAAAGGCAGCGGTGAGTGGGACTTAATACTGTCATAGCATTTAATGTCCCATTGGCTGTTAAAAAATTTTGGGAACTCTTTGTGCAGGAAAAAGTCTCAGCACAAATTCCTCAACAGAAATCCCTCAATATTATATATTTCATCGACTTTGAATTCAAGGGCAGTCTAAAGGCTGCTGCCTGCACTCACGATGTTTGCAACAAAAATGCCTGCTGGCCTCTGGGACATGCCCAGGTCACCGCAAAATAGCCGATATGGTAAAAAGAAATGGTGAGCCCAATTCTCCAGTGGAGCATAAGGTTTCTGAGCCCTTAGGCCTGGTTTCAAAACCTTAATGTCAGCCAAGCCCCACCTACTGACTTCAATAAATGCTGGCCCATACTGATCATCAGCAGAAGCACTAATTACGAGTGTCAGAGAGGGGCTTTCAGCCTCTGCTCGCCTGCTCCCTTCCCACAGCATTTCATGCAGCATCTTCTGGCAGCTCCAGATGACAGTGCTTGAGGGGACTTGCAATTTGACAAAAAAGTTGGTGAAATTGATTGGTATTTAGAGTTTAGTGGTCTCTGATGAGTATTCCTGTGCTTCCCTGACTGATTTTGATGAAGTGCTTTTATTTGTCTTTCCACCGAGAGACTGCAGATGAATTTGCAATAGAGCAGCATGGCTCCTGTTTAGCTTTGTGAGGCACCACTTAGCCGTGTTATAATTTATTTTCCAGGAAAAAATATTCCTCATGAGAGCTCCGGGCTAACACAGTTATAAAGCACCTGGCTAGCGTTCAGCTTCGTGTCTGAAAGCAGTTCCATTTCCGTGCATAAACAGAAAAATACCAAACTGCTGCTGAGGAAGGAGCAGGCACACGTGCTGTAGGTGCACGGGTCTTCTTTGGAGTGGCATTTAATTAAATCAAACACCACCTCAGTACCCCAGTTAGCAGTGTCAAGGCTGACACAGGCCTGTGCAGAAACACAGACGCTGCTGTCACTGGTGGTGATGCCACAGCAGGCTCTGGGCTGGGTTATTCACTTAACAAAGCAGCCTCTCTCTACTCATTGCTAGGTTGGGGGCTGACTGTTCTGAATTTTTGAATGGATTTAGACCTGTATTTAACTTTGACACACTGTGTAATAGAGGAATCTTTACCTTGCTTCAGCTTTATTTGGTGAGAGCGCCTTTTATTCAGAGTGCAATGATTGTGATGTTTGTTGGGGTAGTTTGGTTCCTATTTTCTGCTGAATTATAGTGATTAGTGAGCAGTTTGAAAGGACAGAGCTCAAAGATCTTCTCTGCTGTGATCACCATTACTGTTATTCAAGAATAGGCCCCAGTCTGGTTACAGGATGAATGTAAATATCAATTCAGTTTCACTGCACTAACAGACACTGTTGTACATTTTTCCCTGTGTTTTCCTCATACTCTTAATCTTATTAGAATGCAGGGAAAGAAATGTAGTGACGTACATATAATTAAGACAGAGCCTTTCTAGAACATGCCACTAATCATAAAACATGATTTCTAGCGTGATTTATAATTAAAAGAACATTTCTGTTTGTCTTGCTTAAATCTTGCTTTTTAAGAAAGAGAGGTGAAGATCCAATGAGAAAATGGAGCCTGTTTATAGGGAACTGCTCTCATTGCCAGTTTAATCAGCTGTGATGTTTCATTAGCAATGACTTAACCAGAGCAGACAATGCTTATCGCAGCCCCTTGCCCTATAATCATTGCACATTACTGCTGTCGTGTGGGCTTTTATCAATTGTTCACTGAGTGCTCTGCAATATTGACAATGGGAAACTGCAGGCCCAGCCTTAGCTTAAGTAACTTACAGCCTCCAAAATGACGACAGGGCAGTCTGGCAAGAAAAAAAACACCCAAATTTTTTAAACTTTGGTACAAAGAGGATGAAATGCCAATTCCAAAATCAAGTTCAGACAATTCACTTTTCATAGAATGTGCTGAGCACTCCCATCCATCTGTACTGAGTAATTACATTCATTCTGTCTTTTATAATTCCCAGACACTTTCAGGAGTACTAATTCAGCTGACCTAAAATTGTCTATTTATGCACTGGTACCATATTGTGCCTACTGCCACAAAACCTCCACCCTTTATTTAACTTTAGCCATGGAAAGTTCCTGGCAAATACAAAACCATGAGACATTAAAAATTTGACTTCCTGATGTGGTGAGTGACACATGCACAGATGCTCCAAACGTTTTTGTCACTGCTGAGGGGGAAGCACAGATTTTTAAAAGAGCAACGTCATGGGAATGATTGTGAACTGGTGAGCAGGAGAAGGAGGAGTTGTGTGGAGCTGGATGGAGTAGGGGTTGTGCTGTGAGCAAGAGCTGCACTTTGCTGCCCTCTGAGCGTGTGGGGATGCTGGCAGAAGAGAACAGGGCTGGGTTTGAAATTTTGTTTCCCAACAAACTTGTAGTAAAATCTAGAGCACATTTCTTTTGCTCTATGAGACACAGTTACTTCTCTGCAAAATGGCAATAAGAGCACTTCTTTATCTCCAGGAATAAAGAGTGGAAAGGCTAGAAAGCAATCAGACACCATCACCAGGAGGACAGGGTAACATAGCAGTGCAACACAAGGAAATGTTTCTCTTTTTTTCAAGTAAATTCAAATCAAACTGGAAAGAGCATTTGACATCTCTGGGATTAAAATAGAAATGGAAAGAGGATATTTGGGCATATTTTCCCCTCAGAAAATAGGATTGATATCATTTTGCTCTGACTTTATAATTCCCATAGCTTATTATAATGTAGCTGTCCTCTTTGATTTGTGTATTGGAATGTACAGTGCAACTGCATATATTTGTAGAAATAGGCTTATTATTGTAACAACTCGAGGGAATCTTCTGAATTAAGGGAAAACATTTACATTGGAACAAAATACATTTTACCAAAAAACCTAATTGTTACAGTGAGAGCTGTATACAGTTGTAATTGCACTGTCCTAATTATACACGTTGCATTATTTTAAAAGAGGAGCATTGTTTATTTGCAACATCCTCTGCTTATTTACAGTTGCATATTTGAACAAGGAGCAAGGAGTTATTCTTAAAAAGCAGCAGAGAGATTGTTATCTGCATAAAACCACAAAATTAATTCAGTAGAGGAAACCTACTCTCAAACAGAGCAAGAGAAAAATTTCTCCTGAGGCAAGACATTCTACAATTGTTTCTAAATTTCTGTATAATTAACAAAGCACTTACCATCTGCAGTGATTGACCTGTCAGATCTGCTCCTCTGAGATAATTTCAGTGACATTTAAAAAAAAATAGTGTGAATAAAAAAAAAAGACATATTCAATTTGTAGGGAATGGTGTTATCTTCCAAACAGAAACTGCATACACTAAAGATGACATTGGTGTACAATGCCTGCTGATTAAGACCAGCCCAGATCAGAGTTCAGCTCAGGTATTGGTAGGATAGCCTTTGTAGGATATCATAACACTGACCCTATTTCATCTCCTATTTTTAACTGTGCAAATGCCTCTCTAAAATATGGAAAGGCATCTCAGCAAATTCACTTATTTAGACAAATACATTAAACAGTGTTTATGCTCCATATTAAATGGAACTATTAGGGAACTTCATTTTTAAGAAAGAAGAGGATGATTTTCTCTTGCTTTGCACCTTCACTGCACACTTATTTTGACCCAACTAATTAGTGTATGAAGTTGACAATATGCTACTAAGCAGCAGTGACCAACCACCTTTTTATCCCAATAGTGTGAATACCTGAGTGCAGTGAAATCCAGTCCAGAACAGTTACATTTTTAGAGGGAAAACCCTCTGTCGTTTCTCTATCATTTTAATTAAATCTACTAAATCCCAACAGTGTAATTTGTAGATTACCTCCATCTCTTTAACAATTCCTTCTTTCTCTTCCTGTGTTACATTAAGCATTTATAGATGCTGAAAAAGTGCTTCTCCATTAACAGCCTGTTTCCTTCACAAACCTGAATTTCTTGCAAATGCTATTTAGAGACATGTAAAATATTATTTAATACAAACCAATACACGCTTTTCTCCCATCAGGTTTCGTAACTGATCTTTTTAAAAGTAGCAGAGGAAAAAAGATGGATGTTGTGTGGCATGAGAGATGAATGCATCTTCAGTTCTAAGAAACAACTATTGAAGTTTCAGATCGGTAACGATCACAGTCAAAATGATATTTTAACTGTGGTACACAGTAGGGAATAGACAGTTACTGCACAGTTCACTAGAATTTTACCCCCCTTTGACACATGAAAGAGCAAGTAGTCTGACTTTTCATCTTATTTCAGAAGAGATCCCCTTCTGGAGGTGGTCTAGTCAAGTCCAGCCAGTGCTCCTAAAAGAGAAACTTTCAGCTCTACAGTAAACGCGACTGATCTTTTACCTTTGATTTTAGTTCATTGCCACAAAATCAAGATGAATTTGTTGAAGTGTAAGGTTAAAAAAACTGCATAAATGAGAACTCCTACAGTAACAGTTGTTTGTGAATTATTGATCAAGGAATTTTTTTATAATATGGATTGTAAATGGGTCATCAAACTTTCCTAAAGTACCTTTGACAATAAATAAAAAGTTCCATCTTTTTTTCTTTATTTCAGAGAGATTTTTTGTAGACTTTTTTTTCCCCCCCAATCTATATTGCTAGATGCACCTTGCTATTTCCTCTTGATTCAGTAACAAGGAAGAGAAAGAGAAAAGATATTTCTGATTTTCCTGTGATCCCAGTTCTTCAAAAATAGGCAGTTTGGGTTGGGGGTATATTCACTACAATTGAATAGCAGCAGTTAAAGAGAAAACACTGAGTGCAATTTCTTCTTGTTTGCAGGTAATGGATAATGGAGAAAGAAATGAAAATAAACTCATAGAGCCTTTCAGCAAACAAAAGAGTATTGACACAGATTGAGGACTTCCTTAGTATTCGAATAATATTTTTAAAAGGCCTATATAAAGAAAGAAGAAAAATTTTGTGGGCAGTTGTCCCATAAAGCCTATCAGGGAAGGTACAGCTGTAGAAATGGAACTCTTTAACTTGCAGAGATCCTCAAAGAAGCTTCCAAGTCCACTGAGACTTGCACTAAGCAGGCAGAGGTCCCTTGAGGAACAGAAGGTAAACATATGGTGGAATCAAAGTACAAAGTACATCACACCATCAGAAACAGGAAAAAACCACGACTGAATCCTAGGGAACTGCATGTCAGATGCACTAGGGACCCATACAAGCAAGGTTGTTAATCCTGTAATGCAAAATTGTTCTATTCCTACACAGACACCTCAGATCAGGTGAACTGAACCAGCTGGAGGTTTTACCAGGACACAGATCATTTCATAGCACTGCTACAGCATGTCCCCAGGAAAGAGCTACTTAACGACTGGGTTTCCAAAGAAGGGAATAGTCTAAAACACTTCATAACAGTGAGGATTTCTGAAAAAAAAACCCAAAAAAACAAAAACAAAGCATGAGAGGACTCAGCCAGAGGAACCTCTCTGTCTTAGAAGAGCCTCAGCCAGTTGTGACTTTCCATACTTCTGAACAAGGACAGTATTCATTTAAAAACCTACCTTGGCAAGCACTTTACAGACATGCTGTATGTATAGATAAATCTATTTTATATCACACTGTGAGTGCTAATCCTACTGCAGAACACAGTAGTTACAGCTCCCAGTGAATTACTACTTTTTATACTTTTTACTAAAGTAAGTCTAAGAAGAGGGTATGACAGCTGTGGTTTCTGACATGAAAACATCTCTCACTGTAGGCACAAAAACATTTTATTTATCCTATTTGGATGAGTATATGCTGACATTTAAAAGCGCAGAGAAGGCATAAAAAACTAGCCCCTATGTTATGAGAGAAAAAGAAAATCTTTCTGTGTTTGGTTTGGTTTTGCTTTTCTCGAAGATTCTCACATATCTTAGCTGGTTTAAATGTTAACAGATGTTCAGCAGACTTGAGCACAGTTAAAAACTCACATATAATTCTCTGGTTAAAAAATCAGGAAAAAGATATATGCTTACAACTTTTTAAGGGATAAAAATAAATTTTAAAAAATATTTTATTTTCAAGTTCACATAAAAAAGGGGAATTTTAAACACTTGGATTCTGATATTTTATCTTGATCTTTTCTTTCTGCATTTACACATGCTATGGTAACTTACAGAAGCTTTATAACATCGAAATAATACTGTACTGACATTTGCTGCATGACTATGTTAAATGTAAAATGTTAATTGTTTGTCTAGCTACTAATGAATCACTGTTTCATACCACAAAACACATGACCTCAGCTTACAATATGGATGGCAATATCAGCTAAAGAGATGAAGGCATGGCTAGCTGGGCAAAAAAATGCATGATGGTTCCTCTCATCCAGCTCTTTGCAGGGGTATATGAAGTAGTTCACATTCCCAATATTAATATCAGTTACTATGAGACACTGAACTTTCCCACTGAAGGATGCACATGAGTACTAATTTCTTAAAAGCTTTTATGGAAGTTCATTCTGTGAGCACACAATGCTGTTCAGAAATGTTCCTGTTGGAAGACAGCTTCACCTATATAGATGGATACTTGCAGCAACGTTTCTGTAATTAGACTGTGACTCTGTCCTTTTCTCATGAACAAAACCATATGCAGAAGTGGAATTTGTTATCACAGAACTTTTCTAAACTGAATACCAGAAAACATCCCAGAGGAAAATGAGATTACTCTATTACCTCTACAGAGTAGTAAGTTTGTGATAGCACTGCAGAAGTTGGAAAGCACCCTTCTATGCCCACTCGCCTCTTATTCTTCTCTCCAATATGAATTCACTGAGTAACTTACCTTGGCTTTCTTTTCAATCCTTTAATTTCCTGTCTCATTTGTCTTTGCAAATCTTTATATAATAGTAGCTAAGAGAATTTCCCGTTATGAATCTATATTGAAAGGGGAGCCTGGTATATTGCAAAAGGGCAAATCTTGAAATTATTGTTTGCCCTTCCCCCTGCAGAATTCTATGTCATACCCCTGTTCTGAAGGCCAAAGAACAAATCTTATGATAAAATATCACTGGCCTTTCTCTGAAATTCCGCCAATGGATTATTTTCACCATATCACTCTCTTTCATTGGATCTGTAGTCTCTCTGCTCCACACTGCAACATCTGGCTTTGGATTATCAATACAGTCAATAAAAATGGTACAAAATATTCCTCTCTCCATACTTCTCCATGTTCCTGATACACAAAGCATTTTGAAATCAAGTACTGTGTGTATTTACCATGGAACCTCTGAACTCCAACCTGTTCTCTCCCCTCTCCCACAAGTTACAAAATACAGCATTCTAGTCAGACTGCTAAAATACCACTGTAGATAACAGCATTACTCTCTATGACTTGGAAATCTCTGTGTTCAGGAAAAGGAAATAACAGGAAGAGATTCCTGAAATATTTGTTCAGATTGTTTTTACTTCTATGTATTTGAAGTTCATCAGCAACTGTAATTAAACAAGATGAGAAAATCACACTGTAGAGAGCAGGAACACTGGTCACAGTGGCAAACCAAAATACTGCCAGAACAGGCACTGTTCAGCTAGCTGGCCCTTTTTTTAAAATCAAAATGAAGGCAGTACAAGCTGTACTGGACCTGGGAAGAACAGAATAGCCACACTTTTAAATGTTAATATGCAAAGGTGTCCCATACTCTTGCAGTATTACAGGCACTAAAATTTTCATTCTCCAAAACTCCTCTAATATGAACGAATTTCATGAATGTAATTAAAGGTTAAGAGATTAATATCATGGCAAACTACAGAATAGGAAATTTTTGTACAGAAGAAGAGACAAGAGTGAGAGTTATAACAGAGACTGCCTCTAGCAGAGTTTACACTTTGGTGCAAAAATAGTAAACTCACACTCCTGATAATAAATTGAAACAGATCCTTCCCTCTCCTCTCCTGGCTGAGCAGAGCAAAAAACTTTCCTGTCTCAGACAGCTGGGGATCCTATGGAGGTAAAAGGAAGGTAGGGTGCCTGGCAGGAGACAGGGTGGAAGAAGTCACAGGCACAGAGCATTTACAAAGATGGAGGTTGGGGGTGTTGGCAGCTGAGCAAGGCTTGCAACTGGATTCATGAAAAAAGTAATTCCTGATAGTTGATTTGTGTATATATAATTCACACACAAGCCAATTTTGATGTAAAAGACTGCAAGGCACCCAATTCTATCAGTATTTTCTCCTCCTAACTGCAATAATGCACAATGAATTTCTGATTATTAATCTGGGTGAAAAAAAGACCAAGTTTACCTTTTCATTCTGGAAAATCAGCACATGACCATTAATAAAAACCATAACCTGAAGCACTATTTCAGGATATCTATGCAGTTCATAGACATATTGGATCATCTCAGGACATTTTGTGCTAGATTTACTCTAAATTCTCTTTTTATTCCTGTATTTTTTCTCCCATCTTTCTTAGAGGTCTGTAAAATATTTGCTGACTCCATGTTGACTTGTTTTTCTCTGTCTCTTTACCATATACTTAGCTCAGTGAGAAGTTTGTGAAGTTTACTGAAGTAGATACCATCAAACTTGACAGCAAGAGAAAAACTCTGCCTTGTATGAGCAAAAAATGGCACCAGTCTATGGAGAGCCCAGAGGACAAAATAATATGACTATTGCAATTCTATTATTTAGAGCTTTGTATTACAGCTTTTATTTCCTTTTCCTCCTTGAGATTGAATGGAGCTGGGTTATCCCCAGGCTCTATTTCTTTCAGAATATCCATCAATCTGCAGTCCCCCTACAGCCTCCATTACTTTAGCACCTGAACACCTTACAAGCTTTCACTGCCTTTGCTCTCCCAATACCTCAGATGCAGAAAATGTTTATAATATTAATTTACTGAGAATCAAAGCACATAAAGGTATCTGACATGCAGAGCGAAATCCAAACCTCTTCCTCTGCTCTCTTTATAGTGCCTGGAATTACTCCTAAGCTCCTCAAAATGAGATTCAGGACAATCTGAATACTGAGCAAGGAGTCACCCACAGACAGACTGGGAAAAAATGAGAACAGCCTGCTCCAAAATGCCTGGTAAACCTCACTTGTGTTCTGAAGCTGTCAGTACCACACTACTGTACTCAGAAAGTGTTACTACAAGCCCTGTTTAGAAGAGGAGATCCTACAGCTGAGTGTGGAGCTGTCTTTCTCATGCCTACAGGCATCCCTCCTCTCGTTTTTATACGTTTTTATACGAAAAAGGGAAATCCTGGTGCAGTTCCTTGCTCTGCCTGAAGTGATTCAAAATTGCCATTTTTCTCCTCGTAGGAAAGGGAGTGCCACAATCATCAAAATGCAGCATAGGCAGGGGAGGGGAAGCCTGATATATTTCCTCAGCTTTCAAAGAGCTGAAGAAAGAATTTCAGGTTCAGTGGTCTGGGCAGAGTGAGGGAATGTGATTTTATGTCTCAGAGAGTGAAAACATTGTCTGATTTTACCTGGATTTTAGTGCTTGTGTCCCCTGCACACTACTGCTAGTCTAGATGTTGTTGCTCCCAGCAGCAGGAGTGTCTCAGAGAATTCAAGGATATGGGAATGCAGAGTCCTGATGTAGGAGATTTCCGAAACAAATTCAATATATGCCTGTACAGCTGGGAATTTCTATCTGAAAAACAAGGAATTAGAGCCAGAAATAATTTTGTTTTCTCTTTTTAAGGCAGAAATGCTAATTTCTTTAGAACAATAACACATAAGCTGCCTCTATGTTTGTGATGAAATGCCAGTATCTTTTTATACCTATTGCTGGAGGAGAAGCTGCTATAACAAACTTTTACTAGCTTTTATCTTTTCTATTACAGTCTATTGAATATTAATAAATTACTATCTGCCAGTTTTTGCAGGAGCAGCTGAAACACTGCCTGCATTAAAATTGAAAATAACTCCTTCCCTCTTCACAAACTTCAAGAGAACCGAATTTTAAAATAATGATGACTGTCTGTGCTATTTCAGTGGTGTTTCCCTTTAACAAACAATATTAAGACTTATGTGATACAGTCAGCTTTACGATTGATAATTAATTGCCACTTAATTACACACTTTAATAATATTTATTCTGAAGTTGTAACAACTCTGGCTTAGAAAATGACCCTGAATCACTATAATTTATTAATTCACTTAATTAAAATACTTCATCTTGAAAAGAGCTTTCAGGCTGTTTAAATAAAGGTAAACAAATCTTCAAATTAAATCAACACTTTTTTTTTCCCTTTGATATATGTAATTAATTTTCACTCTACTCAATAAATAAACCTCATGTAAGGTTGTTCATGTGACAACAGAAAATGGCTTGCTTTCAGCTAAATCTTCTTTAACACTGTAAAGCATTTTCAGTTATGCTGACAGGCCTGCTGAAAACCTTTTCCGGGAAAGCAATAAATATTAGTACTTTTCCCACTGGCACTACAGGAAAAAACATTTATTTGTAAATGACGATCATTAATCAACATTTTTTGTACAAACAATCAGAAAACCTCCCAGGCTAAAGCAAACTTGATGGAAAAGAAACTTCTATTCACAATCAGATTTAACTAAAGCACACTTTCTCCTTAAATAATTGAAGTTTTTGTTTTCTTCTGTTACAGGTTCATGGTAAAGGAGTTCTGTGTGCCAAGGATTGTACTTTCTATCCCTCATGAAAGTTTTGAGACAAACTCTAGGACTTAATCACAGAGCTCCCAGCACTAAGATTTCCCATGTTTAAAGTTCCCACTGCAATCAGCTCCACCTGAAGCACAGGCACCCCATGAGCACTGCTCGAGATGTCAGTGTCAAGTGAGGGCTGGCACTTGGACAGGCATGTGCACAACTTTATAAATGCAAGTTTAACTATTAAATATAGCACATCTCCTCATATATGCAGCACCAATTTCATGTATTCTATTGCAGAAAGTGACCCTGTATTTTGAAAAGCTGGTTTCTACTGAAAGCAATTTTGAATTGTTCAGCAAAATTCATCTGATGATCTCATTACAGCAGGTACTTGACTGTACCTTCCCCTTACATTTCAGTTTGGTCTGTACCTTGAAAACTCTGCTAGCAGAGGATTCCTCCTCCCCATCATACCTTAACAAACACAACAACACCATGTTTTTCCTCCATTTACCATCTCCTTACTGAATGTTTATAGTGTGAGCTGCAGTGATTGTAGTTGTTTCTCTCTATCAGTTATATTTTAATAAGGAGAGGATTGAAAAATCTGGGCTGAACATTAACAAAGTCTCCCTCTCTTAGTCCAACTTAGCCCTGAAAATCTCAAGTTAATTAACAACAGATCTAAGGAACTACTGTCATCAAGATGATAATTAGATGGGACTAAATATGAAAAACAGAGGCTTCAGCTGATGATAGAAAGTTGCTTTCCATCCCTCCTCAAAGGCTGTTTATAGTAGAGGCATTTGAATCTGGCTGCCATGATTTTTAACAAAATTGCAATTCATGAAGGTCTTCATTGGACTGAAACCAGCATAAAATTCCTGTATGACCACAAACTGTCATGAGTTTTCCAGCTGCTTCTAGCACCCAAGAGGGCAGAAATAAAGCAAAAGATTTCACTTTTTTGAAGTGGAGGGATTTTCAAGACTTTCCATTTTTTGGGTGTGCACAGCATCAAGAAATAACTGCTAATGAGAAAGTGGACCTCCATTTTTGATTCTGTATTTTCAGCTGCCAACTAGAGTTTGATCTGAATTCTTAACAAAGTCTTCAGAGGATCTGTTCTTCACTGTATTATTACTCTACCTCTTGTTTTCATCCTGAACAAATTCATGAAAAAACATCTGGGAAAACTTCACTTTGCTGATTCGGTTTTGTTGTGTTTGTCAGTGCAAATGTGCCCCTTGTCTAGGAAACAGCTAAATAAAACCAGAGATCATTTTCACACGATAAATAAAAGTAGTTGATTTTTGCAGGCATTTTTGGAGAAACAGAATGTGCTGGTTGTCATCATGGTTACCCTACAAGGGATTCCAGGCACTACAAATGAATTCTTCAGCTTAAGAAGTGAGCACTGTCCCTCCTGCACAGGAAGACCAGCTGGTGGCATCTCTGCTGACTGTGGGGAGAGTCTGCATGCTCAAGCTGTTTAATGGAGTGGATTGCAAATTGCAATCAGAATAATTATATGCCTATTTAAATCAACTTTCCCTGCAATGTAATGCAAAAAGAAAAACCCAAAACCAAAACCCAACCAAAAAAGAAAACCCCACAAAAAAACAACACTGTTCAAAAATAGCCTGAAGAGGTTTGGGTGTCTATGACAAATTTCAGTGCTCAAGTGCCATTACAGACAGCTGGCTTCCAGCTGCCCTTCCACAAGGGCCCATCTCCTCCAGTTCAGCCTCTCAAGGTCATTTGGATGCTTACTGTTGGTGCTAGAGACTTTTCACAACCCTGCAGATATTTTGTAGGTTCCTAAACGCTTCTTTAAATCTAGTCCCATGGGACTGAAATCCTCCCTGGAGTGCAATGGCTGAAAACTGTTTTGCAGGTGGATTTATTCTTTTCCTGCTCTGATTTAAAAGGGTGCACAACCTCAATCCCAAAGGGTAGACCAGTGGCCTTATTACACAGCTACACTTCAGCCATAAACAAGTTTATTTCTTGCTTTATTTCTTGTGCTGAAGCTCACACAGGCTGCAGTGCTGCTTGCAGCCAGCTTGTTACCTTCAGCAGTGACAGACCAGCTGTGTATCCTAAATTAATCTATTTGTATTAAGCATCCATGTTTTCTGCTGCCTGCTGCTGAACTGGGCAAAAATAAAAATGTTGTCTTGTTAGAAAATGATGTTTAAACATGAAACAATATTAATTGATCTAAATAAAAGTGATGCTGGACTGGAGCCAGTTCTGTAAAGCCTTCATTTTACCCATAAATGTAACATAAAAATACACAATCTGCATTGTATATATTTATATATTATCACTGTAATTATACGGAATATATGCTAAATACAAAACACACATAGTATAATATTTTCCAATATATGCTTTAAAACAAATGTAAATGCTAGTTCAAAACTTAACAGCTAACGCTGCAGTGCCACGGCACAGGGGCAAGAGTGAGCCACAATCCCTCTTAGTGCATTGGGCGGATTGCTGTTCTCATTCCACCAGCCTGTTTGGATGTTCCCAGCCTGATCTGCCTGATCATTGCTGGGATCTGCCTGCTCCTTCATTCAGACAGAGATTATGATCTGTCTTCTGGTTTGATATTAAAATGTAGCAACATAAAGATTCAAGTTCTAAGGATTCAAGGACAAAACTACGTATCCCTTACAAAGGACAAGCCATCCCATAAAAAGCAGAAAAGGTGCTATTTTCTAGGCAGTGAAACATAGAAATTGCATCAGTGTGCTCCAGTTTACAGCAATTCCAGACTGTAAAAGGAGCCCAAGCCAAGTCAGATGCCATGTGGGCTGTGATGCACCCCGACACCTCACACTCACACTTGTGAAACCAGTGCAAGACTGCCACCGAGAGCCTGAAACAGCAGGGTTTGCTGAAATGAAGTTCACAAGCAGCTAAGTTCAATCTAAAGGTTAGAATCAAGTCTAACAAATATGCAGGGTCAAAAACTCCTCAGTTCCGAGCTTTTTTAATATCTTTTTTAATTAAAATATCAGTGGTTTAGGCCAGCAGTCTGCAAACTGCTTCCATCTTTTACTGTCATTACAGTTTCACGGTGAGAGTGCCAGCCCCAGCAAGGCACTGGTTGTTAGAGAATTTACAAACACAACTGCAATGATTTAATCACTGTGCAGTAATAATTCTGCTGCAATACCCTCACTGGTGAGTACAGTGACAATACCAGAGCCCATCAGGGAAGCAGCAAACTCCTGCCATGCAGGTGCATCACAAGTGCAGGGACCTTTCTCCCCTGGGCTCACCTGCTCACAGCAGCAATGTGAGAATGCCCAGACCTCATCGATTCCAAGCCACCAGCCAGGCTCCCTCTCCAGACTGCAGAGATCTGTCATTCTGAACCACACCACAAACCATCAAACACACCTTCCGCAAGCCACTTAAAAACCTGCCTGTCTCAGATATAAACACTCAGAAAAAACTTTCCTGACTTAGCAAGGGGATACAGCATAGCTTCAATCTCTGTGAGGCATTCACATGTTACAAGACAAATTGTACTCATCAGAACTGTGTCTCCACGAGAGAATAAATCTCTTTCTGAGACAACGACCATGATTTGAGTACCTACAATTTAGCTGCCAAAAAGACGCAAATGTAATTTTCTGAGTGCTAAGTAGCTGCAGCACCTTATCCTGAGTGTGACCAGAACCAGGCTGGGGTCCTGAACACAGTGTGATCACATAGAAGAAATTATTGAAGGGAAGGAATATCCACTGGCAAAAAAAAAAAATAAAATTATTCTGCGCCATACTAGAGGTTCCAAAGCAATGTAGCACACAGTTAATTTAGTTTTGCAATTCATCACTCAAACAGTTGATCTTGATATTCCTTAAAACAAAGGCAGTAATCCCTGTGTGGGAGTCACCAGTGCACACAAACCAGCCTGATGTCAAACCTGACCTTTCATCTTCTGCGTTAACAGGCAGATTTGAGGTCTAGCTGTTGTGTTATGCAAGCAAAAGGCACAAATCTGCTGAAAATTGGTACAACTCAGGCTTTCCACTGCTTTAGGAAATCTGTCCTTACCAGAAACAAGCTGCTTGCCTATACTCTTAACAGCCCAGCAGTGATGGCAGTTGGGACTGGAAAGTTATATCAGCAAAAGGAAGGTTTTCACAGAATGAAAATAGCCTTGGGAGGAATTCTTGGGAGAATTACAGAATAACTGGAGTTTATCCAGGCATGATTCAGGTAATATATTGTCTGTAAAAGTGCTTCAAAATGTGTAGCCTGTAAGGCACTGATGAATCACCAGATCAGTGAGGATGATCTGCTAAGTTCTGCAGTCACAGAAACAACCAGAGATTTCAAACTTTGAGGATGATCCTGAGTACTCTGACACCCCTGTAATTTAGGTCTGCCTCTAATGAAGCAGTAACAGCACAGCCACATACAGCTTCTACAAGATAATGAAGACTTTTAGCTTTCCGGTTGCCTAGAAATTATCTTGTCTATATTTGGAAGAAAAAAATCTAGACACAAATCTCTTTCTGCCAATTCCTAGAAGTCATGAACAATTTTAAAACCTTGGTTCAGCAAATAGCCTAAATTTGGGCTTAACATTGATTTACAAGTAGTCCCAGTCTAACTGAGTCTACTCAGGTACCCAGGCATTCATTGAATCAGGTTCTAAGGAACCTCTTATATTCAGATGACCACTGCTTCTGACCTCAGGGACTCCAATTCTTCCAGATTTCATTAAACTAGGACAAAATCAAGACTTTGCTTAAAACCATGACTTTAGAACCCTTGCTTTAGACAGTGCTTTTGCATAATTGAGAGGTCTTTTGGTTTGGTTAGTGCGAGAATCTTGAGTTTAATAATAGATCACCCAAGGAATCTCTATTTCCATTTTCAAATCACATCATCAGCGATGGAATCACAAGGTACAGAATCACTTTCCCTGATTTACTGTATGTGAGTCTAGAATATGAGCGAGACAATTCTTGTGAGACATTCAGCTATGACCAGAGGCAAAAATTCTGGCAATCTAGTGTAAAACATTGTTCTTGTGCGATTCCAGGCTTTGCAGACTTTTCTTGTCAATGGAAACCTTTTGATTCCTATGCAGTCACTCCCGATTTACCCCAGGGGCAGGAAGACAGAAGCTGGAGATATCGCAGTACATTTTTTTTCCTTAGGAGCTCCTGTGTAACTGCCTTGAAGTCAAATGTCCACTGAGATTTTTGATTTTGCAAGTTACCTTTTACTGTACAGAAATCTCTCCCTCCTTTCCCAGATTCTGACTTTTCCCAAAGTAATTAGGTTCGAAAATTAAATAATATTGTTGCTATTTGCAAGCAAGTATTAAGGTAAGCACCTTGAAAGGGAGATGGGTTCAAAAAAATAAAGTCCAGTTCCATTGCTTAACTTTTTTCCTTGCTAGAATTTAATGAATTCTTCATTTGCTATTATAAACTAAATATTTCCTTTGAGTCCAATTAGCATAGCTGGAAGAAAAAGCAAAGCAAGGCACTGTTCAGCATGCATCAATGTAATGGAAAAATCAGTTCTTTTATTCTAGCTTTAATAACTGCAGCTTGATTAGAGAGAAAGAAAAAGCTAGGAGGGAGAGGTGGGGGGGATGAGAGGCCTGCCAAATTAGTTCTATAAGAATTCTCAACCTGCCTGCTCTCTGGCTTACTATTCAAATGCTAATTGAGCCTTTTTGTAAACAGAATGGGTAATCATGGAAGACAAAAACAGACAAAGAAAACAAATGAAATATCGCACCTTATCCAAACCAGCACAAAATTGCATTATGAGCTTTAGAAGTCTTAAAATTTTGTGCCTTTGGTCTCCTTAAAGAACATAGAAAAGCATATAATTAATATAATAATGCAAAATATAACATAATAAAATAATAAAGAGCAGTTCTTTTTGAACAATGAAACCAGTCATGTTATAATTAGATAAGAGGATTTATATTCTCAGCTATAAACATGAAAGTGGACCATGAGACTGGATAAAGGCAAGGTTTTAATTCTTAAAAATTAATTACATGGCATTATTATTATCAGTACAGAGGATGCATTAATTATACAATTAATAAGAAGATGAAAGGCACACTTTTTTGCAACTTGAAATCACTTGGGGACGTTTGGTTTTTTACAAGAATTGTCCTTCAGGCATTTCTATAATCTTGTTACTATGCAAAGTCAAGCCCTTAAACCTGTTAGTGGAAGGAGTGGATGGAATTAATCTCTCTTAATTTAGACTTGGTACTAACACATATTGCAGCAAATTTTAGATACCCCCTGTAATTGGGGTCTAAGGCGTAACAGATTTATTACAACTTCTTCTCCTAAAATAAACTATAGACTGATGTTGCTAGAGGCAGAGAACATCCGATGTGCCATCAGGTAAAGGTGGCTTCTGCAGAGAGCTGAACAATGTCTTGCACAAAGCCATTGATGATGTCAGCACTGCACTCCGGTTTTCCTGTGATGTTTGCCACTCCGGCAGGAGGCAGAGTTGGGCTCAGCAGAGCTGGAATGCACTCACATCACCAGAGGCACCCTACCTCAGCCAGCCATGAATCTCTCAGCTCTGAGCACACACCCTCCAATCCCACTGCTGGGCTCTTTCCTAGTCCCAGCTTTGCTCAGATCACATTCCAGAAACTTGAAACCATATCATGTGCAAGAATATTTGCCATATTAAATTTTTTTCGTATCTACACACAACATCACAAAGACAGCCTCCTTTGACCCAGGCAAGGCCTCCCTGAGAACAGCAGCCCTTGAGTGTTAGCAGCAAACAGGAGAGCACCAGAGGGCCTGGACACTGCCAGATGTTCTCAGTCGGGGCAGGTGTGGACTCTGCACAGATGTGTGGCTGTACCAGGGAAGACCTCTTAGATTTTGGCACAGGTGCATTGCAAGACAATTTTGTTTTCTGTTAGATCTCAATGAAGTAAACCCCTTACCATCAATTTTAATTTTAAGGAATTATTTCACAAATATCACTTATCAGGAAAATGAAAGTTCTGCATTAAAGGGTTGATGAATATAATGTTTTGCAGTGTCTGACTCAGTTACACTGCCAGCATGGGCTCCCATAGGAATTTAAAAAAGGGGCAAATACCATGAAAACAAAGGTTCATTTTTCAGCTTAAACCTTTGAATATAAAGAATTTTTAAGAACACAACCCCGTGTTACAACCACTATGTAATTATTCCCAAGAGTTATATTGCTTTTCTGTACCATTTTGGTCTTACTTTTCATTCATATATTATTCTGAATTACGGCCATTTGGGAGAAATGAACCTTCTGCTGGTTATTTTGATTTCAGGTGTGTTCACTGAGCCACCTCCTCATGAATGAGCTCACCTCACCTTCATTTTGATCTTGCTCCTCCATATCCTGTCAGAGTTAGCTCCATAGCTAAGGTACACCAATCTGATATGTGCCTTTTGTGAGACAGTTCATTTCTGCTGTGCTTTTTAATATAAGCTGTATTTTGATTTGTTATTATTTTATCATCATAGTCCCTTGAGAACCCAAGGAAGAGACAAGTACCTCTTTGTCCTCAGCGCTGTTATCTACGAGCACAGCACCTCTATCAACCACACAATCTTCATTGCACAAGATGAAGGTTTTGCTTTTCTTTTTGTTTCAGTGAAGGGGATTATTTAATTAGAGTTCCTGTAATACTGAACAGTATTTCTATACAACAGGGGCATCAATTTAGAATGAAAAACCTTACCTTTTCTATAAACAAGACAGGTAAAACTTCCTTCAGAGTAGCTGGCCAAATGTCCAGTGTTTAAATAGGAAGTCAAGTAAGACAATCAGTTTTTCATTAAAACCTTTGTCCTTTGTGCCTTGCTATAAGAAAGAGCAACCTTCCATTTTCAAACTAGCTCTATTATTGTTATCATTAGGCAATAACATCAGAAAAGCACCAAGTAATAACAATTAGTATCAAAAGCTCATTTTAAGTACTGGATAATAACAAAAAAAATGCTTTCACCTAAAAGAGTTTAGACTGCAAAGAAAGAATTCAGCATATAAATATTATTCAGAAACAGCAGAATTCTAGGAGATTCAACCTTTGTGGCCAGAGATCAGCAAGGAACATGACCACAGGTAGAGCTCAAGGCTCATAGCTGAAGACTATAACTCACATGACTCCCTGCACTCTGTAGTATAAACTCACATGAAAGAAAGTGGGAAAGAAAGGGGACAGAAGTAATACAATTTAAATGGTTGCTTAAAAAACCCCAATCAAACAAACAAACAAAAAAATTTTAAAAAACTAATTATAATGCAGCCCAGAGCTATGGGGATTTTTTCTTCAGCTTGTTGACAGAACCTGTTTCACAACTGGGAATCACAAAACATCATTCCTCACGTGTCTCCATGGCCTCATGGCTACCCACTGTGGGCCCATACTGAGGGGTTGGGTGATGCTGCTGATCCCCAATAACTTGTGCGGAAGGAAGGCATTGCTCAGAGCTTCACTCAGCACAGCCCCTGTCCTTCCCAGACACTGACACTGCAAATACAAAGAGCTCCAAGCTGCTGTGGTTCAAGTCTGTTTTCCCCTCACTCTCTATCCAATTTGCTTACAATTGTTTGTGAACACTGCATAAGTCAGTGTTTTGAAAACTAGTGTTTTGAAGACCCCCATTATTTCTGGGGGTCTTCAATGTCAGAGGGAAATATTTATAGTAAAGTACAATGTTACAAACTGACCAGAGAATTTAGTTGGGTTTTTTTTCTTAGTTTTTTTCCTGTTTTGACTATGACAACGTGGTGCAAACTAAAGCTTAAAATCCTGGTTTCTGTGTTCATCTATGTATGGGTGTTTTTCTATGTATACACACACCTTGAAATGCATTCATAAATATTTACTGTGATATATTTACAGGTGGAAAGAGATGCTAAATATGAAAATATGTCACCCTGAAAGCAGCATAGGTATTGGGTTTGGATCACAGAGTAACAACCTCTTCTGTACAGAACACAGCACAG
This sequence comes from Entomyzon cyanotis, assembly GCA_024500445.1. Lineage (NCBI taxonomy): Eukaryota > Metazoa > Chordata > Aves > Passeriformes > Meliphagidae > Entomyzon > Entomyzon cyanotis. The sequence goes on from JAKEPQ010000669.1 coordinate 162,553, forward strand.
CACCACGTAAAACTCGGCCCAAAGAAACAGATTTTTTAAATATTTCTTCTGAAAATCTGTTTGGGTGCTGCGTTTTTAAAAGCTCAAGTTTATTTTGTGTTAGTTTTCTTCATCTTTTATCACAAATAAGCATTGAAATAGATCCAGTACAACATATTAACCTTACCTAATAGTGCTATTTAATATTTTTATGGAATAAGCTCGCACAGGAAAGATTTCATCAATACCATACAGCTTTCTGATATAAGCCAGGTAAGGCTGAAAGGATGTTTACTGTTTCTCTGTACTAAAAAAGGAAGTGAATTTATAGGCAGGCCACTTATGTGTGTTGCAATGAAATAATTAAATGAGTTTTAAGGTTGCCAGTGGTCCTCATACTATAGTCTGTGTGTACTATCTATTTCAGAATCCAAGGGGTGAGGAAAATACATCTGCCAGCTGACATTTCACTGATGACATCACAGAGCATATTTCTGGTGCTTATGTGTAAAAAAATCAGTTTTAGTTCACAGGAATTTAGTTTGAACAGATTCCTTTATGAAGTTTATGTGAAATGTCTATCCTGTTCAGAAAATTTTGATTTCAATGAAACCACAGCTTAAAAACAAGAATGGCAAAATGAATTTCAGTGGGTTTGCTCTGGATGTGGGCAAAGCTGTGAGTCTGGGTCATCTCACCGGGAGGCCGCACAATGATAATTTAATTTTTCATTCTCCTTAAGCCTTCAAAACAAAACCCAGTAATTCCTTACCACAGATGGGGGATGACAACCACCTTCCCAGCATTCTGGGACACTGGGGTTGGGAATGCTGCTCCTCCTTGCCCCACAGGTGTTCAGCAGATGGAGATGGAAAGCAGCACACACAAGGCAGGTACAGTCCGGGTCTAGCCAAGCTGACACCAGCCTGTATTTTTATGAAGCTTTGAGACTTTTTTAGATTGGTTTGGCTGTGAATTTATTGAGCCACCAGATACAAATGAAATATTTCTAAACCTTAGTAAATCTTGGAATTGGTCTGAGTCCTCAGGAGAAAGCTTCTTTGAGAAGCTGGCATTCTTCTTTTTTCTGAGTTTAATTGGAACCGTTTTGCATGTTACACTAATCACCCCTTTGGGAGAACAAAGGACAAAAACTCTGCCAGCAGAACTCATTCCTTTTTGAGATTTTGATTTGTCAGACATTTGTATTTGTAAGTTACATCACAGTTCAATCCTAGACCAGAAAGACTAATTTGTAAAGTTTATAAAAATTCTGTATTTCAAGCTAAGAACATGACACTGGTATCATTTACAGTAGAATAAACCCAAAATAGCTTTGCTGAAATCCATAAGGTTACAGAAAAATACGACTGATGGAAGTGTGACATAAATCAAATTTTAAGCTTTTCCTGTAAAGTTTAAACAGTCTCACCTCCTGAAATAATTCATCCAAACTCACAAAATTATTTCTCTTCTGACTGTCCTAGCAGACAGGTACTCAGCACAGGTCAGAGCCGAGGTACACTCATTTCTACTGCCATACTTCTTTTGAGTTTTGTTCCTACTATTCATCATTCACTATTTGTTAATCTTCTGTGTGTCACGCAGTGTCCCACACAATAGAGAAGGCTAATTATGCTCTCAGTAATGAGCGGTTTGTGTGACTTGTACGTGACTACAGAAATTGTTAGTGCTGAAAGTCAGGGAAGTTTGACTGACTGTGACATGGAACTTGACAGAATTGCAAATGTTCAAAACAGGAAAGGAACAAAGACAGATGTTTTATGCAAAATGTGCTAAGAGACAATCTTAGGTAGACAATGAGATCTCTGCTCCAGCGTGACAGACCTGACAACAGTAATAGACATTTCCTAAATATACATTTAAAGAATATTCTATCCATGTCAATTTTTCTGTGAAGAAAGAGGTTAGCAATATAAGATATAGGTGTCTTGGCTAAACACAAAATAATTGTGAATAAGGTGTCTATGACAAGAAATTTGATTCTAAAAGGGATTTCCTGTAGGGATAAAGCAAAACATTCATGGCATAACATCTGAATTACTCTGCACAGTTCTGATCACCTATACCCCAGCAGGAAAAATTCAATCTTAAATAAACTTGGCTTTTATTAGAAAAATAACAAGGGAACAGAAACTGTACTGCACAAGAGAGAAAGGTAAAATCTCAAAGAAAAGATTATTAGAAGTACAACAGAGAGGATCAGTGCACACAAGCAACAGGAAACAAAACTGATGTGTAAGACCACAAACTGGGCAAGGAACTTGAAATCTTATTAAAGCTAATACAGTCATGTAATGATGAATTTAATTCAAACCAATGAGGAGTAAGGTTCCAAAACAAAAAAATCACCCTCTTTTTGCCTGGACTTAAAAATAAAAAAAGGCAGATGGAAATTTACGAGGGACTCAATTCAAGTCAAAATGAAATAGCAACCACTTTTGCATCTTATGTTCCTATTTAAGATGAATAGTCATACCTCAATTTATCTGAATATTATTTAATAAATTTTAGTATTATTTTATTTGTAGTTTTTCATTAGTATTTCTTCCTTAAAAATGAAAGCATTTAAGTTAGGGGAATGTGGCAGGGAATGACAGAAGATGGTTCAGAAACAACACTCTCTTTTCTGCTATTTTCACCTCACTGCTGAAAAAATAATTTCAAATCACTGAAATTATTTGACCTCACCTCCAGTATGTCATCCACTGGAGGTGAAGGACACATTTATTTTCCTCCTGAATCCCCGCTTTTTACCTATTTTTCTGGTGTTCTCTGCACAGCCTAATTTGGGGCTCCCATGCAGTGGCAGACAGGTTTCTCCCAAATCATTCCATTTTTCTCAGCTACCACTAGTGAGCCAAACGAGCTTCAGACATCCTCAGCATTATTCATCCCCCTAAGAGAGAGGGTTTTATACCTCAATAGCAGGTTTGGGTAAACTCTGACGAGCAGCCTATCTTCTTGTGCTCTTCATAAATTGAAACCCTGTCAGCCTGCACTGAAACATCTCATTTAAACATTTTCTAGTGTCAATAAACACCTGTGAAGGATTACATAAATACAGCAAGCTCCATCCAGGCCCTGAGTGGGCTGAGAGGAGGCAGCTAATACACTGTTAATACTTCTAATGTATGTTGCCCATTTAAAACCTGGCAGTTTCAGGCTCTCAGAAGAGCTCCTTCAGCCTCTCCTCATGGAACAGGCAGAGTTGCAAACCTTTCACACTCTTCACAGGTGGCAGGCAAGGACAGGGAGAGCTGCAGGGAGTGTGCTCTGCTTTTGTGTGCATTTACCTACCAGGGAGCTCAGTGTGCCCCAAGTGCTGCTGTGACCTAAAGGAGTTTTTTCAACAGCCTCCTCCCACAGTTCTGCATCCATAACCACAGAGAAATAATTCACCAGGAATTGCTTGTAAAAGAGGTCTGAACAATGCGCCAGTCCTCTCTAAAGGCCTCCACTACCATCGTTGGTGTCAAGGGCTGGCCTTGCACTTACTTTTGGAACAAAAGTGTGTTTTCAGAAGGCAGGATTTTCCAGCTGGTGCTGGGAGCAGCAGAGCTGGTAATTGAATAGCCCCTCCTGCTCATGCAACATGGAAAACAAGCGTAGCAACCCAAATTGTGCCCAGGGCTGTGTTAGTGGACAGCTTCCAGCATCCAGCATAGACTGACATGTTATTCCAAATGGTTAGAGGAGGATGAAGCCAGCTGGGGTCACTCTGGGAGCACACCTGAATGCAGGTGTTGTGGCACATCGAGGCTGAGATGCAGGAAGGACAGTTCTTTAGAGAGACTGAACGTGTACAGGCAGATTTGATCAGGGAAAATGATAATGCCAGAGAAGAGCTGCACAAAAATTACACCACTGGTGTGGTGCCAAAGTCATTTTATGCCCTACAGCTGATTCATGTATTCATAGGAAGAAGAAAGAAGACACCAAATGCTGGCACTCAGGATAAGAACTCAGCTCTTCTTTGGCACAGAATCAACGCCGATTTTTTTTTTTTTTTTTGGTCAAAAATTCGTCACACAAAAAAATAGAGCCTCACTTTGATTCAGACTTTCACGTCTGTGCTGAAACCCAGGGATACTTCCCTTCCAGGGAGGAACAAGAAATAAAAGAGTGGTATTTGGAAACAGATTTCAAAATTATTAGTTTCAAGGCTGGTCCCTGAAACTTTTTACAAGATGAAATTTATTTAATTTTAAAAAGTGAAATTAAAGTTTTATTCAATCAATAAAATTATCTCCATACAACCAATTTCAAGGCCACTTTCAAGCAGTCTTATCTTGATGCAAAAAAAAAAAAAAATATCAAGACACAAATTAAAAGTCTTAAACTAATACGTGCTTATTTAAAAGCACTTTTTAGTTCAGCCACTAAACTAAAAGTCAATATTTCTCTCAGCTCTAGGACCCAAAGAGAACTATCTCAAGTATTTGCCCAAAGGACTTAACAAAATCACTTGTATAATTAATGTGATTTTCTAAGAAGAGTAGACTCAATACATTTGAGAATACCAATGTCTCTTAAGACAGGAGGTTTCTTCACAAGCTCATCTTAAGAAGATTTCTCTGTACTTCTTTCCTATGCTTGTGTTCCAAGAAGCATTTAATGAGCTTCACAGAGTTACTACAGAAAAAAGTAGCCTAACTACTTGCTTTCTAGTTCTCTATTGAATTTCTTGTTAATTAACAAATTAATGTTCTGTTTTCTTAAATTTAAAGAAAGCAAGAACTTTTCAAATTAAGTAATGAGACAAGAATGTTAACAGCTTTTTTCACTCTATTAATTCATATATGCACTAAAATCTCTGAGGCTTTTAGGACGTGAGATTGGAAAGATAGCAATGACAATATTGCTATTTTCAAGCTGAAATCTACTTGACAAAGTAAGCTCTTTCATTGCTGGCATTTTTTATCTAAAAGAAATTAAGTCACCCTTTTTGTTTTAATCATACAAATGAGTTTCAAGCTTATAACTCAAACCAGTAAATCTTTATGCTCTCGTATCCAGCTATGTATCCAACAATCTTCACATATACATGTGCAATCTGACGGTTTAACAACGAGGACAAAGAATGTTGTAAATAAGATGGCCATGGACAGATTTTTTACTTTTTCTTTCTAGTTGTTTTTTCAATAGTTTACTCTGTTTCCTCTATGATTATTTACCCATGTAATCTCACTGGACAGAATAATCCTTGTTTCCAGACTGAGTTTGGTTGCAGAATGCAATCATGATGATGCCAGGATGTGCCATGATCAGCCAGACTGGGCAGATAACAAAAACTGAACACAGCCATCTCGACTCCCCTAAGCCTTTGAGGTTACATTCTATGTCCCCAATAATCTTCCAGGCTTAGGAAAAATTACATGAAGCAACAGTTTCTTTCAGCACAACATAAAAGAAAGAAAGATAACAGAAAACAGAAGCAAGAGAGAATAATCAGTCCAGGCTAGAAAGGAAGATGAGTGTTCAGCTATATGAAGCCCATGCACAAAATCTGTTGGGGCAGGAGGATCAAAAAAGCATTTGGGATCTGGTTTCACACGCATGTGAATAACAACCATACGTGAGGAGTGTGGATTAAACACCCAGATTCTGACAATGAAAATCTTTCAGGTCACCATACAAGCTGTTCGATGCAAAGCTAATGTCTGTTAAAAAATTTGTTTACATTTTACTAAAAATTGAAATGTACCTTAAATGTGCTATAGTGCCTCGGTATGGGAATAGAAACAGATGGAGCTTTCTCTAGTCAAACCTCAGCTTGAAAGACACAAGCCTTGTAGAGCTTAAGCTTAGTTGGTGGTGCACGTCATGTCCTTCATGTAAAATATTCTGTCACTTTTAATTTTGTACCTTGTTTACTTTCTCTGTTACAAAAGGACTGGGACTTGTTTTTAGCAGCTCTGATTAAGTTTCTATTGATTTTTGAGATAGGAAATGGAACTTTCAGATTTCCCATATGAATTTAAAGCAAGTCAGATATTAACCTCGAGGTAAAACATCTGCCATGACATTCAAAGAATAGACAAGTACTATCTTACTGAAAACAGCGTCTGTGCTCAAATCTCAGTGCCTGGGAGCTGGAACTGGAGAACAATGCAAGCAGCAGGACTGTGTTTTCACATGTGTAAACCCACATTTATTGACATTTGCAGTCACTCAGATACAGATTATCACACACAGGAAACACCCTTTACATACACACACCATAAATGTTAAAGCACTAATGCCTAAAGTGAGATAGAGATGGTGTCAAGGGGAAGTGTGAAGAACGTGAAAGCCAGGGCAGAGCTGAAAAACCTTAATTTTTATACCACTGTTATTGTATCAAACAATCTAATGGATATTTACTATTTTTGAGGATCAATATCCCCTTTCTTGTCCTGTAACCAGTGCCAATGTGCATGTACATTTTCTAGCTTAAAACTTTCATTATCAAATATATCCCTGCTATAGGTATTACTAGACAGTATATAATAGACTAATGGAAAATAAATATGCATAACCACCTGAAATATATGTCATATGCAACATTCACAGAGCTGAAAACTATTACCTTTAAGTCCATGGAGTGGTTTGACCTATCATGGGAGTCTCGTTTAAGCTGTTTGGAGAGAGGTATGTGATGTTGGTGAATATTTCCAGACTAGGCACACTGAATATGGTTCTGAGAACAGAGCCCATTGAAAATGAAACAAAAATTCAGATAAAAGAACTAAAAGAGGCAAAAACATCTTTAGAGATGGAGCTGAAACATTTTAGGTTTTTTTAATCTTGTGAAACAGCCATGACTCTGGCAGCTTGCCAGCATTTAAAATGCACACCCGTCTAACAGAGCTAGAAGGTGCCACCTATTTTACCCAACAAACAAGTAAAGGGAACAGTTTCAGTATTATTTGTGAATATTTAAAAGTGAATTACGCCACCTATCTTAGCACTACAAGAGTGATACCACCGAGCCTCTCTTCTGACTGGAGACAAACCTAGAACCTACAATGCCCTGGGCAAGAGGAGGTTTAACCCTGCAGTTGGTTAAACCATGGTCCATCCACCCAGTCCTGTTAAAAACACCGTTGGTCAATGCATTCCAACACCGTTGGAAGCAGCTTTGATCAACAGAGTACAGCACTGTTGAAATGCATAAAAAAAAAAAAAAACCAACTTTTATAAATGAGGTCACCTTCCAGTCCTGAACGCAACTATTAAAGCTGCAGCCAAAAAAAATGGTTAGTTAAAGGATATTTAAGGGATTTTAGGAAACTCTCTAATCCAAGAAAATCAGCTTCCTAAGGGAAGGCTGAAATGAAGCATTTAATTTTGAAAAGAGATTACAACATTATTGTGGAGAATTCTCTAATACACTTCTATTGCTATCAAATTATTAGTGAGAAAGAAACGTAAACTTGCAATCAAATTTTTCCTTTTCCATATCAACATATTACAACTTTGTTTGCTGATTGCCTCTGTAAAGATTGCTAAGCACATGTAAGTGTGACCAGAGATCTGCTTAAGCAGCAAAAATATTTTAGGAAAGGTGGTTTCCACCTGGACAGCTGTGTGGTGCTGACATTGATAGAAAAGAATTCTACAAGTTTCCATTTGTATACCGAACAGAAATCAGTCTTCAGCAATGAGAGTCAGGCATTTTACATTTCAAAAGACTGGCAACTCCTCTGAATTTTTTCAAAAAAAGCAATCAGCATTTTCCCCTCTACAATGTAAGACAATCCCTGGAATACAATCTCTGTGTACAGGAGTGTATAGAACATTACCATGCCACACACTCACATTCTCTCGGAGATACGTATTTAACAAGCTATGAACAGTCACAGGTAATCCACAATCATGTGTGAAAATAATTGAGGATGAAATCATCACCTGTTCCTTCAGCTTTTTTTTGTTAGCAGTGTCTATAGGTCCTATAGTTGTGCCTATAGGACCATCTTACTACCACTACTTATTGCCACGATCTACTGAAACTGAACAAATCCAGCCTAAATAAATAAATAAAAACAGAAATAATGCTGGTTTAAATCTTCAATTGAACTAGACTTAGCCACATTTGAATTGCACATGTGAGAAGCCCATTTATAGTCACTTCTCGTGAGCATTCAGTTTACAGGCACAGATGTTCAGGGAAAATGCATTTTAATCTCAGGATGTGATCATTTAAATATAGCTTTCTGTGAACATTCATACCAGTCAGGGAACGAGAAAAACACCAATCAAATTATATGACTAATCATTTCTAAGTTGTGCATGGATAGGTATTTGAATTTCAGATGACAATCTGCAAAAAGTGTCTCAAAGCTTTAAAGAACATTCAAGTAAAGGGCTACGTGTCCATAGGAATTTTGATAATGGCAGAAGACTAACCCCTACTCACACAAATGGCTAAAAAAAGATTATCAGAACAACTTGAAAAAAAAAATTATTTGAGAAAAACTATCCTTAAGGAAGAGTTATAAGGAACGGACAGTTTGACAGAATGTCTGGTGAGACTACAATACTTTGATGCTTAATAATGTTTCTATAAAAGCAGATAGTCAAACATTAATGAATGAAAAATTACAAAGAAATTACTCATTCTGAATGAAGATTAAGAATTGGATCCACTGGAAATGCATCTTCCACAAGCATTCTCCAGGCTGGAGTGATTCAGATGCTTTGACTTTCTAGTCTAATAAATCTCACCAGTAGTTGACAACTAACCCTTTCCAACAAAGAATTTCCGACAGAATTCTCCTTTCCAAGGCAGCTTCCCCACTCTGCTGCTCTCAGCAGGCTCAAGTTAGGGGTGTCTGCAGTTAAAATGGGCTGTTCAGAACTGCCACCACTTCCTATCTCCCCACTAGGAGTGCAGCCAAACTGCTCCGAGCCCACTGTCTGCCCCACGAACTGTCAGACTGAAATCTGGAGAAGCACTGGAGTCATTTTAGATAAATGTCAAAAAAGAGACAGAAGGCATAAAAGTAGAAAGTAGAGGCAGCAGAACTCCTTTGCAGAAAACTCTTTTCCATGACAAATGACAAATATCTATTTCAAGTGTAAATAAGTTGGAAAATATTTTTAAAAGATCAGCATAAAACATAAAGTATATTTTGAAAAAGACATATTACAATATAAAATATGGGAAAACAAACAGAAATACGTCTGTGTACATGGGAGCTAATTGAGTTGCTTTCTTGAAAGCTCATTCTGGATACGAAGCAACCCAAGCAATCCTGAGTTCATTTGCCTTTTCTTTCGTTTCTGTAAATAGGCACAACATAAATACATGAGGGTATTGTTAAGCCTCAGGTTTGGAAAGCGTTGTGTAATCTTCAAATTGTAATTTCCAGGAGCGGTAAATCCACTGTTGTTGTTTTGCCTCGACTTCACAAAGTATCACAATGTGCCATTATGCAATGTAAATCATTGTCTTAATTAGACAGAGGGTTGATTCTGATCAAAGCTAACTTCAAACAGACTTTCATACTTTTCCAACATTTTCTGACAGTTTTTTTAGGGAATATGGTAATATTCTTAGGAATGTATATATATGGAAGATACTTCTGTTGTTTATCAAATTTATAGGAGAAAGTACTGATATACTGGGACACATTTAACTTGTTCAAATCGGCCTAACTACTGGCACTATGCAAATCTTCATTCCAGGTTATCCTGTGCCTCTTTAGGAACTACTTTCCCAACAAATGGCTTTGATGGCTAGGGACATCTGTTCTCAGGACAAGGACTAAGTCAGTAGAGATATCAAGCAGCAAGTTAATACAAAGTTACTTTCCAATCTCTTTTTGTTGGTTTGCAAAGCTCAAGGTTACTTGATTGATCGATTAGGTACTATGTTCTTCCCCAAAGAATGAACAAGATGCCTCTACTGAAAAATCAATGAAGTGAAATAAGCATGATACTAAAGAAAGACGAGAACTGTACTCTTAATTCCATAAGGAATAATTTAGGGTTGTTTTTCCAAATAGTCCCGCCAAGACCAGAATACTGGGTGAAATAAGAAATATTTTTGTGCTGCCTCTGGTTCATTTTTGGCATTCACACCCCAGAGAGACATAGAAAAATTGAAGCTTTAGAAAAATCTAATATTTTAAAGTCCTATGTATGAATAAGAAAAATTAGGTTGGTTTTTGTTGCTTTAGTTCTTCCCAGAATGCCGTTATTTAATTTCATGCAAAGGAGGCATAAAACACTCTGTTCTTAATTAGCTCTTGATACAGCTTATCTGCTTTCATGAGGGTTTGTCAGCACAGCATGAATCAGAATCATTGGAGACCACTACTTAGCTTGAGTTTATGCATGATTTGTCTTTAAAAGCAGATTGGTTTGAATTGTTGGATCGCAGAGTAATTGCAGACACTATTGACTTTATGTAACAGGTCAAATGTGATTGGGATGCTCCCTTTTCAAGTGCAGTACTTATCACTGGGAAGACAAAGCTTCACATGCATTTAAGACCACAAATGGCATACATTTGCAGGGTTTTATGTAAGTAAGTTTGGAAGTCATTTATCAGTTGAAAACCAGAAATGGCAATCAAATGAGGAAAAAAAAACCCAAATGAGCTTCCACTGCTAAATTATTTTGTGGATTACAGATACTGCTAGCAGCTATCTCAAGCCCTCTAAGTGCTTTTTAAAGGCACAATTAACTCTCACAACACCCTTGTGGAGAAGGTAAATATTATCTAAACATTTTACAGGTGAGGCTGTTGCTGTACTGGGGGCCAAACTTGCTCAGGGACAGCCTGGGAATGCAAGAGGGGAGTGTGTGGACGCCACAGATGGTGAATGTGCTCACCCAGGGCAGCTCTGCATCCCAAATCAGCCTCTGAAGAGTCCCCAGCACTGCGAGCTGAGGGCAGGACAGGGCTAAGGACTCCCCCAGGATTATCTCTGGCCCCAAACCAGCATCCAAACTGGAAAGTTTCCTGCTGCAAAGTACCTGCAGATCTTCAGAGAAGGGAGGAGAAGGGCGAGTCCTCTCCGTCATGCTCAGACAGCACAAGCAGCCAGCACCTCACTCATCTCCTTCAGCGTCACATCGTCAGTGGGGCACATCTCGCCGGCTCCTGAACAGGCTAACACGATCTACCTAGGAGCATAAGAGATTCTGCTCATTAATTCTATAGATAATCCAAACAAAATGAAGAAAAAACACTTTTCCATTTGCATTTCCCCAGCAATATTTTGTAAATTTTAAACATACCTAGGGGTTTGGAGCACAGCAGTAATGGGAAAGGCATTTCTCTTGTGAGGGTGGTGGCTCCCTCCCAGGGAATCCTAAAGTGCTCTACATTCATGGGCATGATCCTGCAAATGCTGGGCATGAAGGACTCCCTGCGGCTCCAGTGGGAGCTGTGATGAGAGGTTTTGAAGCTTTTAACAATATTAGACTGTAGCAGTCCCCCCAGGAATCCATGAACACGGCAGACAATATGGAGCACGGCAAAGCCCTGCTCTGATGAGATGTGTCATAGGCTCTGCTATCCACAGAGAACACAGATGATTTGAGAATCACTCAAAACACACACAAACACTGCCGCATGGTCAGCCTCGGCCATTCCAGTGCCTGCAGCACAAGAACTTGTGGCATTACGTTCTTTGCCACACACAGTACAGCAGGGACAGGAAATCTGGGGTGCTGCTAAGTGCCACTGCTTTTCAAATAAGAAACTGCAGAGTAATCCTAACATTAACTAGGGTAAAACTCTGTAATAAAGTCCAAACTCTGGCATAAGTATCAGCACACTTATACACAGCTGTGGAGTGAGATCAGCTCCAAACTTCAGAGTGAGTACATAGGTCTTCCACAAAGTATTATTTCACCTTTCAAATTGGGTATCTTATTTCAGACACCAAAGATTAAATTGCTTTAATGAAAGGTCTACAGTGCTGCACAATTTTGCTCTCTGTCATCAAGCACAGCATGGGACTGCAGGGAAAAGGACAGTGTCATGTGGAAAATAGGATGACGATATTATGAAATTTTGATTTATTAATAATATATTATAGCCCTATCTGTTATGCAATTAAAGGTTGCATAAACATGAAAGTACAGAACAGATGAACCTAACTTGCATGAGCAACTTCCATTATGACGTTTTATAACTTATACTGTGTGATTTTGTAAACCAAATAATTTTCTTTAAATTTTATTTATGTGCATATGAAATGCAATATAGCAAAATATGCTCCACATATGAGGAAAAAAACAGTTAAATTTGCAGAGAATGAAAGGATATTTTGTCTTTTAATCATGAAATACTTCTTAAATTTAGTATCCTAGAAATAAAATTTGGAATACTAGAAAATGGGTTTTGCTTTTATTCATAATTCTATTCTTCATAGTATTATTTGTATTTGTGCATAACCCTCAATGCACCCATACTTTTCAGCAGTTCTAAACAGGATGAATCCTCACAATGTCCCTAATCAGTCATGTGCTTGCTGATGTTCACATCTTCAAACAGAGGACACTCTTAAATGGCGTTTTTTTCCGTCCCATCTTTGGGAAAAAGCTTTTTACTAACAGCCACTTGTCAAGAAATCCACAAGCTCATCTGTGATAGAAAAATAATGGACTAATTTGAAAGCTGAAGCCCAAACATTTGCTTGTAATAGGTATGACCAATTGTCAACTTTGCAGCTTTGAGATAAGCTATCTATTTTGGTAGATTAGAGTCTCCACATTACACATGAGGACTGTAAACTGGAAAAAGAGGAATTTCCATGGGGAAGCTCACTCAGGGAACTGGCATCCCTTGTCCAGGTTCAGCCATTTTGCTGGTCAGGACAGCATTTTGACAACTACTTTCTGCATTGAAGGAATCTGACAGAATTTGTAATCTACTGTTTAATATCTAAAATAAATGCCCATTTCAGTGGAATCATTATCTAATAACAGAAAAATAGCCTACACTGCTCCAACATGTTGCTTTGCTGGGAGGCATGAAGGAATTGCTGTTTTTCAAGGACACAGTGACAGCAACTTTGAAAAATCACATATATGTCAAATTGATACATGTTTTGGCTCTTGAGTAGTGATCAGATTAATTGTCCACTTAGTCCAACTTGTGTAACTCTTTTAACTTTTTAACTACCAGAGAGCAACCATGTGAATTAATGCACAATTCTGAGTTTGCTATTGTCTAAATGGCTTGGTTTTGTTAATAATATACAGGCTGCCTCATGGCATTAGTATTTCATCAGTTAGCTGTGAATAACATTGCATTGGCATGGAGTTCTTAGCCCTTTCCTTTAATTTGGTCCACACAACTATCAAAAGTCCCTGCAAATTGCTGTACTTATATATAGCTCATGTCACAACCTGTATGAAATACACATTTTTGTAGAACACAAAAACCTGCCTAATAAAGCTATAGAGCTTTTTAATGACATGAGAGTATTTAACTGAAGAGTTACCTATCTGTTAAAAAAGAGCAGTGAAAAAAATAGTTTCTCCCAGAAAGGGAAAGATAGCAACGAACAGAAGTTTTAATTTAGAAAGGATGATTTTTTGAATAGCAGAGGAGGAAGGAAAGTTATGGTGTAAGATGGATCTAACTCTAGATGCTTGATGCCAGACTTCACACATTTATTTGTTCTATGACAAAGAAGGAATCTGACTATGTGAATTTATACATTAAATGTATTAAAGAATGCATCAATGCAGCCTGTGAGAGTTTTTCCATCAACTTAGAGTGAAGATTTTTCCAGTTGACACCTGAGTACACAGTCTATGTTATGCCTTCTTTTCTGGGCAAAAGTATTTGAAATATTTCATTCATGGTCTGCCAGCTTGTCACATATCTGCAAGGGTGTTGGAAACATATATTATTTACATTTTTTAGTATTTAGATTCTGGAAGTACTGTTACTCACAAACTCTGATGGCAGAATGAAATGTAAGAAGACAACATATTTTCAATTTCCCTGAAAACTAACTGCAAGGACATATACACTAAAATAGGTTACATTATTAAAATATTTGACATGCACTGTTAAAATATTTGATTCAGTATTCAAATAATTAATGATGACTGCCGACCCACACTGAACTTCCTTGGCTAATTGTGAGTTACAATTCTCACTGGTTTAGTAACATCTGGTTTAGTAACATCTACAGAAAATGCACTTGTGAACATCTGTATGATAAGAAAGTTAACCATTGGCCAAATGAAAGCTTTGTAATCTCAAGCACATTACAATTGATCCCCTGTTCTATGCAATAAGGTGCTCCTTACAGTTGGACTCAAAATATTTCTGCCTGGGTATCATTTTGTGGTGAACTGGTGATAACAGTTTTCCTGCCCCTACAGTGTTCAAGGCTCTTGTTGCAGGTTAAAGTACATGAGCTGCCTCAGTTCTTCCAAGGAGTACAGCAAAGTTCTGATTGCGTCCTTCGGGAGGAAGAACAGAAAATAACACAACTCAAGTGAATGCACAGATGCTATTTTATATATTTCTAGTTATATACAATATGTAGATGTTATTAACATGCTTGAGTCTGTAAGGTACACAGGGTCCTTTGATCCACAGAAATTCCATCTGGCTTCTTGTATGTCATTGTCTACAACTCATCCACTCTGTTTTAAAATGCTTTGGCCACACGACTGGTAGTTACATCACCTGGCTACAGATTCTTCTTCTATCCTTTTCTACAAGTTTTCTTCCATGTTCCTTCTAAAATTAGACTCAGTTTGACTGTTTCATCTAATTTGATTACAAATCAGTATTTAATACTACAGTCATGATCCTGCTGTTAGCTGTGGCCTGAGAACATCAATTAGAGGAAAGGTGCTTCCCCACTGGAAGGCTCCTGAGGGAAACCATTCTTTTCTCTGGCACACAGAGCCCTTTGCTGCTTTCCATAGCTTGTTCCAGGTAGGTCTGTGCTCTAGCTCCTGGCACTCAGGTTAGATATCAAACATACTCTATTAGCTTCTTTTACAAGCTGAGAAACTTCACATGAGAAAGGTCCAGATTCAGCTGTCATTTGATAACACAGAATTATACGGGACTTGAGGCAAAAAATTTGTCAAGGACTATTTCTGATCAAATACACAAGGGGTATAAGGTAAGAAGCCTTTTCTTGCGCATGAAGAAGCTAACTGAGAAAACTCAGAATTTAATTTGTGCAATGTCACATGGCCTAATTTTCTGATGCTACTGAAATGAAAATTGAAGACCAGACAAAACCAGACAGCAGTATATATTATAAAGTTAGTTGAGAGAAGAACTTTAAATATTACACTTATTTTAGAGTAAGAGCATTTTGTTGCTGGGAGCCATCCCGTATGATAGCTAAAAATGTCCTTTGTTGTACACCAATAAACTTCATCTAAACATATCATTAATACTGACATAGCTTAGGTCTTCTACAGTTTTCTTCCGACCTACTGTACATTTCTATCTAGAACATGGTACGAAGAAAAATAAAAGCTTTGTGCAGTATAATAAACATTTTCATAGAAGTCTATATAGTATTTCTGCTCTATATCATGTTTCATTTATCAACCTGAATTAGGCTTTTGAAAGAGGAAAACACAGCTTTGCAGTTCAGTACCTTTTCTGGTCTTTTCTTGCAATAACAAAATTTCTTAATGTCATTTCAAGTTCATCCTGTTCCATACACACATGTAGGCAGAGCTATGGGTAATTCACTTACACAGTTCAACATCTCCTTTGTCACAGATGGTAAATGTGCAGATTTTTCCCACAAGGAAAGAAACTCCTTTATAAAATAATTGTATATTCTGCTCATTTTTTTTCTATCACTGATGCTCTTGTGCTGTTATTATACTCTGCCAGGCTGGTAATTAGCATTCAGGCTCCATCTAACACAAGCACAGCTCTCAATTCTCCTTAAAAATCTCTTAGGACAGACATGGTAAGTAAAATAATGTGAGCCAGTATAGGGGGGGAAGTACTAAAATAATAATATTTTTTTTAAAAAAAGTAACAAATAAAAATCATGAGACAGTGAATAACCATAGGCTGCTTTTGTTATGCAGCCAGTGCATGGCTCTTCTTCAGCGAACTGTATGGAGCTAATCCTACTGTGTGGAATAAGCTTTCAGGATGCTACAGCTGTCTTCCTGTGGTTGCCCTTTGCTTTTCCCACACAAAGATCTAAATCCTCTTCCCAGTCTCACCTTTCTCCCAAATTTCTAAGGCACAAAATGTGTCTTTTACTCACAGTGATTGCCCTTCCTTCATTTCCAGGTCTCTTCAGTGAACAGTCATTTCCTCTTCCCAGATCAATCATTTTTTGGACAGTGTCACATGTGATACTCAAGGTATCCTATTGTTCTGAATGACTCTAACTAGATTATATCATTCTTGGCAAAATGATAATGTCACCTTAGAGCTCTGTTGCACCTACCAGAATTCCTCCAGCTTCCGCAAAAATGCCATCACTAGAAATAAGAAGGAACAGAACTTTCCTTGCAGTTCATAAAAGATCCTCCTTTCCAGTGATTTCTCCCTAAAGTGACTGGTGTGAACACAGCTTAGGTCTACTCTAGAAATTCAGTCAGAGCAGTAATTCTACCTGAAACTGGTGGTTTAATATTACCCCAGTATCCTAAAGTTACCATGGAAATGACAGCAGAGAGAGGCCTGCACCTCGGTAACAAATCAGTATGGAAGATTACCAGGCCAGGGACTTTGGAAGTCCAGCAGCTCTTAGCAGTCATGTAACAAGCTGGAGAGTCAGTGATCTCAAAGATCTGTGATTTGAGTAAATCCTGAATTTCTCCGAATATGAGAAATCTTAATTTGGTGATGTCAAATATGGTCTGTCACACAAAAGCTACTGAATTGATAACAGGGATTTGTGCCTTAAAATCAGACTACCATATTTACACTAATATTAATCAATGGTCTGGTCTGGCACAACAGCCCTTGGCATCAGTCCCAGATCCTAGAAAACTCAAGCAGTTCCCAGAGTGTGTGTGTGTGTGAGTGTGTGTGTGTGTGTGTGTGTGTGTGTGTGTAAGAGACACAGTCAGATCACTGCCACCAAGGTGTAGAACAGGAAGACCCTGGAGGTCTCTGTTTGCTCATTAGCTCTCGTCTCTCACAGTGAGGTAACACTGCAGGTGTGAGCACAGGGGAGCTGCTTGATTTCACTGCACACACACTGCCCAGGCCTCCAGCCACATGTTTCTCCACAGGTGGGAGAAAATCTCTTGATAGACACCACTGCTAACCAAATGTAATTTCTAAGTGTAAAATGCAGTCTTAGAATACTTCAAGTATTTAAGAAATATTGGGTGAGAAAAAAAGCCTCATTCAGAGTGAATTCCTGTGAAAATGAGAGCAGTGTGGGGTTGACTACATCAACCAGTGCTGAGCACACCCAGCCTAAGCTGCACTGTTTTCAGTGTTTAATGAAGCCCTGCCTATTTTCTTTTATTGACTGGCTGGGATGCTGTGTGAAACACCAAACCTGTAACACTCAAATATCTAACACAAGCAGCATCTGACACAAGCAGCATCACACTGAGAAAACAAACGTTACAGTCAGCTAAAAATACTTCCCTAGACACACATATAAAAAATTTAAAAGTGGAAGAATAATATTCAACCCTCTTCTCTTTCTGCATGTCACAAACCTAGAAGCTTTTAGGATTATTTTGATAATTCACAGTGCTCTCTCCTCTCATACTAATAGCTTTATCTTTTACCAGGTAAACCAAAGAGAATGATTAGGGATTCTGTTAATCTGGGATTTATGGTTACAGTGAATTTAAACACATAAAAACCATCTGCTGCAGCACCCAAGAAAGAACTATTACATACCTAAGTTGGGAAAAAAACATTAGTGGTGGATTTTCTGCTTTTTGCAGTAGATAAAAAGCTCTGCCTCTTCCTGATCTCTGACTTCATCCTCTAAACAACATTTATTTATTACCAAGCAAATAAGTCAACCTTCATAACACATTTCTGCAGTATCTGCTCACATGTTTACACTTTTCATGCAGCAGAATTCTCTTTTCCTAGGACCTCAAAAGTTCAGAGCTCCAAAAGGGGGACCTGGTGGAAGGAATGAGAGGAACCAATGCCCAGACTTGATATTGCTACTCAGCCCTTTGGACCATGGGGCTCTCAAATTGCCTCTGTGTAATTTTAGGTGGCAAAATATCACATGAGGTGATGTTCTCAATGACATTTCATCTCAGTGCCTCCCCCCCAGTTCCCATCACAGACAAGAACCATTTTTCACAGAAGGTGTGTACTGTATAGAGGGGAAGAAATTTATCTGTGTAAATAGAAGATGTTCATGCATCTTATGCTGTATAAGTTTATGCATATGCATATGGAGATGTGACACTGTGCTGGGGAACTGGCTTGGCATTACAGCACAATTCCTTCCTGGAAATGGCGCTGGCTTTCCAGCCTTCTCCTAACTTTGGAGCTAATCCTACACAGCCTCTGGAGAAGCAAGGGATATAAACTGCAATAATGATGCTGTCCCCCTGCAAAGGCTCAGCATTTTATGGAAAAAACCTTACGGGATGTCCTCTTTTTTAGCTGTTTTGTGGTTGCTTGGAAGAGTGGATGGCTAGGCTCTGAAGGAGCCATAGTCTCAGTCCACCAAAATGCTTAGTTCTTTGCTATTTTAAATCCTACTTTCTCTTTCTGAACTTCTTTGAGAAAATCTTTAAATTATATATTTAACATCCATCGATCTTTCTGTCTTTAAGTATCTGCAAATGAGTGGATAGAAGTTTCTGACTATTAAAAGTAAGAATCCATGTCACATATTTCCCATATTTGATCACAATTCTTTCATCATATATGTGAAAAAGCAGATTTGCATGATATCACATTTCTCTGGACAGTGCACTGACCTGTGTAAAACAGCTTAGCAGAGAGTAATCGTCTTTCATGAAACACCAATTTTTCTGATGCCTTCAAGGCAAAAAATGTAGGCAGCACAGTTCTCAGAGTCACAGAGAAAAATATCTTCATAGATTTATGAAGGGAATAAATACAACTTTGCTAACCAACCACTTCCATGCATTCTAATGACAACATGTTGCAATTAATAAAACAAGCATGTTCCATACTGGGGGAAAATGCTGACCATGCCAGAATAAGTGGGCCAATACATTGTCCAAGCATGTAAATAGATTAAGTGGCAGCATAATTAATCCTCAGTACATAATCAATGAGAACCAGTAAGGCCTTGTGAAAAATTGAAGACACTGGGATGAGACTGAATTTTCTCTGAGCTAAAATGTGGAGTGAATGAATCCTCCCTCAGGAGATTGTAACAAATATAGAGAACCAGCTCAAGGACAGCCAGAATTGTAAATTGAGAGCTACAAAAAAATAATAATCTAACAATTGTGCCAACATGTTTATAATTTATAGGTTGGAGTTACAGGTGAGAAATAGGGGTTAGCAGTCTGTTATAATCCGAATTTGAGTCAGTAAAGCACTTCAGAACCTCTAAATCACCACTTCTTTCATTGCACATAGTTTAAAAACATATAATAAAACTATCAGACAAAGCCACTTTCTTTCAGGGTTTGAAGCTGGAGCTGTGGATACCAATCTGTTCAAAGTTAGAGCGCTACTAGGGAGTCCAGCAAAGGGAAGCTCTTAATTTTCCTTATACTCCTTTCTTTTTCACATTGGGCACTTTCCATAAAAGTACAAAAAGCACAGGGGTCTTTTTGTTATAATTGGGGCAGGCAAAAAAATAAGAGTTCTATTTCACATTAAATTTCGGCATTCTCAAATTTAATTCCATTTTGATAATCTAATTCAAGGTACTGAAAAAAATTTGAGCATGCATTTAAATGGAGTGAAACTGGAAGCTTTAATCCTACACAGTGCTGAGTAACTCTGAGTTTCAAATTCCCTTCTCCTGGTGGGTGTTGAGGTCAGCGCTCACCGCAGAGCAAATTGGAGTATGGCAGGCCTCTGTTCTCTGTAAATAGGGGAGGCTGCCTCCTCGTGCTCTGCAGGGACTCAGTAGCTATTCCAAAAGGGTTTATATCAAGGTTTTGGGCTCTTTCTTGGAAGTGATTCCCCCTTAGAGAAAACTGAATTAAATGGAGCAACTCTGCATGCATTTGCTAATAACTGGATGGACAGCAGTATAGTACTTTTACATTTTTTTCCATCATTCATCTTTCAAAGTTCCCCACATTTCCCATGAACAGACCAGTCATTATTGCCAATCAATCTCCTTACAGCCTGTGCAGTGTATGGGAAGGTACTGGAGCATAACATGTAAAGATGGTTCTATATTCACTCCAACTTTCCCTTAACGATAAAGTGTTGCAATAAATACTTAAAATACTTAGAAGCAACCTTCAAGGTACTGTCCATTTATCTGACATAATCACCATTTGAGCTGTAACTCATCTTCCCTTACAACTGATCTACTGTATTCCTCTGCCATCGTGATGGGAATTCAACCTGAACTTTGAAATACCAATTGGCACTCAGTATTCTTCCCCCATGAAAAGGTTGTGGAAAATCTTCATGATCAAATTACTTTTCCGCATGCTGTATCTTTCATTTAAATTCCAGCAATTTTTCATGTGCATTTTTCATTGTTAAACGCTCCCATGGAGGATAGTTGTAGCATTAATGGCAACTAAAAGTTACTACTATTTAAAAAATTCTGAAAACTAAAGTAGATCAGTAACACAATAAAACTGGTAGCTACTGAGAGTGCAGCCAACCTTTTATACTGATTGAGTCCAGTGGCCTTTCTACATTCAGAGCCCTTTCTTTGAAACAAGCCTAATGAACACACTGACAGTTGTGTGACAGACAGAAAACCTACCAGGCGAGTTCCCCAGCTGTATCTTTGTGGGGGCTTGACAGTGCTTTGACTTGCTGGGGTACTAACTGAATCAGTAAGCAAAATTGAAATATTAGTCTTCTGTTGTCACACTGTTCAGTAAAAATGTTTCTCTTAGACTCTGCTACCCAGCAGTCAATAAAATCTCAGGATAATGTTAAACAACTATTCTGGTCTGCCACAGGTTCCCAGATATTGTAAGAAATTGGCTCATGTGAGGCAGTGATGTGCCTGCAGACAAGGCTCAACGCGATTTACCCAACCATCTTTGGTACTTGTCCCTAGTACCAAAGGGCTTTTAGCACCTGAGAATACTTGGAAGAAATTTATAATTGCTTGATGAATAAGTTCAGACATTCTCAAGACAAATGTTAACTCTCCATAGCTTCAGCCTAGAAAAATGGAGGTTGAAAATGAGAGCTATAGGATAACAGGAAAGTTGATATCTGCGAAATAGATATAGTGCTTCCCGTCTCCCAGAGGACATAAATTAAGGAACAACAAAACAACAACCAAAAAAAAACCAACCAAAAAAACCACACAAAAAAACCCCACAAAAACACCCAAAAAACCACCCCAAACAACCAAACAAAACCAAACTCCAGATGCCCCATTCTGAGAAAATTTTTCAGACTTAGAATTCAGAGTTGGGTTTATCAGCAATCCGGCATCCTAGGAGAATCCTCACACAGTGCAGGCGAGAAACCATGAGCCAGGAAAAATACACTCTCAGCCCACCCGGGCTCTGGGCTCGTCTGACTCGCAGCATCCTGTAATCAAATGAAACTGCTCTGCTGGAAAGTGTGTGATGGATTTAAAATCTACTTCGGGGGGGTTCCATTTTGCTGTAAACTGGGTTTAAGACAGCTAACCCAGGAGCAGAGGAGCACAGAGATCATGCGCACCACAAAGCCCACACCGAAGCAGCTGCTGCTCTGAGATTCCTGCCAGCAAGGCAGCACAAAGCTTTGGCAAGTGCAGTTGGGAAAGTGCAAAAAGCCTTATAAGTACATCAGGAAAGAAAGTAGAAGCTGAGTACAAATCTCTAAGAAAGATGCTTTTTTTTTTTTTCAGCAGCCTGCTTTTGTCTCAAGGGAATTTAGCATTTCTGTAGACCACAGCTACTGCAGGGTCATCTCAGGAGGAAAGGTCCAAGCCCTCTCAACTCTCCCTGTCAGAAGCAGCACTTCCAGATTTCTCAGGAAACCAGGGAGTAGGAATGTAAGGCCAAGTGTCACGTGAACTCCATGATACATGTCAGGTAACCTGGTATATTATCCTTGTATATTATCCACAAGCTTCCACATCTGAATGGATTCACTCTACTCCAGCTGGTGGGGGCAAATCTCTGACCAAAGCACAGAGAAAAGACTAAGCATGTACATGATTTTAAGGATGATTTATGCTATAATGAACATCGTATTTGAGAGAAAAGCTATATGGTGTTGTGGGGTTTTTTTGCTTTCCTTTGTGGAAAAAAAATGAATGCAAAGTACATATTTCACTTGACATAATATTAAGCATATGAAAATAATTTATTTCCAAATTGTCTATTTATTTAGCTATTGCAAGCTTTATTTGTGAAACTGTCACTCCTTCTTCACATGTTCTCAGCTTAGGTAAATGCAAATATGAATCTCATTCAGAAGATGTTGTTTTAAAATGTTGTCTACAAAGGAACTGGATTTTAAGGAAGAAATTATGATCTCTCAGAAGTGGGAATGAGGTGATGCTGCACAGAGTTGCACTACCACAATGCTGAAACTTTTCAGAATTCAAATTAAGGCCCCACAGGTGCCTCTCTTGAGGAGAGCTCAACTTCTCAGAAGGCTTCTAAGAGGAAGCTCTTTGCCTTTACTTTCCATACAGATCTGAAACCCTTCTGTCCACACAGTACCTACCTGTCAAATGAGCTTTGGTCAAAAAAACTTTTATAAATACAGATATATATTTGCTGCTAAAAATAACTTCAATAAATTGACCATTTCTAAATCAACTTTAATGTAGCCCAAAAATTGTCATTTGGGTTTGAAAAAAGGTCTGGAAGGCTACAATGATTCAGAATACTACTTTAGATGCTTGACCACTTGTGGCAGGCTATGCCTGCAAGTTACAGTAGCTAAGGAGCCAACAGCAGGGGGCTGGGACAGCCTATGCTGTCTGGGTTACAGTGACAGAAAGAAGCAGAACAGTGAGGCCCTGCGGCTGAAGAATTAAATATGCACCAGCAAGGAAAACCATTGGCCCAGCACACTCCTCCACCTTTTTCTCCCTTATATGGACTTTGTTCTAGAGACTTCTCCTTTGTTCCCCCTTGAGTTGTGTGCCATTGGTTCATTTGAATTTTGTACCCTCCCCTATTATGTTACTATTGGTCTGTATCCTTGTCCCTCTTCCCTCTGACTGTCCTGGTTGGTCTGTGCACCAAACCACTCCCCTTTTTCCTTCCCCATATAACTCCTTGTCACTCATTGTTCCAGGCCTTGCTGCCTCCGGACCTCCAGACCCTACGCCCGTCCCCACTTCTCCATCCTGCCTCTCTGTCCCCAGACCCTTACCCGATGGACCTACAATAAACCTCTGGAAGATCACAGGTAGCTTGGCTGCACATTCTTTACTGCCGTGCATCGTCAGGGCCCGAGAGATCTCTCCCTCCTCTTGGTACTGGCTGTGACCGCATGAGGGAGAAACGTCGTCCCTCTGTCTCCTCCCCAGACACCGCGCCAGCTACTCATCGGAGAGGGCTCGCCTCACCGGGAGACATCCCCGTGTGCAGGGGGTGTGGGCAGGCTGCGCCAAGGCCGACAGCCAAGACCTACACCTCTGAGCCAGAGAGTCGGCGCTCTAGGTGAGGGCTGGGAAGACTCTCCCGGGAGGCACTCCCCACCAAAGGAGCATCCGGGAAGGGACCCGGGCAGACGATTTCTCCCTACAACAACCACTGGCTGCACGTCTATTCCCTGTCCTTATCTTGCACTTATTAATGCACTTATCTGACAATATACATCATCTTGCTTTTTGCACTGCACCTTGTCTATTTCCCTTAAACCCAGAAGAAAAGAAATCAGATTGACACCAAAATAAGCAATTCTCTGTCCAGTCCAAAGCCCTCATGGCTCACTCCTGTGTACATTGAGCACCATCCGCCCTTCCAAGTTTACAGTGAGACCAGCACTGAGGAATGTCTGACACACACCAGCGTGAGGCTGTGCCTTCAAATCTCCCTGCAAGGCTTGGCCCCCTCTGCTCGCCAGACAGGCTTGGAATGTCACTCTTCCCTCTAACAGCAGCAGTTCCCAAAGCCTTTCCACTCCAAAAACACAGGCTGCCTTCACTCCTGGGCACTGCTGAACACTGCAGTCCCTGAAGGCCACGTCCCATACAGCCATGGATGGTTTATGTATGGACCAACCATGGTTTCTTCAGCTTCAGAGGAGGAGGTCCATGCATATCAAAGGACATGATTTGGCTTTGTGGGCTGAGAAGCCTTCAATAATTAAAATGACACACAGACACGGGTCTGAATACTCAGTAACATGTATGGGAAGCAGAGGGAGAACATCAATGACTATACACCTGCATATCTATTCACTTCAGTGTCCTTTCTGTAGAGAAACTTTTCTTGCAGTGGAGAAGAAAGAAATGTCAATTAAACAAACATCTGATCCCACTTTAATTGGTTGAGCACTTGCAAGAACAAAAACAAACAGAATGGATGGTGTGGTAACTTCTGAAGCAGACGTTACTTCTGATGGGGAACAGCTAATTGCCACCACAGAATGTGTGTGAAATACTGATTTAGTTTGTGTGGATAGGGAAGCAAGCCCCAACATACTTTCATCTGTTCTTAAATATAAATGAAAAAACAATACGTTTACTCTAAGGTCACTGTGGGAAGAGAGGATCAGCCGAAGCAAACACAGCTTGTGATTTATATTCTGAACCCACCAGCAGCAAGAAAGGAGAGATTGATACCATCATCTTACAATCGGCTTTTGGATCATGTTGTGCATCTGAGAATGCCAGCAGAGTCCAAGGCTGTTTCTCTGCATTCAGCAAACCAGCCTCACTCAACAATCAAATATTTGTGTTTTCTATCCTTCAGTACATGCAGCCTCATTTAATACTATTTTATGCAGCCATTAAAACTATGCAGGCACTAATTATCACATTCTTGGGGGTCTTTTGAATAACAGCAAAAAAAGCATAAAGCCTGTTAGAAAGAAGATGCACACGACCATGGAAGTTTTTCAGGAATCAGGACAGACCTGCAATCACTTTTATCACATGAAGAGATAACTGAGAGTTTAACTGTGTGTTTGGAACAAATAGCTCAGTGCAGGGAGGGGAAAGAGTGCAAAACTGCAACAGCCATTGACAGGCGTGAAGAATACTTTCATATAGGACAGTGATCAAGTTAATTTGATAGGTAGCTCTGGGAGCTCTGTGGATACTCAGAAGGCTTAGCCAACAAGATTTCATCAAGGTTGTTAGTTGCCTCTCCATCTGCTTCACAAGGAACTCTTGGCAAGCTTAACTCTATTTCCAGTTGCTAGAGAGACACTTTCAGCCTCAGGATGAAAGTAACACTGGTCCTTCCTTTCAATACATAGCATTGCAACTTAATTCTTAAATAATTTTCCCTCCTGAGGTTGAGTCTGGGAGCAGAATTCACAAAAAAGTTTTCTCACAAAAACACCAAGCAGCTTATAAGGAAAATATTAAAATTTAAAACACAAAAAAAGTTCAAAAACTAACTGCAAAACATGATTGGTTTTGTGGTGGGTATTTTTTTTCCTTTTAAGTCAAAGGCAAGCAATTCACAATGAATAATTTATTTGATTTTTTTTTCTTTTTTTCCATAGAATTTCTTCTAGCAGTTAGTTTCAACCTCAGGTACATTCCATTTTTAAGCAGACAGCTTTCCTAAAAATTAAGCCACATTCTGAACTTTCTTGGCATGTTCAACACTCTAGAGTCAGAGACCTGCACAGTAGAATAGAAATGAAGGCATGCACATCTTCAAGTTTAAATTTAACATTAAGCTTCTGCGAGTGCACCCTCATAAAACTTTGAAGTGTATTCCTTGCCCTGCTCTCCCCTGAGGAGCTGAGTAGCAGAACAGAACCATGTGAATGTTCATGAAAAAGAGGAGCACGAAAAAAGCAAATTAACTCAATGCAGTTCTTTGAACTAAAAAGAAAAACATTTGGCAAAGTCTGGGTTTAGGATATGACACTGCAGATTTACAGAATGGTAAAGAGCAGAAATTCAGCTATTCTCAAATGTGCTGAGTAGAATGTCTGTCTGCATGCTCATCATCCAACAAGCCGAAGCAAAGATAATCTTGCTTGCTCAGCCCTTGTTCAGATTTGCAATTCAGAGGAGTGGAGCTCGAGTGGCAGAGAGCCTAATGCTGTGTCCCTGTGCTGGTGCTCCATCCCTGCCTTACACAGACCAGGCTGAGAATGCCCTGGCCAGCCGTGCTGCCCCTCCTAGCGTGCCACTCTCAGCTGTGTGATAAATGAGTGGATAGTGAATGTTGGCTTTTGCATATATGAATTTAGCATTTATAAGTGATAAGGTACTGTGTAAAGTAGCCCTTAGATAAAATATAGTTAAGTAGAAACAAAGTTAGAGTGAGTTATTAGCTATGTAATAGTTGGAATATGCTAGAAATGTGGTAAGAAGTACATGGTAATAGATGTCTTTTAAACTGATAAGCCACAAAGCCAGAGATCAAGATGCCCTGAAGGAAGAAAAAGAAACAGACCTCATGCATCCCAGGACATCTGTGATCTACAGTCACACCTCCCTGGGAAGAGTGTCAGCCACAAGTGAATTAGGGCTACAGAAGACTTCAGCCTTCAGCCTTGAGACAAACCAGAAGGCCAAGAGGGGCTCCAGCCTGGCGGACAGGGGCACAGAGCGAAGAAGGAAGAATGACTGAAGTGTAAATAGCTTTTTTTGGACTTAAAGAATATGTAACAGTTACAGAAAGTACTTAAGTGCACATTAAAATGAATAAAGTGCAGGACTGAGAATAAGGCAAACCAGCCACTCCCGCCTGGCCGTAAGTCTTTGTTCTCCTAATAAATGTTCAATATTATATTCCTAAAAATGCCGGCTTGTGAATTTGTTTATATCAGCTGGATGGCCCTGGCAGCCCAGCCCAGCCCCACTGCAGGCAGAGGTACAAAGTGCTGCTTCATTTCACCTGGTTGCAAACAATAAACAACATGAGGAAGAGTGTGCTGCTCTCAGGTACCTCAGGTGCTGCTCCTACCTGCTCTTCGTTAGCTCCATCAGCACAGCTCAGTGCCTTTCAGACTCAGGAGTGCACACACTCCCTGTTTTGGCTCCTGTTCACGTGCAGTGCAGTCTTTCTGTTCCAAACCAAACATCAAACACATCACACAGCTTAGAGCCATGGAATCACTAAGGTTGGAAAAGCCCTCAAAGGCCATGAAGTCCAACCTCTGACCAAACACCACCACATCAGCCAAGCCACAGCAGCGAGTGCCTCTCCAGCACGCTCTCCTGGGATGCAAAACCTTCATTACAAACAAACCAAACTTAATTCAGTGATTCCTAAACTTGTCTCAGGTTCACTCTGTGTGCAATGGCAGTCTCAGATAACAGAAGCACAGGCCACTAGTAATTAAAATCATATTGATTTTACTCAGTATCACAGTGATGATATGAGTAATGTTAGCCTTCTTAAAATGGAATGAAAATACTAAGCAGCTGCATGAATAAGATACTTTCATTTTCTCTATCATCGGAAATAGAAAACAAGTATTTCAAATCAGTCTAGCAAAATAGATGTTTTTAAGAGACTTTGACTGATACATTTAAAAATAATTTAAGCCAATAAATACACAGGGATAATTCTTTGCTGAGCCACAGAAAAAAGCTGGGATGTCTCAATGTACTCGGGACAGGAGTCATGCACAAAGAACACTCATCCTGCTTGGAAGTTGTGATTTAAGGGAAAAAAATCTTATAGCAATTGCTGTCTTGCTCCCTCCTTGCTTTCTAAAATGCAGATGGATGCTCCTGCTTGTTCCTGCTCATCCTGCCTGTCCTGTGCTCTGCACTCATGGTCAAAGCAGCCCACAAAGCCCAGCACCAACTCTGTAAAATTCCTCAGGATATTGCTGGGGGATAGAACTCTATCTGGTGGCTCTTTAGTTGCTGCAGCATTCTTCCAATCTGGCAGAGGCATGACAAATTTGCAAGTCAACATGTTTTAAGATGGATTATCCTTTTCCAAAAATGTCTGTGGGGATGGTTTGGGAAAACATCTTTTAAAAATCTCGTTCTTGCTTTGCTTTTCACACTAAACATGAGAAGAAATATTCAGAGATGATTTCTGCATTCATAGTTAATGGGGAAAAGGGTGATATAAGTTCATATCCCATTTATAAGAAGGGTTAAATAGCCTTTTAATTTGTTTTGCTGTTCCACATAAAGGTATATTTATATGTACACACACCTATATACACACACATTCCAGATACTATGGAGATAAACCTGCAATATCTGTTTTTCCACCTTTAGAATGATAATGCGAGGAGAATTTTTCAAAGTTCTGCATCACTGCAAACCCCACATATTTCATAAAGATAATTAACCACTGAAGAAAGCTCCCAGCAATTTAACAGATACAAGCAAAACTTTAATGCCTTGGGGGCATATCAGATGTTGGAGGATAGCTTAACTACTGAATTATCCACTAACCTTCTCTTCCAGCTCTGTCTTGGGGATACTACAAAAGACGTTTCAAGAATGAGATGGAAGGACCTGAAGGAAAAGCCATGTTAAAAACTTTAAGGAAGTGGCCTAGATCTTGACCTTATCTAAATTAGCTTGGACTTGCATAAGATGGGAAAAGGTTGATGTGGGGGAAAAAGAAGATGATAATGATCAAGTGTCTTGACTTGCAGACAGGCAATAAATCACTTCTATTGAACATGCCATGAATGACAACAGAGAGTCTTAGACCTGAGAAAGAGTCACTGCAAAAAGTATTTTGTGTCTTCTGAGTCAGCTGAAAGGAATAAAAAGGCTCCTCGTATAGGCATTGCGATTTTATTTTGCAGAAATGTAAATAAACACCTTTCTTAGCTTTCAGTTACAACAGAAAATACAAGCCCCAAACCTTCTGAAGATCCACACAGTCAGTAAATCTCCTCTCCAGTCAAAAATTTTTCACTCTCTATTTCCTTGAGGAAACACACTACACTGCCCAGGGCTGACCTCTAGGATTTAGAAAAAAATCCTCTATCAACATCTATTGATTTCCCTGCACACTCAGATAAGTTCAGTCCTGTCTGGAGAGAGCAGGCAGCTCTGCTGCCCACCCCTCACAGGGACAGCAGGTCCTGCCCTGCCCTTGCCAGGGTGAGCTGGGTGTCCTGCAGATGGGGACAGGGGCTGATGGCAGGAGTGCACAGGGGATGGGGACAGTCCCTGGCAGTGGCCCTGGGGTGGAAGCTGAAAAGTGAGCTCCAGGATGGTTCTTGCAGTCAGCCAGACCCATCACACCTGGTGGCACCAGCAAATATATCTGCAGACCTTTGCTCTTAAGGTTCTTCTTGTTATTTTCTTAACAAAGGAAAAGCCTTAGTTAAAAAGAAAGAGGGCAGTGCAATTCATTTCAGTGACCTTCTTCACACAAACCTGTATTTTTAAACACAGATTTTAGGTCTGATCACAAATTTTCCAGAAGTAATCTCCTGCTGTTGCCCTCTCCAGTTTTTCCTACTTTCTTGCTGCAACAAGAGAGGAGTTAGCAGCCTGAATAAGATCACTATACTGTTGCCAACTTTAAAAAGCTCCAAACAAAAAAAAATATTTCAAATAAAGCCCAACTCAATGCACACAGCTTCAGCAGAACAGTGTATGCATTCTGGAGGCTCTTAAAATTTGTATCATATGCTTTACAAATGTTAACTGCTTAGTTCTTACACTTCATGGGATGCAAAGGCCTAAAGGATTCACAGATAAATTCACTTGATATTTTAGTTTTATGAGAAGGATAGGAGGATAAAGGCTTACAGCTTACAAAAATGAGAACAAAAGTACCAATGGTACTCATTCTACTAAACCAGCTACAAGGGTTTCCACATGGGTTTACAATATATATATGAGCTTCTAAAGCAAAGATGGGTTATGACCTCTAAGATGGGAGTATTTAGAAATACATCTCTCCCTCTCAGGGGTTTCTGACAGTGCAAGCAGTGTTTGTTTACATATGTATCCTAAAAGTTTTCTGCACCTTCTTTTTTTACTGGTCATGTTTTGTTTTTTAGGCTTGCAAATAGAGTTGTACTTGTAACAAAAAAAAGTCAATGCATCTGAGAGTCTAAAGAGAACCTGTGCCTTGCAGGTGGCACAATCAGGTTTCCTCAGGAGTTCAGGCCTTTCTCTCTTCCTCAGCACATTCTGTAGGTTTGGACCTTTGCCTCACCTCATTAATTAGTTCAGTTCTCCAGACACACTAAAAACTCTGTGCTCGTCCTAGCCAGCCTCCAAGAAAACAGAGGACAAGTTCAAGCCCTTTCACATTCTTTCTTAAAGGTCTGTCAATCTTCTCCTTCTGAGGTGAGTCCTGGAGCCTTCAGGGACTTCATACCTTACCTTTCCTGTCAACGTACTAAACATCTCGTCTATCTTTCAGCTATTTCCTTCTCATTTAACTCTCTGTTCCCCTCGTACTCCTGACTATACTGTAATATTTCTACATTAAATCCTCTAATTTATTAATCTCTGGCATAATCTCCAGTACTGCTCCCTGTTTTTGGATTCTCTTGGCCCCTCAGTTACAGAGCCCATTCCCACAGTCTGTAGCCAAAGTCCCCAGCCCAAGGTTTGCCTCCTTTCCAGCGTCCTTTCCCTGTGGATATCCAACAGCCAGCTGCCCTCACTCCAAGCTCTTCCTCCACTTCTCTTCACTCTCTGCAAAGGGATTCCCAACCCTTTTCTCCCTCTGTTTACACATCTAACACTGGCTGGGCTCTGGGTTACTGCAGGGACAACTGACAACAGCAGGATCCTCTTCCAGCTGTCCCCACACAAACACTGCTGTGTGTACCCAACAGGCCAGGCTCTCTCCTCGCTCTGATTTCCTACACTGTGCCATCCAAAGCCTTGAACCCATTTCATCAGCCTTCAGTATTCTGCGGGAGCATGGGATATCAGTAACAAAATGACTGCTCCAGAAAAACTCCAGAAAATTTAATTTGAAGGCAGCAAGCTTAGTCTACATGTCCCGGTCTCAGGATAGCTTTTGGATATTTGCTCAAGGGCTGCTTTCAACATAGGGGTACAAAGCATTTGTACCGCATCTGCAAAAAGATTATTAGTGGCATTTTCTTTTTTAATCCATTTTGTGACACTGTATTTTAGAAACTGTTTACACAATTCCACTTTTTTACCCTTCAGGCGTTTAATATTTTTTCTGGTTCTCAGGGAAGGCAAAAAATTCCAAGTCAAGAAGAAGCTGCACATAGAAGGCAGGTCCTACTGCAATTACTCAAATTTTAATCTACTGAACAGTCTAATCAAATCCTGACTACCTGGAATTTTTCAAGTTTTTAGATCTTAATTTCACAATTATTATCATAATCTGCTATATACATACTCTCTGTGTTTGCACTAGGAAAAAGGTATTATCAATGGAATAAAGGATTTGTAGGAAATTGTTGTACAGTCCTATTAATAATATAAAATCAGTCTAAACCACAAAGCAATTTTGTTGACTCATGGGACAATAAACATGCCTTATTTAAAGCCTTTTTACTTTTTATTTCTGAGTTCTTCTTCAAATCATTTTTATTGTCTGATTTAGAATAATTCAACATAAAACATGAGTTTTCCAGCTAAGAAGCCATTATCAATTCAAACACCAAATTGACTTTGCTTCCAATATGCAAGCAAGTGAACTAAGCTTGTTAAATGTTCTTTAAACTAGAAATATTTTATAACCTAAAAAGAATAACTCTTTAATACATTAAATTCTTCTACTGTTATAAATCTTAGATGGTTTACCCATCATCTATTTTAGGTTCAGGCCATGGATAGACAGATACTAGATCTTCTGCCTATAAATATGGGCCAAATGCATGCTTATGTATTATCTGAAATTGAGTGTCTGCACAAAATCTTTAGATAGACGCAAAAGTCACTTACACATTTTACTCACCTGATTACATTTAACCCTCATATGAACTGAAAGAGATTATATGCTGAGATGGCTGGTTATTTTCTGATAAGAAACTGGGGGTTGGTGGAGCATCTTAAATGTTAAAAGCTACATTTTTCACTGGAAATTTTTCCAGTTTTCATAGAGAAAGCTTCCTTGATCTAAAATGGAATTGCAGACAGAAAGACAACTGCTGTTGAAGACTCACTCCACAAGAGTCCAATCCTCTGGTAAGAAAGCCTTTAAGAATAAGCCCAGCTTAGTCCACCAAGTACCAGGCTCATTTCAGCCCAGGACTGAAGGGCTGATCAGGCAGGTCTATTCCACCTATTTATTCAGAATTTCACCTGCAGATCCGCTCTTCATGACAACTACAAAACTTTGTCTTTTTGCACGATTTCCAAATCCGTAGCATTCCTGGACATAATGCACAGACAAGGGGATGTGAATTACTATTTGTCTGGGGCCATTCAGCCAATAGGCTTTTTTAAAGGCAAAAAGAAGTAAATTTATTTCTAGAAACAAACCCAAATGGAATTGTTATAAGCATACCTGCAAGCACATGTACAAGTTCTAGAATTAACACAGATAGATGCATGAGAGAACATGAAACATCCTTGAAATTTGTCTGAAACTTACAGGGTTTTAAGGAATATTTAGAGCCATACAGAAACAAAAGACACACAAGTGCTAAATTCTTTTTCATTTGGCTTTTCTTTGCACTGATATTTGAGCTTGTGAAATTTTACTGGCTAGGATTTTTGTATGAATGGCCACTGGGTGCCACTGTTCTGCTGCATAGAAAGAGAGCTGAAACAACATTTCTGTTTAGTAATAAGTTTTTTATTATTAAGGTATGTATACTACTGCTTCATATACCCATCTTTTAGAAATTACACTGCTGCACAATTCATAGGGAACTTTTTCATAGCAGAATGATAGGAAAAATGGCACTAAGAGACTGGAAAACCTGTCTAAACTCAACAGGCAATATAACCTGGAATAAACTTTCTTCCACTGTTTATTTTCTACTTAATAAAAGAGAGACTTGCTATCCAGCCTCAGGTTCGATATTCATTTGCTGAATGACCTTGTGGAATTCCCTGGCAGCTGTGCACAGCTGCTTTTCCAGTACACAGATATGTACAACAAATGTTCAAATGTACATGGTGTTATGATCTAATTATTAAGGCTCTTTGGAAATACCTCTGCCCGAATTAAGGTACGAAAGAGACCATATGCCAGTCAATAGTATGGGTTTTATTTAAAAGAAAATATGAGAGAGAGAGGGAAGAAAAGAGAGAAAAAGAGAAGAAAAGATGTGGGGGGATGGAAAGAGGGAAAGTGAAAATATCACCATCCGTGGATCCCAACAATGTTGCGTTGATCCTCTCCAGCCGGTCTTCTTGGTGGTGGTGGTCCCCCCAAAAAGCACAGAATGCCATGGGTTAATATGGACTCAGGCCAGGGGCAATGTCCAGGCATGTCCCCCCAGGGGAGGGGCAGTCTCTCTCAGCAGACTTTGCTTGCATCACCTGCAGTCCTGTGGTGCAAGGCCTAGCACTCTGGGGGGTCTGTGATGGATTGTGATTCCCCCCTCAGCTGCCTCTCACATGAAAGTCTCATGGATGTGGCCTGTGGGGTTGGGAGTTCCACAGCTGGGCCAGTTTGTGTAAACCTGGCTTCTGTGAGCTGCGCTCTGCCCCCACTCCAAACTCAGCCAGGGATGATTCTCAGCACAGCTGGTGGCTTTGGCCTTTTGTGGATGCATTCTTTTCCCTCAGCCTGAGATGATTGAACAATAGGTTTCCCTTTATCTAATCTCAGCAGTTTGACTCAGTCCAAAGTCCCAGTCAGGTATCTTCAGGGAGGCTTCTTTGACTGTAGCTTCTTTATACACGTTTTGTTATAATGAGCAAAACTTTATATCAATGTTTGAGGCATGAACTATTTCAGTCTCTGACACATGGAAACAGGATCTGATACTCTGACTTGGGCCCTAGAGCACACAGTGTGTGTGCAGCTACAATAATTGTGCCCAGGGATTGGTGCATTTCTGAATGTGGGAAGCACAGCCTGAACTCCCCGGAGCCTTATTTACATCAGTCAGGAAATGGGGTTAACAGTGAGCGTGCAATTTGTGACAAGAACACTGCAGGGAGAGACCTTTGCACAGGCAATAGGAACAGGTTTGGGCCTGTGGAAAGAGGAGCCTCAGGAAGCTGAAGTCCAGCTGGAGTGGAACTTGCAGCTTTAGAAATTATCTCATACTGGCAGAGGACAGAGGGAGGCATTATATGGGTCTGGCCTCCACATCCCCTCCACAGAAATGATAACTGCAGTACTAAAAGTCACCTTTTGTTACCAGCTGTAATACAAACATATTCAACGTCTAAATAAAGCTCCCAGAGGTTAACGAAGAAAGACAAGGTCAAATGCTGCCAGTCCAAAGCATTAAGTTATAAGCAAGTAAAAGAAACAGTGAAGGACCAAGTTCCTTGAATGTTCAGAAGATAGACTTCAAAATAAGAAAAACATCAGAAAGAACAAAGCAGCCTGAACTACAGTGTTACACCTTTAAGCCAAATCAGAAAGCAAGATATTTCCAATTATCCAGAGAGTTTTCAACTTTTAAAAAATATGTTATTGTTGTAACGTGTGTCCTTCCCCTGATCCCTCCCCCTTCACTCTTCCAGACTGGCTGATGTGAGCCAGGACCACCTCCTAACCCCACGGATAAAAGCCCAGCAGGATCCGGAACGCGCCCTCTTTGATTCTGGGCTTCATGGAGCAAATATCCTCTCCCGATTCTCCCCTCCCCTCCCCCACTCCCCAGTTTCCTCCTTTATTATCCCAATAAACCACCTGAAGCCTGGAATGAACAGCTGCCTTTCTAGACCTGCGACGCTTCCACAAAGACCCAGTCTGACCAGTCCCACCGCCCGTGGCCAAGAAGAAACCATCCTGCGTGTTCTGGTTCTGGGGCAGCCCTCCCCCCCACAGCAGGGGAGAGCTGCCCTTGGGTACTGCACTGCTGCATATTATAATAAGAAGGAAAAATTGTAAACTTTCTTGAAAATCTGACATATTATTGAGGGAATTATATTAAATAACCATATGTAATTTTTCTAATATGTTATACTGTTCAAATGTGGACTGGTAATTGTTCATTGTATTCTTCTGGAGCAAACTTGAAAGAATTTCAGAAATGCTAAACGGCCTTAGAAAAACATTTTTAATAACAGAATAGGGCTAGTCTTAGTCCACTGCATAAGCCCAAACCCTATCACATTCCTCCAGAATAATTTTGAAGAAGTGAAAAGGACACTGGTTATGTTTTTTACCCTTTTATGTATGACACTCACCAGAACCTTTTTAAAGCAACTCACAACTCCATAGAAAATGCTGTGTCCATCTCAAGTACCTCACAGGATTTTGAAAGTACATTTGGAGAAATCTAAAGAATGTTTCTTATATCTTTCTTTATTATCCAAGGCAATATTTTTGGGTTCCCACCTAAGATCAAAACAATTTGGTGTTATCCTTTTTAGCACTCTAACACCCTGCTGTGCCCATCACACTTGGAGAGGAAGACTGTCCATCCCACTTCTTTTCAGCCCCTGGCAGCTTCTAATTACTTCCCTGCCCTTCAATTCCCTCACCCATCCTCTGCAGTGTGCCAGTCACACCATAAAAAGTGAAGCCATGAAGTTCAACCATGAAAAAGCACAGCAGGGCAGCAAACAGTTTGAGAGGAGTGCTGAACTCCCCTCTGGGCAGCCAGGTACCCCCTGTGTCAGTCACTCAGCCACCGAGACGGGGAGATGACAAGGTTGTCTGCACTCCTTACCTTTCATGTTTCCAGTTTAATAGGAGGTAAAAATTGGTTTCTGTCTGATGCTGAGTGCCTTCCCTCACTTGAAGTGACCAGCTCAAGTATAGTACAGCACATATAGTACAGCAAAAACTGTTCCACTTCAAGGAACTGATGGATGAAGAGCAGAGCACAGCAGAGACAGAGGTGACCTTAGGGCACTTCCTGCTGTCTTTGCTATATTGAATGGTATGGAAACAGCTTCTACTTGGAGACAATAAAGATGAATTTTATGAAAACACTCCTAGGCCTAGATAATTTGGGTGCACCTGAAAAGTTAGAGGAAACAATCTAAACTGACCAGAGTTTAAAGGGAAAACCATCTAGCCCATGTTCATACTGCACTTTATAAATTTGGCCAAATAGATGAACTGGCAACAGCAAGCAGGGAAATTTCTATGATTATTAAAAAAATGTTTTCCTTCATGGTTTCCAAAGTGCTATTATTGTGAAAGTGTTGAGACACATTTGCAGTTGTTTTTCTCTCATCATCAACAACACACAAATATGCCTTGGGTATAAAGGCCATAAAGGCAGATACCCATCTGAAACAAACCATGCTGAGATTAAATGTATTTTCAATTAATACTTAGATCTGCTTCCCGTACCCTAGTCAAATGATCTTGCAGCTCCCCTTTATTTTAAAGCAGACAAAAGATACAGTTGTACAGTAAGAGAACATTTCATGCTTTGGTGAAACAGAGGCAAACATATGGTTTTCACATCCCTAATTTCATTACAGCTCCGCTCTTCTCAGCAATAACTGTCTCTCCCATAATACTTCCAAATGCCCTGAAATATTCTAAGTGAATTTGGTAACTAGCAAACTGCTGTGATTCTCTGTTCATTAACATGAACTGTCTTGTTTCACTTGCCTATCATGCCAATGTGATATGGCATAATGCAGTGCTACATGCTGTAACAAGTCAGAAAAAGTTTAAAAGGCCACATGTTTGGCTTTATACTTAATTCTCAACAGCCTGTGCATTGTCCATTACACAGCCCAGGTAATTTAATAGCCCAGCTGCTCAAGAAGAAAGCAAAATGACAACTTTTTACAAGTTTAGAAACTCGTATGGTTGTCATTTATCTGTGAGTGGCTCTCCATATGTAGACATTTATAAGGGCTTTTTACCATCTTTTGCAGAAAATAATGCTCATAGCTTTCATGGACTTCTAACAAAATTTACCATAAAAAATTTAATGGCTTGGCAGCACTTAAACACCCAAGTTCACAACTGTTGAAGAGGCTGAACACTGTGGGAGCTGCCCAAGAGCTGGAAAGGAATCTTGGCTGTGGGTGCATGAATGACAAAATTTCTTTCTCAAAAAGCTCAAAATCAAAAGTCAGTCATCTTTCTGATGAAAAGGTGAATAGTCAGTGATTATTATTTAACATCATATGGCATTTTCTCTGTTGTACAGATGTATTTGTCTAACAAGCCCAGAGCCTGGAGGAGAATATGGCTCTAGACATTTTCCCAAGCCATTCAGTACAGGGAGTAAATTCCAGTTGTGGGAAAACCTTGCTGAGGATGGAAAGGAGATTTCAGCCTGCCTGCAGCCAGCATCCCTCATCCCTCCTGGCCTTACAGGCACCAGGAATGGCTTCCAGACCCTGCATCTCTTCTGTTCATGTGCTAAGGAAGCACAAAACAAACAGGAAAATGCACACTGAGGTAGCAATACTTATCCTGCCCTAAGTCACACAGCCTGTTTTGCATCACTTAGCTCTTCCCTTTTCCAAACCTGGCAGCTTTCTCAGGAAAGATCAGTGCTTAGCTGTAGAATATTCCTGGAGGAATCCAGAAGTAGTTCCTAGGAGGCAGAGTGCTCAACCTGAAGCTACCCCTGTATCAGAGGAGATGAGCCATTTTATCACTATTTTACATATCCTGCCAGGCTCACATATGTCCTCACATATCAGAGATGAGGACACCTATCTGATCTCACATTCCTTCTGAAGTGATAAAGAGGATCTCACACTGAAGCTTTAATGTGTAAAATACTTCTTACCTTAAAAACTAAAGCAATATCTATACATACATACCAGAATTAGGCAACACTAATACACCTGATCTCTTCATCCCATTTCCCCTTACTTAGGACAATTATTATATGCTGAAACAGCAAAGCCTGACTCTTGTAATCAGGAGATCCCAGAAGAGCTCAGCATTATCTGCTGTACCAACTGAGGATTTACAGAACAAACACAAAGCACTGTGGCCAAGAAGACCTCAGATCTCCAGAGTCTGTTCTCCATCCTCTGAGAGAGTAATGGGGAAAAGAGGAAGGCTGAGCCTCCCAGGATCTCACTGTGGCACAGCAGCACCTCTGCTGGGGACCACCAGCTTTTAATATTAGTTTCACCTTCAGATTAGCTCTTTCATTTCTGTTAGCTACACTTTTATATAACCCTGTGTCAGCCTGGGGGGTGGTTAATAATTATAATATTTTTATCTCAGTTTCCTTCATGTAACAATTTTTTTTTAATAGAAGTCATAATATATAAAAGGTCAGGAAGGGCTAAGCCTAATGTAATTGTTTTCATAGGAAGGAACTAGATACAATAAGAAGCATCCAGGGGAGTGACCTTTACTTCTCTAAAATTTAAACACTTAAAATAAGGGTAATTTGGTGCCAGCCAAAATGTATTGTAGTTTACCCTTCATTGAAAATATGCACCAAATTGCATTGTGTGGCTGCTTTATCGGTACAGATTACAGGTCATCAGAAGCTCTACAAATCACTGTGTTCCTGCATAGGAAAGAAGCAAAGTTATGGCACAAAAACCCCAAACATAAAAGAAACACCCACAAACAAAAACCAAAACCAACAAAAAACAAAAGAACAACCCAAACAAACAAAAAAATCTGAGTAATGATATTCTAAAAGTGCAAATCTCTGTCTCTAAGTCCTGCATCTATTTATTCTGACTGAAAACTCTTGTTGAATATTTACGTGCAGGAAAAGAGTCTGGCTGATGATGATTATGGAGTGCCCATGTATTATTAATACTTTTAAAAATCTGTGGCGCACACAGAAGCTCTTCATGTGAGGTAAGGCATAAACAGAGTCTGTTTCTCTTCAAAAAGACATTCTACCTCCAAATAAAAATGCACTGATGGTTTTGTCAAAGAAATGCTTTTGCTGACACCTTACAGAGGCCTTACATCCGACCACCCTAAACGCCAACACGAGCAGAATTTGAGACATTCAAGAATATTGTGAATGCAAGGCAGCCAATAATGAATGTTTTACTTTTAATTGAAATATATAGCTATCGCTTGTAAAATCCATAAATCACTCCAACAGAAGAAAGAACATTACGTGAAGAATTTGATACACTTCAAACTAAAACAAATGCATCAACTATTAAAATAAATGTGTGTATTACAGGAAAAATTGATCAAAATCAGATACAATATTTTATTCACCAAATCAGACACATCCCTGTTGAATCACTGCAGGATGAGATACATCATCTATCAAAACAGATATCTCCTACAGTAAATCAAATCCACCATCTGATTCAAATATGTCTCCCACTGAATCAAAAATATCACCCAATACATCAACTATGTGGCACCAAATACATGGCATTTTAAAGAATTACCAAGCAGAATGCCTCTAGATTTAACAAGGATAACGTTTAAATTAAAATTTATTTAGACAAAGAGATAGTACTTCCAGACTCCCTTGAAGGCTGATTCCTGGAATAGGGACTGTTATATTAATGTTTCCCTGGAGCATCCTTTGTTTAAGGCACCTTGCTAGGAAGAAGTGCTTTCCCCATCCCAGCAGAAAAGGAGGGGTTTCATTCCATTTTTGTCCACTCCCCAAACCTCTGACACCTGGACCAAGGACCATGGGGACACGCTGTCCCTAGCTCCTCCTCAAAGGGAAGTGCCAGCCCTTCCCAGCATGTTCAGAACACCACAGTCCATGCACCATTAAATGTAGAGATGCAAATATTATCCCCATCAACCCCAGAATCATGGATACTGACAATGAACCACCCAACAGCCAACCAATAGGGTGATCCTCTGTAGTATTTTTCTATTACAGTCTCATACAGCACAAAACCAAGTCCACGCTCAGCCCAAGAGTGCATAGATCGTCTCCAGAACACATTGCCAGAGTGTGAAGGAGATGCTGGAAAGAACAGTCACAGAAGTTAGGGAAAGGTTCTCAAATACACAGCTGTCAATCCAGGCCTGGAAAGCTACCAAGGCACTGACTCAGGTGCTGGGACAGTCACCTTGTAAGCCATCCATGCACACTTGCACTGCTTTTTAACTTTTTCCTCAGCAACTGGCAGATACAACTGACAAAGACATAATGCTGTGCTACACTTGACCTCAGACAACCATTTTCATACCCTTACACACTCTGCCTGATCCCATATTCTTACCTGGAATTTGGTGTCCCAATCAAAGCTGAGTACATGCAACTGATCTGTTCACAAGCCTCAAAATATTCTTATCTGCAGACTCAATGCCTAAATAACTGTGTCTCGCATTTAGGAAAACACTGTGACACAGAGGGAACAACAGTGCCCACCGTTTCCACATTCGCTCAGCACTCCAGAAGGGACACCACTGGCTTGCAGATGAGATGCTCCACCAGCCTGACATGGTGAGAATCAAGTTTTTCTTATTATATTGAGAGCTCTTTGGGTGCTGCATTTAGGACTACTGAATGAGTGACCTTGTGCCTCTCCTCTCAAAGGCAGTTTAATATGCAGCAAAAAGAGGGGATGAACTCTGAGGTGAGAAGGGAAGCTGAGAGCACAGAGCCTGACATTCCAGTTGTGGCAGTGAAACAAACTGGGCAGATTTGTTTTCCTCTCTCTGCTCCCAGCAAAGGGAGTTGATGTCTCAAGTTTCATCAGTGCTGAGAAATGAGCAGTCAATAGAACTGAGGTTGAAACTGACCATACGTGATACATTGTAAAGACTTTCAGGATCAGATTAAGTCACCTACAGGGTCAGAATGTTTAAAATGCAGTCTGATTAACCCTGCCAGCTTGAGTATTCTTTCAAGGATGACAAAACTTCTTCCACTGGGACACTCCCAAATTTTGGGTTTAGCTTATAAATTAGGCTATGGAAGTAGTGCTTTTATAGCAAGGTGTTAAAAGGAACAACAAACCATGCTTGTTACTCCTCTGCCATTCCCTATTATCACTCTCTTCTGTCGATATAAGCATTGATTATAATTGCAGTTTTGCCCAACTGCGATTGATTAGAATGTAAAGCAACAAGAGTAGTATAATTATGTCAAAAATGCCTAGTGACTTGAGACATAAAGCTGGCTTGATACGCTACTAACAAGTAGAAAAAACATATGTTTTCCTTACACTTGCTATGAATCCTACAAAATACAATGCTATTCTGCATTTCTGTAGTTGTCACAGGAAAACATACCATTAGCTTGTCAAGGGAAGAAGCAATTTACAGATGTGATGTCTTTACCAGACCTGTCTTACCTCTTAAATCTGACAGAGCTAACCTGAGTAGTGTCTGTGTGTTTAGTTAATTGAGAGTCTGAACAGCAGGAAGAGT
This sequence comes from Entomyzon cyanotis, assembly GCA_024500445.1. NCBI lineage: Eukaryota > Metazoa > Chordata > Aves > Passeriformes > Meliphagidae > Entomyzon > Entomyzon cyanotis. Next base: position 204,058 of record JAKEPQ010000669.1, read on the forward strand.
TTCCAAACACACGACCTTGCAGAAGGTGATGTTTATCTGGGGTCAGGATGGACGCTGCTGGGCCTGGAGAGAGTTCAGGCAGCAAGGTGGGTGGTGCTTTGTTCGCCTCCTCTGCTGAATATTGTCACAGCTTGAAGCTGAAAGTGGATAACAATTCCTCCTTTCCAGAGGACACAGCAAGGCTGGCTGTGATGGCAGGAGACAGCGGGAGGGAGATGCAACTGCACAACAGCAGAGCTTCTCTTTGGTGGGAAGGTGTTCAGTGGGGATTCTCTGTTCACTGCCACACTACAATTGACTTGAGTCAGTAGAACAGTTGAAATTAAAAAGTTTAAACTCATTCCATGAATTGCTTCATGAAATGAACAGTCATATATTAAAATTCAGATATAGAATATAAATATCAGGGGGAAGCACAACTACACAGACTCGATATTTTCTTTTGCAACACTTGTAGTTTCTGAAGGCAAAGAGCTCCAAAACCAAAGTGGTGTAAAGGCAAAAAGATTTATTTTGCTTCCTCTTTTTAATGCCTCTCCCTTTGAAATAACATGTTATCTTAAATTATATTCTACAATCTATTTCTACATCTTCTTGTTTAAAGGAGCTTAAAACCATTAAAGATGGATTTTGTTTATGGCATTTGCTAGAACCTAAGGCACAAGGGAAAATATTCAAAAGGTACTGAACTGAGCATAAAGTTTTTAAATCATGGCTCTGACACCTACATTTTTGTTGCCACAGCTTAAATTTTAAAGAAACTCCTATTTTTACAGTATATCCCTGTGTTCCTTAAGACAATATAAAAATAAAATACAGAAATCCCTTCTTTTTAATTATAAGATAGTCTTAAGTAGAATTTAATTAATAGAGATAAAAGCTAATCCTTTCTTCTTAAAAAAGACCATATCTAGCTTTACAGCAAAGTAACCAGCACTTTACACAAAGCCTCTGTTATTTTCTTTGCTTCCAAGGCATATTCAGGGACTCCTTTTAAGGCCTGCCCATAGAATAAGTAAATCAATTAAAATCAATCAAATCAAGTACAATTCCCTGTAACATTACAATTAGAGAAATACTCTTGGTTAGTTTTAATGGGAATGAAGCAGATAAATTCTCCACTCTCCATTAAAAAAAAAATGGAGAAAAACAAAATCAATTTTGAACATTTCATAGGTTCAGAGAATTTTCCATACTATTGTTAGACCTATTCAAAAGGTAAAGTTTCTTCTGTTGCACATGGCTGTGTTGTGCTGTACACACAGGGCAATCCCCTCTGCCTCAGTCCTCCAGGTGATCTGGTTTCATGCTCATGCCTGAGATTAGATGAAGCAATCGCTATTTTAATTCACAAAGCTCCCACACTGTTAAAACTGTCACTAAAATGATACTGCGTTTCTGGCAAAGACTGCCGATGTGCTGCTGTTCTGTGTTACTGCATATGCATCAACAGTTCAAATATTTGCAAAACTCTGCCCTCCCCCAAGAGCTTCTTTCCTCATTTTAAATCTCCCACTATGTGCAGTTCTGCCACACCTCCAGGCACTGGCACTGCTCAGTCAGGGAGGGACAACGTGAAGCCCCAGCAGCCACTGGGAAAGCTTTAATCTGATTTTTAGGCTATATTATCTGAACCCTTTCAGTTTAGATATAGTTCTATGCACTTATATTTACATTAAGTGTTTGATAATCAAAGATTTAAAGTAGTATCTGGTAGATGCTGGAGAATCCTGCTGGTTATTCAGTGATGGGCAGTGAATTCAGTACAGCCAATTGCTGCAAAAAAAGTCCTCTAGACACTTCATTAAATTCCTACATTGCTTCTTTTTCTGCTAAAGAAAATATGGGTTAACTAGAGATCACAAATATTACATGGTATTATGGTGAGAAGTTAATGAGCACAGCAAAATCACCACACCACTATCCTCTTAAAGTTACATGACTTTTTTACTCTAACACCAACTGTATTTTGTAGCAGAAACTTTCAGGAAGCAAGCATATTCATAGGTCTGTAAATATTATTTAAAACAAAATATTTAGGCGAAGTTGAGCTTTTCCAGATCCTCTAGCCATAATAGTAATGCTGACCTTCTGAAATAAAAGATACTATGTTACTGAAATTCCTCTGAAAGTATACATAATCCTTTAGGGCAAAACCTTTGCAACTCAAAGTACCTAAGACCAAAACTATAAAAGAACTAGAGGCCATGCAGATAAATTTCCAGTGTCTGTGAAAACATAATTCATACTTAATACCAAACCAGAACAATGACCAGTTAAATGTGGTTGCTCAGGTTTCTGAAGAGCTGTGTCCAAAGAGAAAATTAGATACACTTGCCTGCAGCCATAAGGGGTTAGTTTCCATTTGGGGAATGGTAAAGATCCTGACAAAGTTCACTAGTCAAGATTGTAAGAAATCACACATTTCACATGCCATTTAATGGGTGTTTTTCTTGAGAAAATGCTTTTTATCTGTCCCTTTCACCAACAAACCTTGCATCAGTATCTTTGGCAGTTGCTAAATCGAAATTATTTTCAAATGTCATATAATGACTACTACAATGTTACTGAACACTGCAGACATACCTGAGGCAGACACAGGTATTGCAGAAGCTCATTATCCATCTCATTTCACTTTAATAAGTGAGACTGTATACTTATAGGACTAGAATTTAATCTTAATACTAAAAAAATGTTATATGTATCTTGCAACTTTGTACAATACATCTTGAATATTTTGTTGTTTCTTTTTTCCCTGACTGTGTATTTAATGGGGGGAAGCCTATTATTCATACCTCTGTTCTTAATCAAAGCTGAGAATTCTGTAGAGAAGCAGAAAATTGAAATCGGCTCTTGCAACCTAGAGCTGAACAATTATGACTTGATTTACAAGGAGCCACTTTACTACATATTTAAACGCAGCTCTGCTGCAAAATCTGGGGACTTTTTAGATAATCAAAATGCTACAGATTTAGCACTTTTAATTTTTGCTCCATCTCCTGCCAGCTTGAACTCTGATTATAATTACCATTTCATCTTCCCCTGAATGACATTGTTTTATCAGAGGAAGACACTGTATCTGGAGTCTGAGTGTGATGATTAGTGTGGGACCAGTTTTCAATGGGAAACAATTAGTGTGCCCTGAAATGAATCAGGATGGGGAGTAATAATGTGAAGCTGGAGATAATCTCAAGTCCTTGAGACATAATGCATAACCCCCATAGCTCTGCAGTGCATGTGAGGTAACTATGCAGACACAGAATGGAAAAACCCTCCCCTGCACAGGGCAGTTTCCTAAGGAATAAAAAGCCTAACAACTGTCTAACTCCACTGGTGCTTACCCACATTTTGTGTCTGGACACGTTTTTTTACTTCTTTGGACTAATCTGGCCCAACTCACTGTGAATAACAAAATCATGCAGGACAATCTATTTTTGTCAATATTTTGAGAGTCTTCTTCCTGTGTTTTTTCCCAGAAACTATGTTAGAGAAAAATACTTCAGCAGTGAAATACCCCTGATGTATCCCAGCTGCTGGGGGACAAAAAAGGGGTGGCTGCTGTGGCTGATTCTGGCTCCAGTTGCTCTGTTCACCTATTACAGATTTAAGTAATCGACAAAAGGTCTCTGCATAACAGAAAAAAATAAACTTTAGATAAACCACACATAGAAGTGGTCTTAAACTATAAAATGTATGTAATATATGCTGAGAATAAGAAATACGAAGAGTGTTCTCATATTAGCAACATCTTTACTTTTCAGCTCCTTTGGGCACAGGGATGTGGGAGACTTGCCATAAATAAACTCAACTGTTAGAAAACCGTGAAGTCTGATATACCTCTAACATAAATGGACTGCTTTGGAAAGTTCTTTTCTTTGTGAGAATTATATTTTTAGTGAAGAAAAAAATCTACTGATAAAATGTCAAGAGGAGTAATAAATCGACACAGATGAGTGCAAGTACCTTTTGTAACACTTGCAATAAATTTTGATTGGCACAGGAGTATGGAAACAAATTGTGTGGTCCTGCTGCTCATGCCAGGGACAAGATGTAGCAAAACACATAACCTAAAATTCATAGCTGTTTCCTTAAAATTTATGTCAGTACTGCTGCTACTCTAGTTTCTAGTCTTTGAAAAACCTCTCCCCCAGCTACATTTATGCTGAATAATGCTCTAAGTACTCTTTTTCTGGTCAAGGAAACTGCAAATAAACTTTGGGTCATGGCTTTCAAGATGTGTCATAATATCTCAAAAAGGTTAAAGTTGTATGTTCACAATTTTTTTGTGAAGTGTCGCTTATAGGTGTTTTATTTCTGTGTGCATTTTTTTAATGGAAAAGCCTTTCCTATTTGATAATATTTCAGCTGGAAAAAAGAATAAATGCTCTGAAAAGTTCTGAAGTCAAACAGAATTTCTGCTCACCTAATTCAGAATGATAGAGTAGAACTCTTCAGAAAAAGGCATAAAGAAGTTTTGTGAAAATAACTAGAAAATGGAATATATTTTATACAAGACTAAACAGGCATTACTTTAGAAAAGACCCAATGAGAGGAAAGGAAAATCTCACAGAGAGCAAAATAATGAGAGCTTTGTGAATAGTGAGTGATTACCCACAGCTTCCCAATGCAAAAGAATGATGTATTGCCCCATGAACTTTTCAGGCAACAACTTTTTTTAAAAAGGAGAGGGTTTTTGATTTTGTTTTTTTAACAGAACCTGTAGTAAAGTGGTGAAATTCAGAATCACAGGATATTGTGAAGTAAAAAATATAGACATGTTCAAAATCTAGAGAAATCTGGAGAAGTATGTCTGTCAAGGAGCATAAGTGTGGCAGCACAGACTCTTTCCCATGGTAATTTTTTTTCTTTTTCTTCCAGTGTTTTTTATAAATAAAGTTTGGATGTTATTGAAATGGCCTCTGGAAAGATAGGCAGTTCAAGCCTGGCCAATCGGCCTAGGGGGAGGTTTTGAATTGGCCCAATCCAGATGACCTTTGAAAATCTATATAAGTTTTAAAATTAAATAATAAATTCAGATTTATGCCACTTGCAATTCAGCCTGGTTCTTTCACTCCACTAGCAGTTCAACAGCAACACATAAGATCCCAAACTTGAACTGAATTTGTGTCTCAGCAAGTTCCAGAAACCACTGGTGAAACAGGCAAGGAGGTGATGCTGTAATTGCAATAATTCAAGTGTGGCTCACATTCTTGTTTTCTTACATTGGCTTTTTTATAACCTATCATCCCATCATCTTTTAAAAACAGGTAATAATAAATTTGTTTCCGTTTAACATGCCAGGAAACCTGTGAATTTATAGCACTGACCCAAAACAGTCCAAATAACACTGTACATGTGGGTGGAGGTTGAAGAAAATGCAGGATGAACAGAACCCTGAAAAACAGGTGTTAATTGACATTTGATATTGCAAACTGGTGTATAAAGTTCAGACCCATTTCTCCTCTTGTGTGGTATTGCTGCTGCAGAAAAAAATCCTCAAGGTCAAAGATCCCTAGAAAAATAGCAAATCCTCAAAATCTAGGATTGCTTTTGCAGGTTTGCCTCCTGTGATATCCAACAGGGTTAGCCTGCAACACCAGAAAACATTGTTTAGAAAGGTATGTTTACTTCCAAAATGTCAGCTGGAATGTACTTTATAAATATTTTGCACAGGATTTATGCAATAATAGAGACCATTAAGGAAAGTATTTTTTAAAAACCCCATGAATAATACTGCTTTTAATAGCACTTATAAGGCTGAGACTGCATTGTACTCATTACACCAAATTACTCAGAACGACAAGACAAACTGTAATCTAAGTCATATAAAGACAGGATTGCCCATCTTCTTGCTAAAAATCTAACCAAAAGGTGTTCATGAGGTTTCTCAGTTTGCTACCAAAGCCGCAGTGTTTGAATAATGCATAACTGTGTCTCCTTGCTAAAAAGGAGGAAAACACCTTGAGGTCCTGTGTGGCAGGGGTCTGAGAGGGATGGATTTCTTTTAAAAAGCAGCAGCTGAGCCACTCCAAATAGCTCTCAACTTACTGTACTTTCCCCTGTCTCCAAAAAAAAGTGCATTTTTTATTTGGTATGTTAAAGCATAAGCCCAGTGAAGGCTTTAGAAAAGGCAGCTTGCTCCCGTGAACTGCAGTTTAATTTCCTTCCCAGCAAACCTCAGAGCAGGCCATTCAGCACAGCCCTTCCCTAAAGCTGAGCTTCACCCGCGATGAAAAATACGACTGCTCCAGTCAGCCTGGTTGCTAGGCTAGCATGCGGCAAGGGAATAAATTAGCAACAAAATAGTCAGAGTTTCAAGCTTTTGTGCACCTCTAAAATATCAATAAGTAGTGTTCTGGAGTTGGTGAAAAATGATGTGCTCAGAACAATGCCCCGAGGAAGGCACTGCCCCATACACTGGGTAAGTCAGATTGAGCTCTCTGTGGCTAGTGCCAAACACAGCCTTAGAAAACATCAGAATAATTTTGCCCTCATGAAAGATAATGTTCAAAAACTGACCAAACAAACAAACCACCAACCAAAGAGAGGTTTTTATTTCTGCAGGAAACCTGAGTATCTCTGTAACTTTTTGACCTATTCGACGATATAAATCTGAGAAGCTAGCTAGGGATGCAGCTTACTAAACTGATTTTTTTTTCCTTTTATGAGAAACAAAGAGGCTCAGAGTTGCTTTGGCACCTGATTAACTCTGGGCCACAGGCTCAGATTCACTAAGGGTGAGCTGCCAGTCTGACAATTCCAGGATACTTCTGCACTATGTGAATCTGCCTCAAAATCCCCTAGATTTAGTTTGAAGACCTGCTGCCATCCTCTAGCCAAGGCAGGTCTTCCTCACCAATCCTGCTGCATCTGTTCAGCTTTCAGTCAAAGTAAATTTGGGTTGAGTACATCTCTGTTACATATCTCCAGATGAAATCTTCAGAGATTCTGCAAAGGGAAGTGGTGGAGCAAACACTGAACTAAAGGGGAATAAAGGCCACAACCAGCAAACACAAGCTGCCCCATGTTCAGCCAACATTCCTTGCAGGATCTTTCTTGCCTGCTTTTAAGTGAGAACAGGGAAAAATTGTGGAATGTACTTGTCATGGAAAGAGCCTAACACTGAAAGGAAAAGTGTGTCCATTTCCAATATTTCAGCAGAATTTTGCTCCTGCAATAGAACAGATCTTTGTGACTTCGAGGAAAACAAAAATGTCCTGAATTCTTTTGAAAGACATCACCCACTGGCTAAGAGGTTTGCTTTTCACCTTTCATAACATGGGGATAAACAAACTTTTTAATGAAGGAAGACCCCACTGCTGTGGGCAAGTTCCAATATACACCCTATGCATCTGACCGAGATTTCATCAGATTGAAATGCTTTAACCTTAAACCAGCACTCAGAAACAAATCTACTGCAAAGGAAAAGGTGGTACATCGGGCATGGGAGTTCTTGACCTTGAAAGATCATACACAGTACTTAAAACAAACACATACACAGAGAGCTTTTCATCATGGAGAAAATCAGCACTGATATTCTGTATTAGTATTTTCTCTCTGTAGCACTGAGATATGACTGATGGCACTCAGGATACAGTCAAAGATTCTACATTCTGGGTGAACTCTGAAGGATGAATGAATTAACTTGATTAGTTGGTTACATTTCCCCAGATAATTCATCACTGCAAGATTCAAGGTCTATCGACACATTGATATTAATGAAAAATACAGTGATAAACAATTTGGAAATTCTTACAGCTTGAAGTCTGATAATGAGAGCCCCAGGTACTTCTAAATAATCACTGTTTCACTTCTGTCAGAAAAAATTATTCATGAATTCTTTATTTCTGCAAATGTAACCTTCTTTATGACAGTAATTATACTGAAATAATTTAAATGTTTACTTATAGAACATGAAGGAGTCCTTAAGTGCATGTAGGCCTCAGCCTACAAGCAATCCCATGCATTATTTGAGGTTAGTTTTGTCCCTGCAGATCATGTTTCACAGCTATCACGAAGGCTTAGAGATGAAAGCTATGTGAAAGAAGTTTCTGCTGTTTTAAAAGAGTGAACAGGAAAATTAGTTTTGCTTCTATGATGGGGCCACAGCAAACACCTTGCTGGTTACTGGTCTCATCCTTGCTAGCCCAGGACTTCACTATTATCAGAAGGAAGAAGTGTGAAATTATTATCATGGGATGGGAAATTAAACAATACATACTTGAAGTGAAAATACATGCAAAGATCATGACAGAACGCAAAGCTCTTTTTTCTGTTTAACTGCTTGTATTGGTTTGAAAACAAACCAGTGGGAGATCACAAGTCAAGAATGAAATTAAAAATAAGTGAAATAATACAAGGAAAAGCACTGACAAAGTCAGATACAACCTAACACCCTGTTAGGGTGGTGGTAGCAGTCCAACTGAAGTAGTCCAGTTGAAGCAATGATCCTGTGAAGGTCTAGTCTCCAGCTGAAGATCCAGTGGTAGCTCTTGTCCTCTGGGAACCCAGTAGACAGGGCTAGCTCAGGTAGTTCCAAGGCCAGGTTATATCCAGGTGGGAACACCTGGCTCCTCCCTCCTGGGCAAAGCATCCCACAATGGGATGAGATAAGCCCATGAGTCACACGGTGGGTCCCTGATGGCCCATTGCCTGTCATCCGGGGTGGGTCGTTAGCAGCTGATAACAGCTAACGGATGGCCCATTGCCGGTCATCGGGAGTGGGTCATTAGCAGGTGATAGCAGCTAACGGCCCACAGCTGGTGGTAATAGAATACTTAAATACATCTGTATTGCAACCTAGGACACTGCTAATTTGGTCTTCCCTCCCAGTCTTCTGTCATTCCTTTTTCCCATAATTTCCCTTCTCCTTGACAGATCAGGGCTCTTCACTAAGGGATAACTCTGATTTGCATTTGCAGCATTTCAGCACCAAAGACAGAGACAAGTCAACAACTGTTATAAATGAAAATATGTATGTGGTAGTAAGTCCTGGAAGAAGAGCACTGATGGCCTGTACAATATTATAGATTGGAAAACAAAGAAATGAGCTATAAATCACCCAAGAGACAACAACCTCCCTTTCACCCTAGCTTTCTGTTTTTGTTCTTGCCTGGTCTTTTGAGGTAAGCTTTAGAACTCTTTACCTCAACTAAAACGTTAACATTGTGTTTATGTCGCTATAAAGTTGCTTGAGAAATCTGAAATCAGAAGCAAATCAGAGAAAAAATGATTGCAGCATCCAGAGCAGGTAATTGGCATATTTACAATACAGTTCTTGAGAAAGAAGCCCAGAGTTCCTATGCAAATCCTTGCTCTTTGAATGAATAATGGTGATGGGCAGTCAATCACCAGGCAGGGATCTGCATGCTCTGAGTTATTTGGATAATAATTGTGATTATTGCAAGCAGGGTAAGATGTAATGAGGGTGTAGCACAAAGGGAAGGCACAATGAGGCATCAGCAACCATGATGTACCTCTAAGCTCTCTGGCAATTTTTAACATGACACAACACAGCACAAACTCTGTGCCCTTCATCTCCAGAACTTGGCAGTTCTGTGTTGCCCTCCTGAACTGACACACACATTCCCAGAGCTCTGGGTCATCACGGCTCTGGGGTCACCATTAAAGGACAGACCTTGAAATGCAGAGAACACACACAGCATTTCTGAGGTCCTATGTGACCTGAGCACACATGGCTGGCTGGCTGCAAGCTGCATCCTGATAGCAAATGAAGGCACAGTTAACGTCAAATGTGTCACCAGTTCACCATTATTTCCTGACTGACTGTGGGTGTTACTCCACAGTGAAGATATGCAAGGGGTTTGTGTTCTGATCTCTATCAGCCCTGCTACAGGGCCAACTCACATCTACCTGCAAAACGGCTCAGAATGAAAGGAACACATCAAAACAGCACAGAAAATCCTCACTAAAACTGCAAACCTTTTGAGAAGCCTTTGCAAGCTGTCTCAGATCAGAATCAATTGCTGTCTCTCACTGAAATCATTCATGCTACTGAAGGCATGACAGACATGAATCTTTCACAGAAACTCTATTAACTAACAAACAGGCCTACATAGCTGCAAGTAGTTGCTATATGATGAGCAACTGCAATGATTAGAAATTGCTTTTTTTTAACTATTTTTCCCTTTTTTTTGAGGGTGGGGTGTGGGGACACATATTTCAACTTCGTATTATCTGTAAATAGACTCCAGAATTGCATAATCCTTCTACTGGAGGTACAGAAACTCCCTTGTAGCCTTTGTTTAATTGATTTAGAGTCACTGAATCTGGTAGCAACATTTTCTCTTTATTCACTAAGCTTCCATGCCTTAAACCAAAAATTACTAAATTAACAGATTTACTGGACATTTCAAAACTCCTTTTATAGTACTGTAGTATTCCATTTACAACATTTCATTCTTATGCAGAATGTTGCACCCCAGAATGACCTTTAAAATGATGCAAAATTGGGGAAAAATTTTAAATCATACTACAAGCTTGGGACCAGAAGACTGTTTTGAAAATGAAATATCATAAGCAATTGTTATTTGTTTTTGCTGTTATTGGGATAAGTGTAGTTATTATTAATAAGTAGGTAGTTTCTAAAATTATTTTTCTTTACTCCAGATGCGCTCAGTCATAAAGCCATTGTTTTACATTGCCAGAATTTCAACTATATATTTTGGTCTGGATTTTTTTGCATGAACAAGGAAAAGGCTTTCTGATTATCAGTTGGGGTTTCTGTATGTGTGCAAAGGATGGAAAGCATAGAGGAAGCAATATTTAGCCTCCATTTTTGTTAAATTTTTCTTTGATGAATCAAGATTTCAGATTATAAATGTCAGGGACTTACCCATATTTCTTCAGAACACAGCACATTTTAGCCCATGTCTGCCTTTCATAAATCCTTATTAAATTTAGCATATATACATGACAAGGAGCCAAATGGCATGAAAACAGTCTGCCTTTCTTTTTTTTTTTTTTTTAATAGAATTATTTATGGAACAACATAACATGAAATCTTGTTCTTCATCATACATCTTGGGCATAAAAAAATTCTTAGAAGAGCAAATATCAAGTTATTTAATGCCCCGTAGCATTATAAAAGTGCAAACCCACACGACTGCAAAGACCAAATATATAAACCGCATCAAGAACTTCTCAGCAGTGTTGTATAAACCCATTTTTACAGAAACCTACAATACTTTAAAAAAAATGAAGCACACAAAACACATCTCTGCTGATAACCAATGCTATTTCAGGGGTTACTATAACAACTTCTATGCCCTTTCTAACCAAAATCCTCAGAGCACTAAAATTAAGCGAGCAGTTGAAGGGCAACTTAGGACTTTGGAGGAGCCATCTCTTACACATTCTCAAACAAATCTTTAATATTTCTGTACTGTCAAGAGCCTAATGGGGTTGTAGGCAGCCTAATCACCCCACATACTACAGACACCACATTTCAGAGTCTCCCACTGATGAAATGATAAAAAGAATAAAAACATATAATTAAACAGAGCCAGTCTAAGGGATTTGGTTGATTAAACCTGGGCAACATCCCTTGATCTAATATTAATGTATTTATTTTCTGTACCATGTGGTGAAGATGTCAGCAGTGAATCTGACACAAACATCTCCTGGTGCTCATCACCATGCTATGATGCTGTGATGCTGCTACCATGTGGTGAGACTCAGGATTTGGCTCTTCTTCGATTCTGTTCTGAGTAACCCTTTGGAAGCTACACTTGCCTAGCATGGACACAGGGTCAGAGTGCAATATTAATTTTGCAGTAGTGTGCAAATTAACTTTCTGTATGTATATACATAGGCACATATATATGTTTTCATGGAAGTTCATTTGCATTGAAATGTAGCTCATTTATTGACTTAGCCATGTTTTACAGGAAATAAAATGGGAGTAATTTAGAATGGTGGCTGCTGCTTTAAGACCCTCTTTCTCCCTTGCATGGCAGATGGATGGCTATAATACCATCACTTGATACCATGCCGAATTGTGACTGTGTCATTTTGTTAGAGCCTTCTGGTTTCATGTGGAAATTTGCTGTTGGATTAGGGCTCTTGCCAATCCAGGCACAAGAAAAAGGCTATTTAATGTGTTTTGAGCTGCCATATGGTGTGGATAAGAGAAGTAGTTTCATGGCAGTCATGATATCTGATGCATATGAGTAAGTCCGTGTGCTTTGCCATATTCCCTGTCACACAGTGCACCTGCTGCAGTCAGGTATTTTACATAGAAAATGATTGTCATAGCTCTTGATCCTGGATATACCTCAATGTCAGAAAACAGTAATTCCCTCTGATGTTCTCAATGCACATGGAAAAGCCAACCACACAAACTGGAATGTGAAGTGAGGAAATGCCCTCTTTATGGCAGAGCTGATTCAAATTATACTCCAGCACAATATTCATCTACAAATGCATAATATTCACTCAGAATTTCATGGTATCTTACTAACAAACCTAAATCTCATCATTCTATCTCAAACTAGATGAACAGAACACTCTACAGAAAGAATTGATAATAGCACTGTCTCAAAACTCACGAGTTGTAGTCTGGATCTTCCACTGTTTTCCTGTGATAAATCTCATCCTGCTTCTTCATCCATTTCTGCCAGCACTGTGACTCCAGCAATATCCACTAATATAATCCTTATCTTCTTTTCCTTCACTTCCCTTTTTTCTCCACTTTATCCCTGAAAAGGTCTAGAAGAAAGCAAATGGAGGCAAGGATGTCTTGATCCTGAAAAGGTCTAGAAGAAAGTAAATGGAGGCAAGGATGTCTTCAATCTAACACTTCAGCTTTCTCCTCTATTAAATAATGGGAGAGATTCTGGCTCCACTGTAGCTTCAGTGTTTGAGTCACTATTTCACTTGAGGCAGACAGTCTCAGAGATGTTTAGCAGTGAACAGATTTCCTTTAGAGTCTATGTGAATGTCACCATCATACAGAAATACAATTATACTGAGGCTATAAGCACTAAAAATCCTCCTTAGAACATCATTATTCTAATCAGTGCTCAGTTTGTCAGACATACCATGTCCAACTAACCCCGTCACTCTAATTTTCAGACTTTCAGCTTCCAGACTGTCATCCAGAAACACCAAGTTGCCCCTACAACAGCTAATCTGCTGCTCGGATTTGTAAGAACAGAAGCACTCAAGGGCAGGTGCGCAGACAAAACCTGAAGCTATATGAGGAATTTCAAAGAAAATAATTAATGGTCTTTAGGGTTAAGTAGCCTTCAGCATTAGGTGATAGCAGAGGAAAAATGTTCTGTGTTATAAATGCAGTAATATGACAGCTCTGTCTAAATTCCATTCATGGCTTCCTAATTCTGCTCCATTCATGGTTTCCTAATTCTGCTGACAATGTTCCCTGGGGAGCAGACAGATTGAGGAAAACACTACTTCTTTAGCTACCAGCTTTTCTTCCAGAGATGCTTGAAGCCTTATAGTCACTTGATAAAAAGAAAAAAGCTCAGGATGTCTGCAGGATTTGGACTGTGCCATACATAAAAACTTCTGGCAGGAGTGTTCTCATACAATTTCCATAAAAATACCAGGAACAACAACTCTTCAGATTTTTTTAAGGCACCTTTCACAGAGATAAAGCATGGGGCAGTATGAAGGTGGTGAGAAAGGTGGAGACAGAAGGTTTTTCTGTTTATTGCAGAGCAGAGTGTGGTACTTCAGCCCAGCTCTGGAGCATAGAGTTCAGAGCCTCACAGGGCCCTGCATCCAAACCAGCTCATCCTGGGCAAACCCCACACACAGCTTCATCCCAAAACTGGGCTTCAGCCCTAAGCACAGCTCTGACTTCTCATCTGCAATGCTGAGTGCAACTTGTCACAGTGCTGCCTGTGCAATAAACAGCAACGTCGAGCCATATTTTATGGATGCATCCATTCAATAAAAGCCAACAGACTTCCAGGAGGGTTAAAATCCCCACAGTGCTTGAAGAACCACACTGACAGTGTCACACCTGTGCCATGGCAGTGACTGCACTGCCCAAGAGTCCTGACCTCCCAAAACTGAAGCTCCACTGTCCCTGCTTAACTTCAAGCATGTGCTGAAGCTAAGGATACTGAGTGATATCATGAATCTCAAGAATGATCAGTCAAGAAGCCAAAAAGAGAGAGACAAATCATGACAAACTAGCAACATGTGGTTATGTTTAAGACACTCCTGTAAGTGCTCACCTGGTTCCACTGTGCTCAAAATCTCTTGTTTCCACATCTCACCACTGAAAGGGTCCACATTATAACATGAATGATATCAGCCATCTCTTGAGCTACATCAGCCAGAATTTTCTCATCTCCAACTTTCTTATATATATCCAGTGTATTGGATTCAGTTTAGCAAACAACTTTTCTCGAAATTGCTTTGTGTGCACTGCATGTTTTTTTAGCAATATTACCCCAGTGCTGGCAGATCACTCCGTGGTAGCAGATGTGCATGTTTTAGAAAATCACTACCATAAGGAATAGCATAATTATATTTACTGCTGTTTGTTACTGCACCACATATCAACTCATAGGGATACTGGGACAATTGAGACTTGCTAAGAACTTCTCTTCTTCCTTGGCATAATATACATAATTATGTTTTCTTTCCTCTAATTGCAGCTAAAGATTACCTGCTCACTAATAAACTTTTCTTGCACTATAGGCCAAAATCAGGGCCTGCTGAAGTCAACTGTGGATGCATGTTAAGTATTAGAAGACTTTGGTTTATATCCTTTTGAATTTTCCACTTGTCTTAAAATTTCACTTCTGTATTAGTTTCTAAAAAGGTGACTTTATGGTAACAGAACATGCATTTCTGACAGACTATCCTATTAAATTCCATTATATCCATGCATTAGTTATCTGCTGACCCCAAAGCATTACACAAAGTTTTGCAAGCATTTAAAGTGTACTATTGAAGATCTGACAAAAAACCTTTTGCGTTATTTTTATGTTCAGAACCAAAAGGTTTTTAAAAAGCAAGAAATACTGTCCAGGGGATGATAAAATTTCAAAAAGATTTTATTGAAAACATGTTGCCTGAAACACTCCAGAAGCTCTTTATTTGATAAGTGTTTTTATCCCTTTTTGTTTCATTTATGATTTGAGAATACATATGCTGATTTTCTTTCTCATTTAAATTTCAATTATTGCTCCATTAGTCCTAGATACATTGTGAATTTGTAGCCTTTTGAAATCGTATTAGAATTTCCACACATATATTGGTCCAGAATATCCACTCTTAGATTAAATGAAAAGAAAGAGAAGAAAAAAATATTGCAAGAAATTAAAATTACTTCAGTTGTCAAAGTGGCAGTGCATCTACCAGAACAACTCCTTATAAATGTGTAGCATGTCTTTAAAGAGCAACAAAAAAAAAATTTAAAAAACCCAAATCAACAGAGGACAATATAGAAATTGATTCCCTTAGAAATAGCCTTGACCACTCTAATTACAAGACAGTGTCCTGGCTCATCTGCCTCATGACACAGCTCAAGGTCACACCTGGGGAACATCAGCTGCTGTCTGGAAAACAAGTTTGTTCTGTACAAACACAAGAGCTGAAATTGATGATCTCTGAACATGTTTTTCTGGGGTAACAACTGTAAAATAGGGACTGGTGAGGAATGAAATGCTGCACTGCAAAACTGACATTCATACTGTGCATCAGGTGATTAAACCCTGTGTGTGATGGAAATGCAGAACCACCTGACCCACTGTTCTGCCTTTATCCAGAGGGCAATTCTTGGGTTCCATTAGTCAATTATTTAAAAGACACAGTGATTGCTATAACTCCTTCAAAGAATCCTTTTGTGTATTAGTGCTCACAGGAGGTTAATAATTTAACATTAGATGTCCAAGAACAAAATGCCACAGTCATGAACAAATACTAGTACAAAATGCTGCTAATGGATCTTGACTTCATAATAAATTGAACAGATAAATTCAAGGTCAGCCACATTAAGTATATAAAACATAACATTCAGATTTTTGATGCCTAAGCTTTTGACAGGTTCAAAATTCCAAAATAAACAGAGATTTATTCTAACAAGAAAAGCATTGCATACTACACTTTTGAGCAACTGGTGCCTAAATATCAAGGCGCCTCAGAATTTCTAATATTAACTTTTTCCTCACAGTAGACAATGAAAAGATCAAGTTCTATTCCCTTCATTTAAGGCTGGGATGAGATCTAGTCTAAGCATCCACAGGAAGCTCATGCCAAACAGTAAAACTCTGATTACCCATGTCCTAGGCATGTCTTCTTCAAAAAACCCTTCTTTGTACAGCAGCCTTTACATTCCCATGACAGAACTTGAAAAAGACTGCTTCAGTTGCAAACAAGGTTATCCTCCTCCATTTCACAGAAAGAAACCAAAGAGTGAGCAGAATAACCTCAGTTCTCAAGAAAACCCAACCCATCAAATTATAGACTCTCGCTTCCTAACACTTTCTTAATTCAAACACAAAAAGCTAAAGTCAAGGGTATCTGGGGAAAAGGTGAAGCTCTCTCAGCCCTAAGCAGCAATGAGCACCGTCATCAACAGGGAAGGAGATAAAGCTTCATGGTCTGTGCTGACCCAAAGCTGCAGAGGCGTCCTAGCAGCAGCTCTGTCAGAAATACAGTAAGGCCATGGCAGTCAGCTTCCCTCTGCCCCTAAACCTTTGAGAGGAGAGCAGAGGGAAACGATAGGTGGAATTTCCTACACCTGCAGAACTGCCATGGCACATCTCACTGGCAGCAGTGGCATTGCCACTGGAAAGGACTTGACATTGGCCACTGGCACAGTCATGCCATTGACCACAAGCTTTGAACAAAAGGAATGATGCCACAAGAAAAACTCTAAGCTTCTCACTGTTGCTTTACTCCTGTAGATGTGCTGTGCTGACCAGGACCCCCCGAGCCTCCTGCTCCCTCAGATAGCTGGGGTTGGAAATGAGCATTCCAACATGCTTTGCTATTCCAGCTGTGCTACACACCCTGCCATGCACCAAATGTTAGAGTTATAAAGGTACCAACTCATGAGTCTACATAACTGATTCTTTTTTCTAGACATAAATGGTTTCATAAGTCTGCAATGATTATCAGAGAAGGAATCAAAGGAAAAAAAATGTGATGAACAAAATAGGTTTAAAAGAAAGTTTTACTTATGCTATTACCCTTCCCTAGACTTGGCATTACTATGCATTTTTATCTTTGTGACATTCAATTTTCTTTGACTAGCAGCAATATTAGCAGCACAACTGAAGGTGATTCTCTCAAGAATTCGTGTTCTTTCCAGATAAACAAAACTTGGACAAGAAATGTACAAGAAAATGAAAAAGCTCAATTGACTTAAATGCTTTTCTTCTTTCAGTTATCTAGAGGTTTCCCATTCAATAACTGCCTTGTCATTCTGACTCACTCATTTATCTACATTTTTGTATTAATATTTTATTTCTAGAACATAAATGTTTTACCCCTCTGAAAAATCATATGTTCTTTAGATAAAATGCTAAAATACTTGCCGCAATGGGAAGCAAACAAAATGTACCAAAAATATCTAATCCCACTTTTTTTCTGTCCTAAAACTCTGCTCCAGACTTCCAAAGACTCAAGAGCCTTATGCAAAAATGGACTAATATTGATAATTTTTTTACTATTTTACAGTTCTTATATCAAAGCAAAGTGAAACTCAGGAGGGTTATTTTATATCCCCGAGACTTGTCTTTTAACTTGGTAGTTAACCTCTTGTTTAGATTCTCTCACTGTTACTGTAGCAATATCTCCAAATTAGTGTCAAGAGACTAATTCTGCATTGTGGAATCCAGAGAAGGGATTTATATAAACCTGGAAGAATCTCAGCCAAGTGGTGCTGAATGGCTTTAAACTTTAACAAGGGACTTTGGGTAAGGCAAATAAATCCGGGGGAAGGATTCTTCCTGCATCAGAGAATCCTGCAGTAAGCCTCACATCTCCTCCTTCCTGGTTGTAAAACCCATGAAACAAAGCAGAAACCTGATTGTTTAACTGGTGGACGCCCAGTTGCAAAAGTCCATTTTCATGGCTGAATTGTGAGAACTCAGAAATTAGTGAAAAGTCAGCTGTTGGACTCCGACAGACCCCAGATCTCTGAACACTGCAGTGCTTGCTGCTAAAAATCATATTCTACTGGTTGAGCAATGAAAAAATTTAATAAAGTCTAACAAATATATTGGATATTGTGTTTCTACAATATAGCTGTATTATTAGAAGTACAATTTCCATACACTTTATTTGGTTGTTGTTTTTTTTTTTAACTGGAAACTATTTTTAAAGTATTACAACTCAGTATTAATTTTTGATGCTTTTTCTTTAATACTCAGTAGCCTTTTTTTATAATTTTGTGACAAACATTATTTATTAAGTATTCATATCCTTTGCTTTATGTCTTTAAAGTAAATAACCAAATAAAACATCTACTTTTAGAAGACGTGCTTTTACAGGTACAGATAAAGATGCTCGGGTATTTCCAGAATTCCAGTATCGACTGTCAAAATCTAAACGAAAGTTTTGCGAAAATAAATCTCACTTAAAATTTGAACCAAAGGAAGTTTTAGTTTTTCAGAAAGTAGCCAGTTAGCAAAGACTGGGGAAAGTTAGAGATTATCTAGGTGGATAGAATAAAAGTTGCAGACATTAAAGGGTTTTTTTCACCACTACACAAAAATAAAATAGGCAATGTATTTTTGCAATATTCATGCAACGATTTCTTTAAATGTCCGCACATAGAGGACTCTGGAAAATTGAAATATTAATCTAAAATTCCCAAATCATTCAGCTAATAGTACAGCTTTACCATCTCCAATTTCCTGCTTGGCAATAAGGACAAGTGCAAGTGGCTACAATGCTACAAAGTGGAGAGCGAGCAACACATTTCATCAGTTCACCAAACACAACACAAAATTGCAAAAAAGACCCCTGAAATAAATTGTTCAAAATATTGATTTTCTTGAAAGAAAAAAAACCAGACCTGAAAATGACATAATTTTTTTTCTCTAAAGAGCAAACTTGCAAAAGAGAACAGAGCTTTAGCTGGCCTCACCCATGCTAATGTCAGCAACAACCAAACTTCTGTAACAAACACTCAGCTGGAACAGAATCCATGCTCAAATGCACCAGAATTTTGTCCTTATCTTCCTGCCCTGACAGAACACATGCATGGCTCAAGCCTGCAGAGGATTCCCTCCTGCCATCAGCAATCCCACAGAACGCAAAGGACTCTCTGCTTTTCCTGTTTTTGCTAAGTGAACATTTTATTAATGGCAATATATCAGGGCAATTTCTGCCCCTTCCAGTAAACAGAATGTAAAGAAACTGGGTCATTATTTGAAGGAATGAGTGGGGCTCTCAATGGAGAAAAAGGGGCAAATGGAACCTCTGTGATGTTCAAGCACCTGAGAGGGATCCCTGCTTAAAGGAGCTGCACAACACTTGAATTTCACACAGCAGTGACAGTGACGGGGCACAACTGCATGAAGTTCAGTGATGGTACTTGGGAAGCTGCAGAATGGTGAGAAAATACAGCACAGAAAACTGAATCTCTGGTAATGGCTGCTTTTATTGTCCTTTCAACTCAGCTGCATCCCAATGTATTCTTCTTGCCTTCCACCTTTAGCCCACTATGAATTTTTTGCCCATGTATTTTGTAATCAAGTAATCATTTTCTATACTGCTAGAATACTTGAGGAAACTATTGCCGAGAAAGCCCAGCTTGAATGCTGCAATTCTAAACATTCTAAAATAAGTCAAATTCAGACCTGCAATAAACAGCTATACTTAGAGAAAATAGAGTTTGTCACCTAAAAATTAAGCAGTACTTCTTGAGCATGAGCAAAACATAACTTTCAAATGTCTACAACTTTATTCAAGTTGTATGGATTTCTAGGCAGAATTTAAAATGTATTTCTCTCTTCTCATGAAATGTCAAGTCCGTGCTCTAAAATATAGCAGTACTTTTAAATTTTCAAAGGAAATCTTTACCCCTGAAAAGCACTGATTTTCCCTTGTTTCATTCTGAGGCTTTTTTTTCAAGGAAAGTAGATCTGATACAATAATGGAGCAGACCACAATTACAGAAAATTCCATCACCGAACAGCAGACCCCAGTAAAATTATAGGCAATTGAAAAGCCAGCACAAGGAAAGAACAATCAACAGTCTTTAAATGGGGAAAACTTCAATGTCTCTCATGTGTATAAGAAAGCATAAATTTAATATTCAAATAAAACTATAAGTCTAAATTAAGAAAGAAAAAATACTGGGTTGTTCATTAAATAAATTGGTCAGGTTGACCTTTATCAACTTTTTCACATCTTTATATTACATTCTAATTCAGAATAACTTTGAATCTTGGTATTTTCTTGGAAATATACATTTAAGGTCACCAGACCTTCTACTGAGATAAAGTCACATCCGTAATTCAGAGCAGCCTGGAACACACCACCTCCTGTGTCCTTGTCCAGAAAAAGAAAAGAGGGAGGGCAGCCCAAATTCCATAGCCTTCCTTATGTTAAATCTAAAACCAATCATGCTTGCAACCAATCAATGCAACACTTTTATAAAAGCTTCAAATAAAAATAAAATTTCTCACTTCCACTATGAAATAGCTAGACTTAAATAGGACTTCCTTTCAGAAGACTGCATGATTTTTAAGAGGCTTTAAAAGATGGAATGGAATAATTTAAAGTCCTTCCCCCAGCAGTGTGGGAGGGCAGGGCCTGCTGACCCTAAAATCCACCTCATTCCAATGTCTGGGCAAAGGCAGCAGCAGAGGAACCACAAACAATGGTCTGACAAACCATGTCAGACAAACATGAGGTTTGACAAACAATGAGGTGATAGAAAAAACAGTTTGACACCACCAGACAGTGCCTGCCTATAAACAGATACCGTGAAAAGACTGAAAATATCCAAGCTACACCCATTTTTCTTTAAGTGCCTCACTTAAGTGCATCTGCAACAACGTTGCTATGTTATTTGCAGGGTGTTCAAAAGACAAGAGGATGTGGCATGTGGGACAAGGTTTAGTGGTGACACTGACAAAAGCAAATCTAAATGGAAATGGAAATATTTGCAGGATTTTAAATATAATATTTTAAGGTATTTTCATTAAATACAAAAATGAACATGGGATAAGAAAATTATTCTTCTAATGTTTTGATTTACCAGAAACAAGTTACTTTTTAAGTGACTAGGAATTTTGCTCCTACTGGAACCCAGCAAGCTTAGGTAGAAGGCAAAGAGAACTCCTCTTGTTTTTCAGATGTTCTCCAAAATAACAACCAAGGATGGCAATGCTTTTGAACACACTTATTCATATGCACTATCTGCATGTTCTTTTTTCCAAATTATCATTTCCCTGTCTGTGGGAATTCTTGCAATATACAGCATGTGGTAATACTACAGCACACACACACATAAATACTTGCTAACAATAAAGACTCCCCACAATTTTATTCTTTCCTAAAACACATAAATCATTTTATCATATTAAAACCCCCATATCTTATAGAAGCATTTATTCATGTGACCCCCTCAAGAGACAACCACACTCCTATAGTGTAAAGACACAACAGTTCCGTAATTGGAATGTTTTTGTTATACACAAGCAGAGAAATACACATTCAAAGTAATTTTTCGCACTACCACTTGTATGTTGCAAAGTAATAAATTTGTTTGGGAGCAGTTCCCTGTTACCGAAGGATATAAGTCTCTAAACTATTATTGGTAGGTAAGTGTCCTTCAGGCTTCAGATTCCAAGATGGACTCCAAACTTCTGGTAAAACATGGTGGTATTTCACCCACTGGCACAGGAGGGGCTACAAAATAATCTTTTTTTGGCTGTTTGTAGCATTCTGTGTCAATACCTGTCCAACTGTGAGCTGAGAGCCATCACATCACGTCCTTCCTTTCACTCTGGTGTAGTCTGGTGCCTTCCTACTGGTTTTCTCTTACCTTTTTAAAATATTGCCAATTCTGTCTGTCTGTCCCAAGTCCCATCAAGCTTTCCACAGACCAATTCCAGTTTCTAATTTAGCTCATCTCTGGTAAAACATCTCCCTTCACTCAGCATAATAATGACCACCACAAACTCAGCTTTCTGAGGAATTCCGTGTATTAAATTGATGCAAATTCAAAAAATGTAGGTAAAATCTCACTCAACTTTCCATATTCCAGGGCAGGTAAAGCAGCAGGTTCTACTCCCAATCCCATAGCAGATAGCCAGCCACTTAGCTCATCTAACTTGGGAAATGAATTGTGAAATCACTGGCCATAAACAGCATACAGAACTAGGCAAAAAGAACTGAGACCACGAAGTTACCAACCTCGGGAGAAATAATTTTCTGAAGAAAATAATGACTCACATTTCTGCCCTGAACCAGTGCTTCTGGAAGACAGTGTAACTAGACACTGTCCCTTGACATCTGTGCAAATTGTACCGTGCCCTTCTCGTTAGCAAAAACACATTGGGGATGACAAGTCAAAACCAGGGACAATCAGCTGTTTCAAATTGTATGTAAGGAGAGGTGATGTGGCTGCAGGGATCCCTTGAGGAGGAATTAAAGTGTACCTGTAACAAGAGAAGTGTGCATTTAACCCAAAACAATAACTAGAGAAGGTAGGGAAGGAAAAATACTGCAGCAGCCAAAGAATCTGGCACAGCACGTAGCACCTGATATCAAGGGACAAGTTCTGGAATAACAGGACATGATGATTTCCAGTTGGAGGAGTATGCAAGCCTGGAAGATGGAAAATCTGTCCAGTACCACAAGACCAGTAGCTATAAATTCCAAATATAGATATAAATTGGCTACATATCTTTTTTGTTCATCCCTGACACAATTCTTCAGACATAAATCACGTGATAACCTAATCTACAGGGTCTGGGCAACCACAAGTAGTGTGGCAAAATGCATTCTGATCTTATCAGCCTTTCTGTGAAGAAATTCCTCCTAATGTCCAACATGAGGCTCCCCTGCTGCAGCTTAAGACTATGTCTTGAATAGGCATTTTCTGAGTTATTAATAAAGAAAAGTCCTGAAAATATCTTTTCAACCATTCTTTTCCGTTTGCTTGGACAGTTACTTGTCCACATAAAGCTATGTGTTTTCTGTTATGTATATATCCTGTGAGATTTGCCTCAGAAGTAATTAATAAATAAGTCTGAGAAAAGATCT
The DNA here is from genome assembly GCA_024500445.1 of Entomyzon cyanotis. Lineage (NCBI taxonomy): Eukaryota > Metazoa > Chordata > Aves > Passeriformes > Meliphagidae > Entomyzon > Entomyzon cyanotis. The sequence continues at coordinate 227,287 of JAKEPQ010000669.1, forward strand.
TTTAAAAATATAACATCTTGGAATAACTGATGCTCCCTGAGAGTAGTTCTTCCTCCAGTATTAAAACATCTAAAATATGAATGAGCATGATCCAAAATGAGACTGTGTGAGAAGAACATCTGCATACAGATATATTTATATTCTCTCTGTGTAAACCTCACAGACAGGTATATTAGGCATACTACATATAAAATAAACAAAACCCAGACTAGGGTGTGAAACCTAATCAGCATTTTATTCTGAAATTTCTGCATGAGAAGGCATGTGACTGGCCTTATCTACAGTTCTTGTGTTGTTCTTGCATTTTGAGCTGTACTTCTAATTTTATATTGATCTGAACATATGCATACCTATAGACACCCAGACCATAATCCTTCATACTGGTATTTTATTGCTCCTAAGAAGGAGGTAGCTGAACTCCTTTCAAGCCAAGCACGAGCACAGGACCCCAAAACCACCACCTGTACACAGGGTGGACTCAAGAGATGACAAGAAAGGCTCAAGACCGTCAGTTTATTCATCCCTTGCATTTACAGGTGAAAGCCGTTGATCAAGGTGTGGTTTGAGGCATGTTATAATAAGCTCACACCCCCACATCTATCACAAAATCCATGCTGGCCCTTGCTGGCACTTAATGCTGGACAGAAATGCTGCAGCAAACTAAACAAGCTATCAAGAAAATATTTCCAGGTTTGAGAAACAAAGAGAAAACTTGCATGCAGATTTCAATGGATGAATCACCTACAGAATTATAGTAACAGGGGCAAACACACTGCTAAAATGCCATCTTTTATTGCTGGTGAAGGATTAATAACACCATCTCCAATATCAATACCACTTAAAGCACACACTAGCCCAGGAAAAAGCACACAGTTTCCATACAAGAAGCCAAACATCAAGTCTAGTGGCATCCTCATGATCATTCTGTGCCAAAGGACAAGATGAATACAGCACTAACCCACCTGAGCGGGGGACACAGGTCATTTTTGGGCTGTTAATCTCCGATGTCTGTGAAACACTGATGTTCAGTCTTCAGTTACCTACAGAGAGACGACCAGTACCAACCACAACGTGGTCTGTGACCTGCTTTAGCCAAGGCACAAAATAAATGCTTGATCCTTTATTGGATTTCCCTCCCTCATTGATCCCTTTAAAAGTGACTGCCCTGTTTTGTCAATTCAGCAATCTCCAGGCTGTGTCCTCTCATGCTCATTTTCAAGTGAAATAAAGAGAAGGTAGGTAGCAGCCTAAGGAAATGATATCACCACATACAGAGTTCAACTCATTGATGTATAATGGAACTGCTCTTCCTTGCTGAACCAAATCAGAAATATTTGCTCTGGAGATCCTTTAGGGTTTACAAAATATTTTTATGTGTTCAATAACTATGAACTCCACTTTTAGAAAAGCTGATATATTGAAATAAAAGGTCTGTGTGTTTGACTACAGAATGCAGTGGTTTACACCTGACTACCAGAAAGTGATCATACACAAACACACACCCAGGAGCAGATGTGTTTATTTTTAATTTAACATACCATTTTCTGAGAATTTTAAAGACTTGTATCATATTTTCTGTGGGAAAAACATTTTTCAACCTGAGAACCTCAAGGTACATTTTACAGAGAACATACCCAAGATCACTGTAATCTCTGTATTTCTCAAGTCAACTATTCCCCCTTCCAAAATTCCCCTCCTTTCCTAGGATTTTCGTATGTTTTTAGGCCGGCTCCATCTATATAAAGCATACTAAATAACTCACTTTTTCTCTTCTTTTTTTTTCCATCTGTTGTCTGTATAAACCTCAAGGAGCTGAATACTTAAATTTCAAAGAAACTCTGTGGAAGGTCAGATATCTCATTAAAATTCTCAGCCGCTAATTTTTCTCCTGCTGAGACACCTGGGTCCAAAACTCCCACCAAACCTGTGTGAAACGCCTCTCAGCACTGCGTTAGGCTGCTGCTTAGAGCCTCTTTCCTCTAGAAAGCCCAGAAATCCATTCTCATGGAAGCGTTCAAGAGAGTAGGAGGGAAAGGAGTATGGCTTGCAAGGTGCCCATTAAATTCATTTCCTCATTGCTCCATCTTTTCTCCTTTTTTTTTTTTTTTTAAATTTCCATTTTCTCATTGCTGAATCTTACTTCTGCTTTTTTTTGTTTACATGGTGTTTACTTTCCATACAAGCATGGTCCTCATTTCCTCATTTGTATATTTAGTATGCAGAAGAAGGCATTCCCTACAGTAATAACAGCTTTATAAATTCCTCCAAAAAGGTGAAGTATTATCCATCTGCAGTAGAATGATGTTTTTGGTTTTTTTAAATTTTGCTCTAACAGAAGTATGTTTCATTAATGCCAACTAATGCTTTTAAAACTTCTGGAACCCAGCTGGGCTCTGATTTAATCAAGACCCTTAGTTTAATGACATTTAAAGGGGAATTCCCTTCCCAGAGGAATATCTCAGTGGATCCTGTGTCTGACATTGGTGCCACAACTGTGTTTTAGCACCGAAACCACTTCAGAAATGTAACAATGCCATGTCAGTTCAAACCAGAGTATTAAAGCTGGGGCCTTTAAATAAGTGCAACTTGTGTCCCCAAAATCCAGTTTGAAGATCTTATTCCCAAAATACAAGCAAATAGATATTGCCTCGTTTATATTATTTATATTCTTTATATTATTTATATTACTCATATTATTTATATTATGCCAGCACACAGACACAGCACATTCTGCTGCTAGAGACTTCCCCAGCAAGCTGATATACACCTTGCAATGAGCTGGAAAACTGGGAAGGCAAAGAACTGACATTACAGCAACAGTTGGATAAAACAGTGAATAAGCCATAGAAATAGCTGGCAACAAAACAAAGTGTCTTCATTCTGCCTGGGTACTGGGAAAACTTAAAGATTTATCTTGAATCATCTCAGTTTTAGTAGTTTGCTGTGATCTCTTCAGGTTTGTTTGTTGCTGGATTTTTTAATTATTATTTTTATTGCCATTTCTGGCATGCAATCTGGATGAGGGATTTTAATGGCAAGGTGATGAATTTGTGGAAAAGTAGGGGCTGCAGATCTCATAAGCAGAACAGCAGTGTAAAAGTCTGGCTGGAACAGAGAGATTTGAAAAAACTCCCTCTCCCCTCCCTCAGGGTGAGATTTATAGTGTAAATTTTGCTCCATGTTTACAGTGATCCTTCCTCTTTCATATGCGCTTTACTGCTGGAATTACAAACTTGAGAAATGGAACGTATTTGAGGGCGAGCTCATTCTCCCTAGATTGTTCATCTTGGCATTTTCAGCAGATGTATTAGGATCTTTCTAACACAAGTGTTATCACAGGTACTCCAAAAACGCTGTGCAACTAAACAAGGGTTACTCAGCTTTGAAACTGAATACCCTAACCCAAAACATCAAAGCTTTAAAACACCTAGGACCAGCTGTATTTGAAAATTCAGGCAATTTTAACCTCATATAGCCTTAGAAATTCTTCTTCCAAAAGAGCTCACATCAGGTCTGGAGGAAAAATTACACATTACTAATTACGTAAATGCAATATACCCTCAAGTTCAGTAGCAGAGTGTATGAGTTTTATACTGCAAAAACATTATTATCAAACTTCATCAAAACAGATGCCAAATAGACCTGTTTGCAATATTAAAATCCAAATTCTCCTTCCTGCACTGCATCAGTTAAAAAGAACGCAAGCTTTGCTTTAGGAAAGCTCACAGACATCTCAATCTCTACTGAATCCCACAGAGAATTGTGGTTAGAATAAAATGATGCATTGAACACATTCATTACCCAAGTCATGAAAATCTGGGTTTGTGCCAACTACTTCACCAAAAATTAAGCTGAGAAAAGCTTTTGGGTTTGGAACTGTTTTCTTTCTCTACTAAGAAGCTTACACGTATCAAAAGAAAGTTCATGAAATTTTACTCCAGCTCAAGCTACATCTATCATGGGAACCTTGGACACTGTCAGGTTTCTGGTAGAGGCATTTTGATTATAAATCTTTGTTTAGTGTTCTTATAGATAATTCTGACTGTTCAAGAATTACATCTCACAGTAACTGAGCAGCTCTACCAACTATAAATAAAACCTACAGCAGAAACTTTGGCCCCTGCTCTATTTTCCTTGGAATATATAAAGAATGCAGGTTATGTGACACTGTACTAGCCACTGCATAATTTATTTGCCATGTAGTCCCATTTCGAATCATCACAGAGAGATGACAAATGATTAGCTATTAACTACTCAGTTTTAAATATTTTTGTGGCCTGAACACTTGCAACAGCGAGGATATCATGTTCTCATTAATATTCATGTGTGAATTTTGTCTGAATAACTAAAGACTCCAGGAAGCTACACAGCATAAAAACATGAATGTAGGCTTCAGAACTGGGTGTGCTGCTTTTCCTTTTCATGTTATTATTTGGTACTAGTCTTGTAGCTTGATGGATTAGCACTGAAAATCCACAATCCTTACCAAAGGTGCCTCTCATCCCACTGCTTTAGATGTAAGGAAACTGCAGAATTTGCTGTATAATTCTGTATGTGAATGCACACACACACAAAAAATTATGAGAAAGGATATGTAAGATTTATGTCCCTCCCTTTACAGTCTCGTGATGGACAGCATAAGCTTTAAAACTCAGAGGCTTGGCTTACAAGTTTTGGGATAAGTTTTCCAGGTGCTGAATCACAGGATTTTGGTAGACCCCCCAAAACAGGCTTAAGTTTCTGGTCCATTTTAGGACCAGAAATGGACAGGCTTAATTTTCTGGTCAATTTTAGTTGCTAAATTAATAGCTTAAATTACTGAGAAACTATTCTGCCTCATCTTCCTTACAAGCAAGGATTATACTGTATTATACTCCTAGCAACATTCTGCCTGCTGTAGAACTTATTAAAATAAACTTCATTGCATAGCAAGCTTTCCTTAATTAATCACTGAAGTTTGATTCTTTTATGGTTTAATTGAGATCCTTTGGCACAGAAAAGCAGCAGGGAACAAAAGGAGTTCTCTGCCTCTCAAATGGTCTGAAGTCTGGAGGGTAATAAATATATATACTGGTCTTTCAGTGCTGAGACATGCAAATAATCCAAAAATAGAAAGCAGTGACAATAATGGGTATTCCACAAAGAACTATTTGGTTGCTCCCTATTTCCAGAAGAGCAGCAATACTGAGAGTGTCCAATGACTGACTTTTAGATTTCTCCACTAATCCCAAAATAAACTTTTAGGACAGTGCCAGGAAGCTGTGCTGATAACTCTCCTGTCAGTCTAATACATTCCTTCTGCAGTACATTCCAATTCAAATGAAAAGTTGTAATCCCATATGGAGATATTGCTAATTATGTTTTAAGAGTATAATTTTATATTCATTCCTACATCTAAACATAAACAGTTTTCATAAGATCATCAAATTTTAGAACTGCAACCAGAATCTGTGTCACCTTCAGAGGTGTTCGTTATTATTTATGACTGAATCTCTTCTGCTAATCCATCACCAGTACAACACTTGAATTTTCATCACTGCTCTGAAGAAACCAGTAAATCATGCTCATATTTCTCATTCTATTCTCTGTTCTCAAAACCTGAATTAAATGTGAAGAATGGGAACTGCACTCATGCATTCTTAAAAGCCCAGCGCAATCATAACCCAATACCTTCTCACAATTTTTCTATTAAATTCAAACTGGCAGACTTGTGACTCATCAAAGCAATTTTCTGATACAATACTCAGAGTCAGTTCCACTGGGAGCCAGGACCATGGGATCCACCACCAGCAGATGAGGATACCTGCAGACCTACCAGCCAAAGGGTATTTAATCAAAGAGAAACCCTCCTCACTGGCGCGTGTGGGGCTCTTTTCAACCTGAAAGGCTGATTTGTACCATTTCCAGCCCTCTGCTCACACGCTTTGCTCACAGAGGCTTTCTGGAGCAGAGACACTGAGGCTGGGAAAAGGCAAACTGGATCTGCTCACGGCCCATGGGGCCAGGGGCTCAGGGATGAGCACACCTCAGACAGTTGGCTCATTCCCTTGCTGCAGCTGAACAAACAGGGAAGTGGGCTGAGAAGGACTCAATGCCCAGTGGCTGAGAGGGACTCAATGCCCAATGCCTGCAGCTCAGCAGCACTGGGCACTGCCTCAGCAAGCACTTCCCCAAGGAAACGGGCAAAGATAAATATCTGAAGGGTGATTGCACTTTTGGGAAACAGCTGACCTTGTATTCCTGGGTCTATAGCTTAAAAGAAAATGTATGAAAAGAAACTAGAAGTTAGTCCAGATATTTAGAGTAGTTTTCTCCAATATATGCCTTGCAAATACCACATACATATACAAAAAGCATATAGAAGGCTCACAAGCTGATTCATTACGTCAGATGAGATCTCTGTGTTCTCATGAGGCATCAGTTTCTGACAATAGAACATCTGCTGAGCAAGCTGCTTTTGAAAAGGACAAGGATCATGTACCTACCAATATATCATTTTATCACCCCAATAATCTGGGCCACATTGTTCATCTCTAAAGATGATTTGATGGTCAGCTGAATGTGAATCTGACTTCCTAAATAAAATTATATTCTTTATTTTTCCTTGCTTGGACCTAGTTGTCCATTTCATTCCACAGGGAAAGGAGAAACCCTACTTTGAAGAACTTTGAAGAATCAGTTAAACGCCTTGCTGAAAAGACTCCAGGATAAGTCTGTTCATGCTCAGAGCAAGGAGTTGAACTACAAAGTGATTTTTTTTTCTTTATATATATATAGTTTTTTATTATTATTATTTTGGAGAAGTATCTAACAAAGATAATAGAAAAAACTTCCAAATACAAGAAAGTTAGGTTCTGGAGGAGAAGGGCAGAAAAACTCCCCCAGGTTATTGAAACAACAACATTTACATGTCTAAGATAACTGAATTCAGATTAAATGAGCAATAACTACATATTCCTTCGACATCAGTTGCCAGTGCATCCACTGGCACCGTAGCAATCAGTGAAAGGTTCATTCTTCCAGAAGAATTGTTAAACCTTGGATTGCTCTCGGACCTGTCCAGGTCATGACTTGGGAAGGAATTTTCTCTGGGACAAAGTAACTGAAAAGGAAAGGGAACTGCTTTTTTCTTTTTTTCTTTTTTTTTTTTTTTTTCCTTCAGCATTACCAGGATTATTACAGCTGGTATCAACACAACAAAATCAATGTTCTTGGCTCCTCACACAAATGAATAGGGAAGGGACCACTCACATTTCTTGTCAGGTTGCTGTTAGCTCACAGTGCTAACACACTGGACAGGCTATCAGACAAGCTGTTCAGCTTTGCCATAGCACATAATAGCTTGAGAAAATGAATCTCTGGAGCTAACAGATGGTTCAAACCCACATCCCTGCTGCAGTGCACCTCAATTCTCTCCCTTGCCGAAAAGTTAGCTCTCCTCTCTTCAGCCTTGCTGCCAGGCCAACCAGCATTTGTGTGTCCCTAACTGTGTGTGGAGAGATCTGTCCTTGGGAAAAAAAGCCTTGAGATCCTCCAAAGTCCCTGGGAGCTGCTGCTGCTTTCTGGCTTTGACTGGTGCTGTTTCAGGGCAGCACACAAACCTCTCCTCTCTTCCTGCAGTCAGAGGTCTCACCCCTGCTGCTGCACAGGGGGCACAGGGTGCTGAGGAACTCAGCAGCTCCCCTCTCCTGCTGCTCTCAAGCAGAAGCTGGCGAGCTGGAATAAAGGGGAAGCTCTGAGGAACAGTCAGGATGACTTGCAGCAGCTCTTGTGCTCATATTTAGCTCTTTTCCCTCAGCCTTTACACTGATCAACTCCCATTTTTAAATGGAACATTTGTTTGTGAATGATACACAAAATCTACTGCACATTGCACGAGCACACTTGAAAGAAAGATGTTACAGAGAGGCTCTTTTCTCTCTCCTTATCCCAAGACTGATGCAGCAAAGTAGCAGAGCATAACCACAGGATTTACTGTGTTTCAGTCAATAGTGCTTCAAACTGCTCAGGCACTTTCTTTCCATGTCTTTCCTCACTGAAGAGTTTTAGCAGTCTTGGAATAGACTCTATAAGGTGTAAATTAAGTATAAAATTCAGTTTGGACAGAAGAACATGTGTTCCTGTATTTAGTACCAGGATGTTTGTGTTCTAAACAGATTATTTTTACAGTGCATTAAGGAAGGTTAAAGAAATATTTGTATACCTTTGATTTCAACAAGAGGAAGAAGAAATTAAATTGGGTTATAATAGAAGAATTACAGTGCAGCTGTTACTCCCTAATTAATTCTGTCTGTGAGTAAATCAAAGCTCTAATTATAGACACGAAATATGCTCAATATTGTGAAATATTTATGCAAAACATTATTCCTGGCACTTATAATCTAAAATATAATGTCTCACTAGAGCTGAAGCAGCAATTTTTAAGTGTCATCTTCTTTTTTTGCCACTTCTTTATAGCTCAATACATGGAAAGTGCCTGATGAGAGTACAATTTCACTTTTTAAGTACTCTGTAAATCCCAACTGACAACTGGTTCAATTCTTCCTTTAAGAAACACCTGTCTTTATCCAAAGGGAAAAAAAAAACCCCAGCATCCAAAAATCCTTTAAATGGCATTTCTCTTGCTATTACAAAATAAGGTCCTTTAGTTCCACAGCTGTCAGCACACTTAGTAAAGTTAAATTTGACCTTCTTCTCCATGTGCTGCCCCATGCACTAGCACAGTGTAACATGTCATTCATATTTCCATTACATTATTAATTAATAACTCACTCCAAGTCCTAATCCTGAAAGCTACTCTAGATAGGAAGCTTTGATCATACCCTGCTCAGCTTAGGGAGCTGCAGCTACTCAGCTTTTCACAGACAGACAGATTGCTGACCAATCATCCCTCCAGAGAAGGGAAAGAAGAAAGGGTTTGGGATACAGACTCCCCATTAGGGAATGCACTGCTGTTCTTGTGAGAGCATTAACCAAAGAACCTTAATGTCAATAAAAGATAAAACAATAAAACTGGCGTATGGCAGCAGTGCCATTCAATTCAAAAGCTTTTAGGTGATGACTTGGTGGTTCTTTGCATGACAGATAACAGAGACATTCTAGTAGAATCAGACTAAATTGTTTGCATTTTGGAGGTTTTTTCCTCTATCCCTTCAAAATGCAAGAGAAAATTGAAATACACACTCTTAAATGTCAGTGGACCGACTTAATAACCTGTGCAGGTTACTGTAGTTCCTCTGTTTCTTTCATTTATTTATTTTAAAACTGGACTATGACAGCTTATAAATAGAAAAAAGCCCAGTAAACTTCACAGTCACCAGCCATTATGCAGCCTAATTTTATTCCATGGAAATTCAGAGCCTGCAAAGACTACACAGGCTACTGACTGATATTCACTTATACAAAAGTTGTGGCAAGCATTGATGTAACACGGTCCGGGGGGGCTACACAGGCCGGCTCCCCCTGGTCTGGGGTCCCTGGTCCATGTTATTCCACCGGATCTGGGGCGGGCGGCCCCCGAGGTTCCGCAGCATGGCATCAGTCTTCAAACCACGTCAATTCAAGCAGCAATATAGCGAGGCTAAGAAAGAACTGGACTCCATCTCTGTTCTGCTAGGGAGGTTTATTTGGGGTAATGGGGAAAAGGGGGTTGCAGGGAAGGAGAAGGGGGAAGGGAGACAAGGCAGGGAGCAGATGCTAGCAGCCCAGAGATGATCCGGACATCAACTTATAAAGGGAAAGGAAGGGGAGGAATTGTCTCCCCTAGAGCCAGTCCCGGGGAGTCTGAAGGGAAGACAGGCATAGGGAACCCACCAATAGATTTCGGGGTACAGCAGAGCATATTTCAAAATGAACCAATGGTATACAAAGCAGAGGGACAAAGGAGCACATGGAATCCTAAAACCTCACGTTGCTACAAAGCATCTGATCAAACATCAGAAAAAAACCTAGAAAAGCAGCACAGTACTCAAAAGGAAAGGTCTTAGCAAGATGGCATGAAACCAATTTTTTTCAAAGTTTAATTAATACTTTCACTAGCTCTGCATCTTTCACAAAGGGTGATTAATAATTTTGGTAGATCTGCATTTTCCTCTCAAAGAAGGGTGGACACAACAAGTCTCTGCTAACCTTTAAGGTAATTAAAAGAAGATACATCACAGAGCACAACGATTTTGTGAAGCACAATAACTTCTATTGCCCTAGGAGTATTTTAGGTTGTTTGAATCTGGCTTCAACTTTAAACTCCACAGTTTCAAAGGAAGTGTGATAAAGATCACTTCACTTCTGTCCTTTGAAGTTTCTTCACCTACTCTTGCTTTACACTCAGATCTCCCATTTCTTTTGCACAAACACCTAGAAAACAGACCTAATTAGTCTTTCTGATATTATTAGGGCTGACAAAATAACACTCACAAAAGCGTTCAAAGTAGTGGTGAACGCAAAAATTACCATTTTTGGAAGACTGTGAAAAGGGAACACCACAATAGAAATTATGTGTGTTCATCAACTGGAACATGTAAAAAGAAAAAAAAAATCGTTGACAGCATGGAACTGCATTTATCTCATTTACCTGTTCCAGCCAAAGTTACAGGGCCAGCCTCTGGCAGGCTGGGAAATGAAAGTACAACCCCTGTGCTAGAAACTCAGTAATTATAACTTCAGGGATCAGTGCAGGAATCAGAGCAAGAGAAACCTAAATTTTGCTAGCTTGAAACATAACCCTGAATGATCTTTGTCAGCCTTTAAAACCAGACAAATTTCTTCCTCTTTGCTCCCAGTCCTGTATATGGAAGGGGAGGAATAAATGGAACATAAACTCACATGCACCCTCACAATACACAGAACTCTGTCCCTGGCAGGGGCCAACTTCAGGCTGAGATGTGCAGCCCCTTACACACTTTGGAAACAGAAATGTAGCAAAATAACTGCATTACAATGGTGAGAAAATTAGCTTTGTACCCTGCCAGCATTCTCAGATCCCAGAGGTTGGAGCCACTCCAGAGAAAGGGGGAGAGTAAAATAAAGCATTTCCAGCTGCTTCACCCTCTGCAATTGGGTCACACTTGCAGCAAAACAAATTAAAAGACTAATGTTTCCATTCTGCACTGCCATCCTCCTGTAGAGGAAAGAAAACAAGAATTGTGTGCCACTAAACCATTCAGTAACTTCATCAGTGAATAAGCTGGTGGGCATTTAGGGTATTAAAGCAGTCAATGTACAACTGCAGATCAAAATCCTCTTTTTCAGGCCACTCATTTCCTTTCCCTACAATGCAAAGAATCCAGGTCAGAAAAGAGAGTGAACGGAATCCTTTCAGGAATACTTCAAGAAAATTGGGCTACCTAGCTGGGGTATGTAAATTTGAATTCCTTCTGGCGACTTCAGGGTGTTACTTTAAGCCCAGTGAGAGAAACAAGTATAAAGTGACAATGTATCAACTCCATAACATGCATTAATTTATTTATGCAGCCCATATATTTAGCTCTCCTAAGACAGTTAAATCAAGAATGCCAATGAACACAGGGAATATCCTGAGTCAGTCTTCTGAACATATTTTCTAAGTTCCATTTACTTCCAGTATTAAAATTCATGTTTATAGCATAAATGCTATTAATTATGACAAAAACAAGGAAACAATTTTTTTTTTAGTTTTAAATACATAAAAAATCTTAATAACATACCAATGTTTATTTTCTGGTACAGTTGCACTAATGACACGTTCTAAAAAAATAATATTAATATAAATTGACAATTTAAACGATCCTCCTATAGTGTGAGGCTGCAGAATTTTGACTTTTTAGAAAAGTGCACTCCAAATACTTTTCCTGACTTCATAATTACCAGCTGAAAAAACTGATGTTTCCAAAGTGAACAATGAGGAGATGGGTCTGGGAAATAGGGATGGAAACAAAGATTTAAAGGCAAGTATTTGGAAACTGATATGGGAGGCTTAATCAAAAGGCTGCTATGTCAAACATAGTTAGAAAATAATAGAGTTGGCACCTGGACAACTTGTGGAACTTCATTTGCAGCTTCCCTGTTTCTGTAAACAGCACAGCCCTGGGGTGAAACTCCAGGGGTGCTTCTCTCACCAGCTCATTTTCTATTCTTATAACAATGCACCTTAATTCCATTTTGATGAGTATTCCTGCCAGCAACACATTCTCATTTTCCTAAACCCCTGTCTGGGGACTTCTCAGAGCTGGCAGTACTGTTTGAGGGCCAATTTCCTGCTACCTATTCCCATCCACACAGCCTTGCCAAGATACACAGTTCATACTATGGCGCTGTCCTGACTGAGTCTAAATTAATTCTTTCTATTTGAGTTTTACTGCTACAGCTTCAAATTTTAGTAACTACCTCCCCAAGGAACTTTATTATATCATCCCTTCTATTAAGGGGACAAAATTAGCTGTACTTACTGGTAAATGCTGATTAAAGCTTCTAAGGGCTGAAAAGTTAGAAAGGTTATGGACTTTTAGATCGTGAACTTCTATACTTATGTGCTATATTAACTCCAAAAGTTACAGTGCTTTGAAGACTAAAAAAAGAAAAATTAAAATTTTACGTATGTAGAAGGAACATTGCTCAGAGGATGCTTTGTGGCAGCATTTTAAATATACTCTGAGTTCTCTGTCCTTCTGTAGCACATAATTCTGTTCTTCACATCTCTCTTCTCCACATTCTAACTTTCTGCTACTCTTCCCATGCTAGATTTACTAATCTGATACTTCTGTGTCCTCACAGTCCTCTTCCCAGTCACTGTTTAATCTCTGGTTTTATTTCCATGCCTTTCTGTCAAGAATTATGTTTCTGTTCTTCCTTGCAATGCCTCCTGCCTGTTTCCAATTTTACTAGTATTCATTTCTGTAGCAACACTAGGCCAGCAATCCAGAGATAGTGATTACATTATCCAGTGACTATAATAACACTTCCCCAGCTTTTGTCTTCAGGGACAATCAAGGCTTGGTCAAACCCACATTTTTGACTTCCAAGTCTATGAAATATCTAAGAGAAAAAGAAAGATAATATATCCTTAATAAAAAAATATAACAAAAGGTCCATCCTCCAAATGCTCACATTTTCAAGAACATACAGATATTGCTATTTTTTGTAAATTATGTTAATTATAGCTGGATAAAATACCATAAAACTGTCTAGCATTTCCCTCTGCTAATCCTTTTACCTAACTTTTACTAGGGTTTTAAATCTTTATTAAACTTTGATATTTAACACATTTCATATTCCGTTGGATGCTAATTTTTTTTCTAATTATTTTACAGACCACATCTGTGTTCACTGAATTGCAATTCTCTAAACAGTGTTGCTTTGTATTAATAAACAAACATTTATTGGTCCTGATGTTTAATTCATTGGTTTTTATTAGTATATTTCCAGGAGAAGATTTAATTTGTACATATTAAGCACGCCAACCACACAGCCTCACACTCAGGATGTGTTTCATTAAGCATAATCCCCAGTAATGAATCTTTTCAAATCTCTCATACAAAACACTCCTCCCCAATTTCATTCCACCTCAGATACTTCTAGAGAAACTTAATCAAATTTATTAAGAAGGAAGGCAAAAAAAATACCACTGTGGTATGAGCTATCAATCCTTGCTGTATATAGATTTCTACTCATCTCACATGTTGCCATTATTCCTCCAGAAAGATTTCAGGAATGAAGGGAACTAAAGGAATGTTCTCCTCCTCAGCTTCAATAGCTGTCAATTGCTGCAGCATTTGCTGAGACCTGAGACTGTGGTGTGAAGTTCCCTTTCTCAGGGGATCAACTTTATCTCCAGACTATTAATTATCTCTGTATTTCCTACAGGCTCTGCAGCTGCAAAGGAGGTACAATCATAAGATAACAAGAAAATGATCTTTTAGGGGAACTCTAATTTCTTGCTAAGGCACATGCATTAGAATAAAGGAAATTAATCATCTATTTATTTACAGCACATGTTTAGCATTTCCAGGACTTTGTGTACCAAGTCTTGATTGCAGGATTATCAGAGTCTGTTTATAGCTAATCTGTTTTTAATGAACGTGTGCTTGCCAGCCTGGTGTCCCCATTTCCATCTATTTTACTTCATTTGCAATATTTTAACCTTACTCTGTGCCAAACTGGGAAAAAAAAGCTTATAAAGCCAAAGAAAAGTAGTAAAAGTATTTTGCAAGTCCTAATATAAAGCTTTAATTAAGGAAAGCATTTAAGCATGTGCCTCATTTTATGCCAAGGCTTAAGCATATGTGAAATTAGTCTTAAACATGTTGAATTGGACTCCATGTTTCATTAACAGTTTGAATTGAATTGCAACAAAATAGTCATCGATGTTACACAGCTTTTGTCTTCACTAAGCCATCAATTCCTAAGCCAGGGCCATCACTAGAGCTACAACCACTCTGAAGAGTCAAGGCAAACCATCAGGGTAATAAAAGCACTGCTTGTGCCCACTCACAGCATACCTGCTGCAGAGTGCTCTGCAACGAAAGCCATTTGAGTAAGAATTTCTCAGGGAATTCCTGTAGGACACAGAAAATTAAATTCTGAATTGAGTCTGAAAAGCTTTTGGTGCTACTTCAACAGTGCAGTAAGGCAAAAAGAGGAGACAATATGGGGTTGTCTTTTGATCATGTCATTCTAGAACCAAACCTGTGCCAGCCAAACTCCCAAAAATGTTTAAGTCTCCCTCTGACTAATGAAACCAGGGCAATCAACTCAATCTGTCAAAAGTCTAGCAATATTTCAAGATACAAATTCATGTGATTGGATTAAAACATCCAACAGATTTTTGCCCTCATACAAATTAGCAAGTACACTCATTAATTCCCAGAGGAAGCACTTAGGTTTAAGTGGAGTATGACTGTGCCAAAACATGGCAGACCTGATGACCTGACCTATGATTAAAATTATGAGCTACATTTGTTTCTACTCACTTTTTTAAACGAGGTATCTTTTTACCACTTTTTTACAAAGACAAGAGGTTAGCTCATGTGCTCAGAGGCAGAACAGTATTATCTCATCCAGAGAATTAAGCAAAGATACAAGGTAAGGAAATCTAAAAAAATGTAAGTATCAAGTTAGACAAGTAAACTACTTACAATGAATTGTCTGGCAATTCACACATGTGCATATTTCCTACTGTAAAGCAATTAAGCTTCACCAGCTTCCTTGTTCCCCCAGCAGAAAGTAAAGTAGTACTCCTATTAAAGTGACTACACCATTCCCTCTATTAAATATGGCAGGACATGATCATATTTTCCCAGATGCAATTCTTCAGCATATTGCTTCAACTAAGAGCCTTTGCAGGAGTAACTCTGTGTAACTGACCTCAGTTACACACACTGCTTTTGCTGCACAGCAAAAGCTGCTAGTAAAACAACATGGAAGCCAAGAAGGAGCTGGCAAAGCCTGGTGTAAAAGTGGGAATGCTTTAAGAGGCATCAGCAGCAGTGCTGCTGTACAGACCTTGTGCAGCAAAGGAGAGGACCCTCTCCAGTAACATTTAATGGCATAAGTCACTCACCTCACTGCAATGTTAACTACTGCTGCCTTTGAGGAAAAATATAAGCAGTTTTGGATGGTTTGGGTTTTTCTGTCCTGAAATAAAAGTGAATATAATGTGATTTTTCAAACCTGCTGGTTGGCACAGCCACTCACAGTCCATGGCTTTTGAAAACTGACTCAGTGCCTCAGCTGTGTCAGTGAGACAGGCCACCTCGGTGGGACAGGGAGTCCTGCAGGAAGGGCAGGGGGGACAACAGCCCCCAAAAAATGCATGAAGGAGTGCACAGGGAATGGAGTCAGTGACACCTGAGGAAAGAGAAGCCTCCCTGAGCACAGCTGCCTCTTTGGTAATGCACAACATCAGCAACTGCAAATCACCCAAGCAGCAGAATCCAAAGCCTCAGGTTTGGAAGCAAGAGGGAAGTGCCAGGAAGATGCACTCAGGTAGGGGACAACCAGCCTATGAAGTGGGCTAGAGTAAAGCAGAGTAGGGAAGGAGCATAACCTATCAATAAATTATTTTTCATGCAGAAAAATTCCTCAAAATTTTTCACTTTTGTGTGAAGTAAGACCAAATGAGAAAAATGCATTAAAAGGTATTTTCAATAATCTTTTCTTCTTAAAAAAAGGTCTATATACTTCAAATCCATTTATACTTCAAACATTTTAAAAAATTAATCCATACATGCCTTTTCTTCATAAGAGACTAAAATGCAAAGGATTGTTTGCCTGTATTGTGATGCATGGGCTTTCAACTACCTTATCCTTTTTCCCTGTAGAAAAAATACCAATAAATGGTATCTATCCATTAATTGTCAGTTACACTGGGTTTTTTGCTAAGTCAGTATTTGATTACTTCCAGTGTTTGATTACTCTAGCCACATTTTTCAAACTGGTTCTCAGAAAAACCAAAGAAACCAGCAATTTCTGATGAATCACAAATGCAAAAATAAAAATGACCCCAGATAAAATCCAACTAAGGTAAGCAAATTAACCAGTCTTTAACTTTCAGTGGACACTATTCTCCTTAGTGATAAGAAAGGTTCTTACTTAATGAGTAACATACATCTCTTTCAGTAGGGAAAGCAGAATATTGCATGTAGTTGCATTAGTGAGTAACTAGAATGCTTTTTGCAATCCAATCACCCTTTAATTTTCCTTACGAATAGTATATACGCAGATTAGAATGCCAAATTCTTTCCTTCATTTAACCTTTAAATCAAATGTATTAATATTTATAATTAAACTGAAACTTCACAAGAGAAATAAATTTGGTTAAGACTTTCATTTAACAAAACAATAATTAATGATTTTAAACACTCGCAGCTGTGAAGAAAAGCACCTAAGCTACAGTTGATGATTTCAGTTTTTTATTCACTTACTGTTGATGCATAAGAAACTATCAAGCCATGGCTTAATCCCACCTACTTGAGTTACTTCCCACATCAATCAATGTGGTGAAAGACCCAGCTGTGTCCTACAGATGAAAGAACTTTCATGTGAATATCTTCCCTTCAGAACCATCAGTACAGAAATTTCTAGCACTTTCATTGCTAAAACTGTTAGGATACCACAATGAATATGGATTCAAGGCCAACATAATGGCTTAGAAACTACTTATAGATTACAGTTTTATTTCATATTAATTTCCATATAAAATCCATTTGTTTTACCATTCCTAAATTTCTCATTCATTTTGCAATCTGCTACATTATTTTTACCATAAAATTTGCATTCGGTTTGCCATGGCACACATTGGACTTCAATGATCATTAGTGATATTTAAAGCTGTAAATGATAATCAGGGACCTATAACTGTAGCAGGTTAAAGAGGCTGCATATCTAACAGCTGCTAGCAGCTAACCTGGAGCAGGGCAGATCAACAGAGCTGCATTAGCGTGAGAGGAGAAAGCAGAAGGACCATCTGCTGAAGTTAGAAATTGCAGCCAAGCTCCCCCAAAGCCAAGAGGTTTGGTAATGGTTCCTCACAGCCTCTGCATTCCCTGGCAATGCCTCTGCACAGACCCAGCCCAGCTGGATCCCTGCCTCACCCCACTGCTGTTCCCCTCTCCTGCAGGTACCTCAGCAGTGCCACTGGGGCAGTGCACTACATTTCAGGGTGTATGGCAGTCCTGCTCAGCCCAGCCTGGAGCAGCAATGTGGTTGCCTCTGCTGTTGGTTTCTCTGCACAGCTGAGGCTTTGCTTGTGTCAATACTGAGAGTTACCACAAGTTAATGCAAGATGGGTTTTAATGTTCAAGGAAGAATTAGTAGATGGATTTTCAGTCAAGTTAGTTTTGAAGGTAAGTATAACTGCCATAAAATCCAGTTCATATATGCGATCATAACAAGATTCTCATTCCAGTCTAACCAACCATCCATTATATAAACCCTTCCAAGCTTAGCACTGGCATAGACAGACAGTTCATTAACAGGAGCTACTGGAGCAGATCTTCACCAATCACATTGGTAAGCCACCCCTCATTAGGTCCATAATTACACTGTATATGTCCCACACATCCCATATCCTGGTTTTGAGCTATTAAAATATAGCTTTCATTTTCTGAAAGGCTAACCACATTAAATCACAGAAGCCAGGAGTAGCATTCTCTTAAACAAATCATAACTCTGGGCAGACATTTAAAACTACTTTTATTCTGAATGACACAATCTAGGAAAGTGCAGTATTGCTGATCTTCAGAAGCTGCTTGTTTTTCAGAGATCAGATTTTAATTATGAAGAAAATGACATCTGTGATGAATAGGCTGGTAAATGAAATAACTCTTTTGGTTTGCATGCGGTATTCTTGGCGCCATTCTTCTCACTCTTCCTTGAGAAAAGCTGGAATTGCATTTTAAATCAAAGTCACTTAGACTTTGTATGACCAATGGACACACTGAGAGCACATTTCATAGACAAAAGGTATTTATGATGCAACTCTGTCAGGACTCTGTACATCCTTGATTCCTTTAATGAGAAGCCACAGAATTTTGCACTGAAATGCTGTTCACCTTAGATATGTACCTATATGTATATAGATATGTGCATAGATATGTAGATATGTGCACATTAATTTTTCCCAGTGAAAAACACAAAGCAAACATGCAGAAACAAAATATGGGGAGCTCCTGTAATGAAATGTCCACCACAGATACCTAGAACGACACAGGCTCAGCTACAGCAATCGGAGTTCAATGTCTGGCATGCTTCTACAAAATCCCATACAAGCACACTTCTCACAGCATCTATTCTGTCTGACAACTTCCTTTGCCCAGTAACTCAGAAATATTTCTGTAAGTTTGGAACCTACTTCATTTTTTCCATTATATTACCCATGGATATCATAAGTACAATTTTGTATATACTTGTGCTTTTCTAGTCATTACTAAAACCATACAAACACCCCCAGCAGCCATGCAAGAAGGCTGACACCTTCTTCTTCAAGTGTTGGTGTGCAGGTAGATTATTGTGTCTATAATTAAATATACACAGCAAGGAATGATACTCAGACTGTCAGTGCATCTCCCCAGCACACTCCAGCAGAGGAATCAAGCAAGGAAAAATAGAACCACAGCTTGATGTAGTTGCTTCTGAGTACATCTGAGGCTACAAAATGCATAGTGAAGAATTGCTGTAAACACTACATGTTTTTATGGGTTTTCTGCCAGGTTATTCTATCTGAAGAAAGAATCATCCCAAATATTGAGCTAAGCCATGAAATGTATGCACTCATCAGTTTCAGCTGTAGACTGCAATTAAAATTGTACAAATAGGAATGCCTGTATTTAGAGGATTTAGGATTTAAAACACTTCTTTTTCTTATCACCAGACACTTGTACATTTAAAT
This sequence comes from Entomyzon cyanotis, assembly GCA_024500445.1. Lineage (NCBI taxonomy): Eukaryota > Metazoa > Chordata > Aves > Passeriformes > Meliphagidae > Entomyzon > Entomyzon cyanotis. The sequence goes on from JAKEPQ010000669.1 coordinate 246,647, forward strand.
TTGAACTCCTCTGTAGCACACAGACATACACAAGAGTATTAGCTGAGTGCTCTTTGTTCTCCCACATGCTCCCAGGAGCGGCTGCAGCCATTCCCAGCAGGACTCAGTGTGGCTCTGACTGTCTGGCCATGGTTTCTATTCCCTCAGAGGCAAAGCAGAGCCATGCATCACTCCAGAGCAGTGTTTATGGGAATGGCATACAGAGAGGCTTGCAGATTATATGATAATACCTCAAAAACAGATGTTACTGCATCCCAAGTTTACAATTTCATGGGAGAAATTACATACTTCCACAGCCTGCATGAGACAAAACTATTACACATAAATACAGCCACTACTTTGGCTTTTAAGAGCACTTGAAGGCTCTCTAGAAATCCAAAGATGAGAATCTTAATTGCAAATGCCAGACACATTTCCTCTATTAAAGTAAAAACATCACCTTTATCACCTTTTCCATTTACCTTTCCCAAACTACAAGCATACACAGTCTTATTTGAAACTAAAAATGATTCATACTGAAAATAGCTTATAAGTAAAATATTTCAGTTGGACTTCGTTTCTTTGACTTCCGGTCTTGGTTAATACAAACTCACACTCCCCAGACTCTCTCACAAAATCTAAAAAAAAAAAAAAAAAAAATCAAATCCTTCTGATTTACTTTAAAAACTGTACATTTGTCATGCTCCTTCTACCATTTTTTTTCCTTTAGAATTATACTCTGATAATACTTTGGGACTACCCTGCAAGATGAAAGACTTCCCTTTCAGAAGAACAATGAAAAGGAATTATTGAATCCCTGACTACACCCCAACTGTAAAATGTCATCAGCAATTTCTATAAGATCACCAGCTGTTGAAAATGACTTGACTTTCTACACTGACCTTTAACATTTGCAGTTTGTAAGAGGAACTCTGTACTTTTACATCTGCTTAAAACATATCACAATAAAAATGAGACTAAAAATTACCTTGAAGAAACCTACAAGTGTGTGTGCACCTGTCAAGGTGCCAATAAGCACCCATTCATAATACTCAGTCAGGCCTTCTAGTGAACATTTCACTATCTCTTCCTAACTTTTAATTAAATGCTGAATCCAGGACAAGCTCTATTGCACTTAATCTATATGTGAATGTGACATTTAGTGTGACCTTGTTTTCTAAAAAAGGACGTCATTGGGACAGCGGAAGGGTTGGTGGTCCCTGGTCTTAACCATGGTATGAAGGACAGCAGGATGTACACAAAGGACGCAAATGGGAAGTGACAGAGGTGAAATTGGTTCTGTGCAAGGGCTGTTTGCATTCTCCAGTTTTACAGAGCACCTTCCCAGGGCACTGTGCTCCCTCCACATCCCCAAAGCAATCGGGGTCTCTGACTGGTAGAGTTCTACCTGCACCTGAAGATCCACTTCAGTTCAAAGCTGGAGACAATTACTGCCTTGTCTTCAGCAATTTGTTTGTTTGCTTGCTGAAACTAAGTGAAGCTTGGAAAACCTTTTAATGAATTTCTGGTAAGAAGAAAACAGATCTTGATGCCCAAAGAGGTCTCATGAAAGCAAACAATAAAAAGATTCTACCACTCTGGAGATGCTTGATCTATAATTGAAAGTTGTTCTAACATCTCACACATGAGGTGCAGAAGAAAAACCTTCTAGGGATGTCTTGAAAAAATATTTATTTTGTTGAAATGCTCTGTCTCAATGTAAAAAAAAAGAAAAAAACAACCTAGTGTATATGAGGTACTAGTTACCAACTTGTACACAAGGATAAGGAAATAATGCAATGCAAAGATAATTTGAGCTCATTTTAATTGCAACCTCTTATTTATAAATAATCAAGATATTTGCTTTATGCATTGCTACTCCTGAAACATGCTGAGCACAAAATTTCTACTTGCTTTTAATGGTACAAGAAACTCTCCTCACAAAGTGAGTGATATCTTCCATATTAGTAGATAGGTTCACAGAATAGAGGAGATCTTGCCAATTACTATTAACATTTTGCGATGTCAGTTTGGGAATGCCAAATGTGGATCCACAAAAATGGAAATTAACTCTTTAATGGGATACTCTGTAACAAGTTCTATTAGACCTGAGAAAGACAATGCTGCAGAACAGAGCTGCCAGAAGAAAATGCTGATCTCAAAACAGTACAAATCAAGGAATAAACAAATTCTGGCTAATCCAGCAGTATCAAACCCCACCCTTTGTAACAGAAAAGATCCTCCTTTTCTTCAGGTCTGCCTAGACTGCTTTAAGAAAAAATGTACTTGAAATTTTGCAACAAGAAACTTTTCTACACACAAGCCATCCCTGATCTATGGCTGCCAGGTAAAGAGATTACACAATAGGCTTTTAAATAATCAAATAAAGATGTCAGATTAAAGTTTTTGATGTTAGTGATACAACAACTACAAATAGAGTTAATTCAAACAACAATTAAACATCTTTAAACAGCAATTAGAAAAATACTTTCCTTTCTGAATGAAGAAAAAAAAGTAGAATTTATTTTAATATTGATATTAAAAATACATTCTGGTTTCTATCACTTTCATTGAATAAATGATAAATATTTTATATGTCTATAATGTAGAAAAGGCACGTAATACGTTTGTCACACTTAAAAGCTAGAAATAAAACAATTGTCCCAGTTCTTTCACATTTTTCTGCCTTTCTTATACTTCATCCTCATTTTGAATTATGGAAAAATTTGTTCTACACAAATTTAGACCTATCCATTCTTGAATTAACCTGCCTTGTCAGCCTGTTGGGAGTCATTTTGTTTGAACATCTGGACCAACCACATGTTTCCTACTGAAAATAAATCATCATTTATGAGTTATGAGAATTAACAGAGGGTTGATGAAGATTGGACCATATATGTTTAATGCATTATGATAAAATATTCTATAAAAGTTGTATTTGGAAAGTTCATGGAGTACACTGAAAATGAGAAGCTTATCTGGGACTTTTGCCAAGGTAGTTTGTAGTTTCATAGGACACAGGAGTCCTTCCTTTCTCTTAGGTATTAAATCAATGTTTCTATGGGCACCTTATCATTTTTATTCATAACAGACATATTTGGTAATGGGAACTACTTAACTGTGAGTCTATCAGTTACAAAACAACATAAGTATTATTTCCCTGCACACAATAAAGGAAAACACAAACAGTTAATTGGAAAATCTTTTTTCTAAAATGTGACAAATGCAGAGACAGTGATAAACAAGAATATAAAGCTTTATCCAACATTGGATAAGGCACTAAAGGCAGACAACAGTCAAGTAAACTGGAAGAATTTAATGAGGAAAGAAGTTCTGTGAGTACTTATGCAACATGAACACTTCTCACCACCTTCCTATGTTCCCAAATCAAAGTAAAGCTTTTCTATCAACCACCAATGATTTTTTTATACCTTACTTATTTCTATCACATCTACATATTCATCAAATTTAATTATTTTTAGGGGATAAGTTTAACTAAAAAATATGGTCTAGAATGGACTGAAACTGTTACCAAATAGAATTTAAATTACAGGATTTCATTGGCTATACCTACTGAGAACTGTAAGAGTAAAACTGGTCAAAATCTTATCTAACAGTCTGCACAGCAAGTTTTATTTCATAGCATTTGTGGGGATATTTCAAAGTCTCTCCTTGAAATCTGTGATTGCATCAAAAGAGTAGTTTTGTAAAGAAAAACAAACAAACAAACAAACATTCCTGGTTATATCAGCTATGGAGAAACGCTCAGAAGCAAAAATACCAAAACAAAGAAGACATGGGGAACTATCCAAAATTCCGTATTTTTAAATAAAAACCTTCTGTGTACCTTCTGTGTGCCATCCCAAACTCTTGATTTCCATGTAGCTAATGCCTTTTTTACATCCTCACCCTGATGATGTCTAACACACATCACAACACTCGCTGCACCTACACCTTTGGGGCAGTCACAGGGTCAGAATGAATACTTCATAACAGTGTCCATCAGGCACTGCAGATCCACATTATTAACTGGATAATAAATGGCAATTAGGACATCAGTGAATGCACTCAGAGCTAACAGGTTCCATCTCCTTGTTTAGTGATTTGTTTGACTACCAAGAGAGTTCATACTGTAAAGTTAGAGAGGCAGAACTGGGCTTCTATTGAGTATAGCTTTTCAATACCAATTCAGAAATTATTTGGAATTAACATGTATCACTGAGCTCTTCAACTTTTTCCATCCCCTTTAGTGCATACTTTTCCCTATGGCACTCTCAGACAAGCTGTTCCCACAGCAACCTGCTGAGGTCAAGGAACATCTTCTCACCTTTTTCACCCTCCCTAGTGCCACCGTGAGCAGCCTGCAGCCAAACCTGCAGCTTAGCCTGGCTCTAACTCAGCCTGCTTCTGCTGACAACTGGTTTGCACAGCAGACATACACTGAAGGAGGACCTAGAAGTGTTGAAATTTTGAATCTGCATCAACCACAGTGTTTTTAATTCTGAGCACTTTGTCCTTCCATGGAGCGCTCCTGCTTTGACTGCTCAAACCCACCTGATCTGTCTGACCTAAGCTCACAGTTTAGATCATCTCCAGCCGCTGGAAAGTCTATTCCCAAGTGCCTCCATACCCTGTATCTCAGACTTCCAGAGCTTTTAGGCTGTTAGAGGTGCATTTGTCTCTGCATTGACTGAAGAGGAGAAACTCCAAGGCCAGCTTTGCAGTAATAGCCCAACTAAGTGTAAGCAACATAAATACCATCCTTCATGCCTAAACTGAGTCACTGTGCTTCAAAATATCAAAATACTGGAAGCAAGACAGCAATTCCAAGACTGTAAATAAAATATACTGCATTAGAGAAAAATTTAGATGTAACTGGCAAGTTTAGACTGTCCTGAATTTTATGCTTCAGGCAAGCCAAATGCACTGTTTTTCAAGAAAATCCTTTGTCTTTATAAAAACAATTATCAGCATTGGTGACAGCAGCAGAGTTTGTCCTTTCCTAGATATTTGTATTAATTATGCTTTGAAGGTGCTTAATGAATCCATTCTGTGAAATATATATCAGTTAATTAAAAGGTATTTTTCTTCAAGGAGGAATATAATTCATGATGAAATAGGAGATTAATGCTTCCTAAGTCAAAAATCCTTTGGGTGAAAATAAAATAGGTTTTGGAACAGACATGCTCTCCAATTGACCTCACTGTTTAAATATACTTGAAAGGCTTCAGATTTGAACTGAGGGAGTGCAGAGCATGGTATGGAGTTTTTATTATTATCCTTTGTTTAACTTAGAAGCAATAGAACAGGCAAACACATGGCACTGTACACCCAAAGAATGAGCTACAGCTCTCCAAACACCACACAATGCCAGGCACAGTGCCTGCAATGCCACAAACAGGACCACAGAGAATGGTTTGCATGTCATAGAAGAAGCAGATCAGGAAACGTCAATATTTACTACCCCAGTGAGAAGCCTGCATTATAAACATCAAGGGCTTCTTAACTCTTTCCATATACATAAAATGCTTATTTGGGTATGCAAGTAAACTAATGCATTTTCTGTATAAATACAGGTGAAAAACCTTCAGAGTTGGGTTGTATAAAAAATTCTCAAGCTGTCCAGTGTAAAACTTATAGTGACAGGAATTAATAAGAGTCAATTCACTAACAAAGCACCTCAGCCCTTTGAAAAATGCCAGTGACAAATAGCAGTATAACTCACAGAGGTGGGAGGAAGGTGGTGAACATGAGGCATGTGCATTTCCTCAGAGGCTACAACATTAGGCATTACTCCTACCATGACTGGACCAGACAAGGGAGAAAAAAAAAAAATCCTCATTCTCTGTTAGGTGAAAGGGCTTCTTGGCTGGTGCAGGGCTGACAAAAGTGTTCTGATGGCTCATTTCCACACTCAAGGCACAAAAACTACTTGGAGACACACACTGCTCTGCACTGTGCTGAGAGACCACAGAGGAGGGGTGACAAAAATGGAAATTTCATCAGTTTTGTAACAAACCACAGTTCTTTGGATGGTTCCACAAAATGTTGGGCCAAACAGTAAGCTGGCATAAGCTGTCACTCTTCTATGCTTTCTAGCTAAGGAAAGAGAAGGGCTTTAGGGTAGGTAAGAATTTTCCTCACTGTGTGACTGTGTTTATGACAAGACCTCATTAGGATTTGTGCTGCCCTGGCTCATCAGGGCATCAGAGTGTCATCAGGACACTCAGCAGACAAGCTCCAGGACTAACCATGAAGCAGAAATTTCTCCTGCAGGCACATCTCTATAGCAAACTGGCATTTCTACCAGACTACTCTGATTCACTTCTTGGGCATGATGTTAGTGTAATGACATGAGGCACAGCTCCCCTGGATCATTACATTCACCCTGGGATCACCTTCTAGGGGTACATGAGAGTCCTGAGATTGTTGCAGCTGTGTTAAGGCACCTTCAGGCTTCCTCAGCCCCTCTCCATCAATGTCCTAAGGAAACAGAGTTGCTCAGAATATGACTCAAGGTGTTCTGATGTGTGCAAGAGCACTTAGGGGGTGCCATGCTGGGATCCTCACTGACTCCCTGTTACCCTCAGTGTTGCTGAGCACAGCTCATCCAGCCCTGGGCTGCACCCCAGACAGCAGCAGCACCCCAAAATGGATATTGCTGACTCTCCAAAAGTCACACCCTCAACAGGTGTTTTGCCTTCAATGCCACTGCAGCCACACTGATGTGTTTCACTCTCTGGATCTAATTGAAGATTTTGTTGGCTGGACCCCAAAGCTATCTCCTGCCCAAAGATCTAAAATTGTGAGAAACAACTATCAGACACATTCAAACTTTTTGTCCTTTGACTATCCCCTTTCCCCCTCCCCCCCCGCCCTGTTTTGGACCAGCAAAAGTTCTGAGCCTGTAGAATTTATGCAATAACTTAATAGGTAGCTGTAGCAGATATTTCATTTATTTGGGATTAACCAGATTTAACATTTCTCCCAGAAATGCAGAGCTGCGTGTTCCTCCCTACAAAACAACACCACATTTGCCATATGAAAAAGTTCTAAAGAAAGTCCTTGGCTTCCTACAGATCTGGAAACTCACACTACTACATGCAAAACTTTATTTTCTACACAGAGTAGCCACTTCTCAGTACCAAAATAACCCAAATGAAAGAAACATTACAAAAAAACCAGACAAGCAATGAGATTTGTTCATTTTTAGTTCCTCAAATTCTTTCAATAAATCACTACTGGATAAAAGGCAAGACCACATGCACTGTAAGAGCTGGTCTGAGTTCCACTTTGATTAGCAGTAATAGGACAAAATTAAATTAGAAACTACAGAAAATGTCAACAAAAGTCCTTATTCTGTTACCACTGAAAATCTTGTATATATTAAATAGCTAGAAAGAATAGCTCTGTGGTAAAGGACTGGTAACAGGTGAAATGAAAAATAAGGTTACAGGTCAGCAACAAGTATTTCAAAAGTATTTGAGAAAAGGTTTATTTATGTACTTACTAGAAAAGTTATGTTTAAATTTAATGTTCTGTCACTAAAGCCTTTTTTATTATCCATCCTCTTCCAGTTTTCTTAGCTCTCTCATCCTGTATGAGTGATTCATTTAGACTATTCTTTATGTTAAGCACCGAGTTCCAAAAATGATCTATTATGCAGGATTACACACAGTCAGAGCCAGAAAAATTATCATCTTATAAACTTCCTAAAGATGAAACCTTTGCCAATATATTTTTGTGTTACTCTCTGTCTCTAAGTCAGTGTCAAGATTGCAGAGCAGACTGGTTCTAACTCTCTCCCCAAAACCATGCTTTGTTACTATTTGACCTGCCAGGAACCAGCAGGTCAAATAATCAGCAGTGTTGCTGTTTACACAATACTAAATTATAACCAAGTCATGTTTTGATTCACATAGTTGGGCACAGACTGTATTTGTAATATTATCATCATACTACATTGCTTTTACCGAACTGCATGTTGACAAAACAACTCACTTTACCATAACAAAACAAAACAAAAAAAAATTCACTTATGCCATGTGCAAAAGCTCATAACTGCATTTCTGCCAATTGGATAAGCATGACTTAACTCTTAAAACTATTCCGCTAGATCATTTAGGGTTGCCTGGGAATATGTGTTTAATAGACTAATTGGTGCACTAATCCTGTGCATCAGAACAACAGTAAAGAAATTAATTTTTAATGCTACAAATTGATTATTAAACATCATACAGAAACAGCAAGAGATATATCGCAAAACACAGTCTATGAATATATTACTTCACTCAGAACTTAACTTTTAAGGTTTACAATTCACTATGATTTTTAATGCTAAAGAAAAATATAAACACATCTTTCAAGTGCACTGCAGATGTTCTTGGGATTAAACTTGCCTAAAGACAGCATGACATAAGGACAAACACAGTAGTTCTAAGTGCTCAACAACAGCCAGGCACTGTAGTCATAAGCAGCATTTGTTAACATATGTTAACAATGTAGAAGGTGACACTTATGTAGACATCTCTTACCTGCCTTGGTTGAATCTCTCCTGATAAGGTTTGTTCTGTGAAAGATGCAAGTCTTTATGTATAAATCAGAAGCAAAGGTGTGCTTGGCACATCCAGTTTTCAGCAAAGCTCAAGTGTGTTGTGTGTAAGTAATAAATTGGCTTCTCAAAGTAGCTCAGACCATATTAATTGGAAACAGTCACTGCTTGCAAGGTTGCTGATGCTGCTCCTTTTGCTTTGTGCCTTTGCAGAGAGCTAATGTATGACTAAGGCAGAGAACAAATCCCTTTCTCTCTCTTTCTCCCTTTACCTTTCCTTCTTTCTCTTAAATGGTGAGTTAGAGTTCAGTTTATTCTGCAGCCGATGGCAGAGCAGAGGCTGACAGTGCTGTTTCCTCCCCTGCCGAGACACACTGAATGTGTTGTGAATAAAGACAAAGCCCTCTCCCAGTGCACCACATCACTGTAGGTAAGAGCTGCAAGGATGTGCTGCGCTGCTCCTCAGCAGCAGACAAGCCTTAAACGCAGCCGGACAAACTCACCCTGCTTTCCTCACCGAAGACCTGCACCAATAACTCCAGCTGGGGACCACACCTCCTCCTCTGCAAGGGGAACTCCAGCTCTGCAGCTGCCACCAGTACTGATCTGCCTCCTGCAAATGGCTATCTGAGTGCTTTTATTTTTCTACATCATAAAGAGCAATTTAGTTCCAGTTTCTCCTTATGGCTAATGGCTACCTAACTGGATAAACTGCCAGCTTTTCTTGTAGTCAGTTAACCCCAGTGAAATCCCCACTAGCACTTCAGGTTTAGGGTTTGTACTGAAATTGGGCCTAAAGGATACCTGCCAAATAGCTTTCCACATGAATAGCAGTGCTTTCCTCTCTACTCCTCCACCCCCTTTTCTTTTCCACTCTAAGTAAACCATTCCCAGGTCAAATAGTTAACTAGTGGAAACTAGCAATGTTGCCATGGGAAAAATAGAGGGAAGATGACAGTAAACAGAACAGAAAACTACCTAGTTGCCAAACAATGTCTAAAGTGACCCATTTCAAAAGCCATACTGCATACATGGGAAATGTGTGCTGGTTTGAGTTTACAGTTGACTTGAACCAATTTTAAGAAGATAATATTTCTTTTCCACGCTCCTGTCTGTGAATACTGAATACTAACAGGTGGGGAAGTCTTAAAGCAAAGTTAATAAAAACAAACTGCAATCTTCAATATTGCATTTTTCAGATATGCATATACATGGTTATGTACAAACCTATGCTTTAGTGCCCAATACAGAACCCTGTCAGCCTCCTTCCTTGATGGCAAAGGCAGCAAAACAGAAAAACAAACAAAAAACAAACATAAACCTTTTTTTTAAAATATGGTTAAAGTAATAGGTAGTGAAAAGAGCCTTCCCCCTACCCACTTCCCTGAAAATGACAAGTATTTCTTCATCAAATATTCCCCCATTAGAAAGCTGGAAATCTCAAAGTACTCTGAGCACCAAGGTGCTTTGACTATGGGGAGAAAAAGAACATGAGGGAAGGGAAGACATGGTAAGCAATTCTTGACAGCATCTCCATTGCCCTGCAGAAGCTATATTGGCTGGTGGACAGTTATGGAGCCACAAAACATCACATGGAAAAGTTGAAACTGGACAAAACTCTTGAATTTGCAGCAAAATGCCTCTGGGGTGTCAGATTTTTGTAGCAGCAATGGCTGAGGAGTGAAGCCACTGTTCTCAGGTCCACACAATAATCTCAACCGTCTTGCCATAGAGCAAGACCATGTATCATGTTGAATAAAAACCTCTTTGCTGCAGCATGCCCTGTGCGCTTTTCATTGCTAATGAAGGTGAATCCATTTCTCATCAGTCCCATTCCTGGTCAGTTTGAGATCTAGGTTTGACAAACTGAGAAATTCTTGTGACATTTCAGCAGTCTTGTCAAATTTAGTATTGTTTGAAAACATAACTAGCAGGAATAAGATAGCAAGTGTTATACACTGAAAAACACAATTTGTCCCAGGCTGATATTTACACTGAATGTGATCCAGCTGTCAATCGCATTGCCACTGTTTTAGGTGAACTTTAGTAGCAAGGAAACAAAAATAGCAGCTTGTGCCACTTTTGTGTGCGTGTATAGAACAAAGAACATCGGGGACAAGAAAGTTTTTACAATGGTTTTCTACTCATTTTCCCAAGGATGCTGCTAGCAAGTTTGTTGCATCTGCTACTGGGAAAGCTGATTTTTTGAGTAAATTGCTATTCCTATGGGAAATATTAAGCACTTGGCACTCAGCTTTATGTTTAAGAAGTTAAATTGTTTGAGGGGGCTTGAGTGCTAGCACTTGTATGAAGCCTTTTTGCTTCCTCCTTCCTATGAGGAAAATATCCTGAAGCTTTAGGTCAGTGATCTTTTGCTTTTCTACTGGTGTGTAGCACAGAAGTGCTATGGTGGAATATGATAATAAATTTCTCTGGGAAGAGAAGATGCACATAAAAAGATACAGTTCCTTCTAACACCTTATTTCCAGGAGGAAGAGGAAGTGCTCAGTTCCCACAGAAGTGGAGTTATTGGCACCTTAGAGCCTTGCTGAGCAACTGCAGAATGCCAGCCAGAGCAGAAACAGACTTAAGTCATAAAACACCATTAATCCTGTATTTACATGGTCAATACCCCAAGGGTTGCAGATAAAATTGCAGGAAAAATAAACGAGAGATTATTAAAACCACTAGTTTATAATTCAGTCCATGCCTTCATTATTTTATATAAATGTTTCCTGTTTTTTATTTTCATACTAATATCTGAGTTTAAAAATAAAATACATCAAATCCAGTGGCACAGAACAACAGAAAAAATTCAAACTCCTCCTGGAATTTTTTTTATTCTGTATGACAAGCTAAAAGGAATAAATCCATTATCTACTACAGAGGAAAGTATCCAATCCTCAGCAGCATAAGTGCCTTATTTGTGAATATTCAGAGCCATAAAATTATCTGCACAAAAATTTTCAAGCAGAGAAGCCTTCATTAATACTAGAAGCATTTCACAATAAAAATGCTTTTGGCAGCACTGGAAGAAGGTCTTCTAATCATCTATCTCCTAATTCTTCGCAAAATAACTAATGACCAATCACTAAACAAAGAGAGGATTCCTTTTAAGAGACCTAGAGAAGGAATGGAAAAAATTCTATACTAGGTCAATTGCTAAAGAGCAAACAACTTAACACTCACAAACTACTCTACTAAAAAAACCCCAACAAAACCAAAAACTAAAGATTGCTCCTATGATTTCCATGATGAGGTTACTCATGTCATAAAGTCTGTGAGTGTGGGAGCATCATTGTTTTCTCCTGTGACAACTCCAGTAGTTTTGCCAAAATATTGTGCCCTGCTGTCTGATCTGCCCAACCTCTTGCTGTGGCTGGGACTTGCACATCTCAAGCTTTTAGCAAAAGAGCCATGAGATACAGCTTCTTCCATTTGCAAGTTTGAATCTGAAATACTTCCACGGAATTCAAATCACTAGTAAGTGATTGTTGCATGAGGAAAAGATGACCTCAAGATATTCCTTGATGAGCTACATTGCAAAGGAGATGTTGAAGTGAGAACCTGTGGGAAATTAATCAACAAAAACGACTGCAAATTAAAGTTTTGGGGTGAATTTGTTTTAAATTGTAAACAAGAAGGCGAGTTTGGTTGGTCTGCTTTTTTGTTCCTAAGGTCTAACAGAGTGGGCCATGTCACCTTAAAATTCAACTCTATGCAGCTGATGTTGAGGATGTGCAATTGGTCAAAAGTAATTGAGACAAGGTATCTTAAACTTATTAACACAGTAACCTTAATGAATAGGTGGTGCTAAAATATCACCTCTGTCACTGACCTATTTTTCATATCACCAACACAATCATACCTTTTACATTTCAAAGTTTGCCCATGATCAGCAGCAGTATGACAATAAACTGGATTGCTTTCAAATCCCCACTCTGGATAAATCATTTCTTTCTAATCAGATGCTCTCACATGAAAGAATGATGCTGCATATATTAATTGCATATTCCATTAGATCTTCACCTTCATCTACTGCAGCACTCTGGCCCCTACCAGTTCTTTAGTATTCCTGCATTTATAAATGTAGAATTTGTCTTTACAGTTATTCTTTGACTTGTACATCAGCCTGATATGGAAGGATTATGAAGACAGAGTGAGTAAGAGCAGACCAGAAGGTAAGGAATGGAGTCCTATTTATTGCTAGTTAAGGTACCCCCAGCTGGTTTGCTACACTCTGATCTGTACTGCCTCTATGTCAGCTCAGAAGCTAATTAACTGACTCCGTGTGATTTCTGACAGGTATGGGCAGTTTACTGATTTGCGTGTGGATGGAAAAAAAAAGGCCTGACAGTTCTCTAAACTTTCAGAGCTGAAGAGTTACTGAAAATGAAATCCAGCTCAGGGCAGGCAGATAGGAGGTTCCCTTTCTTCTTCTTTTCAGCCTATTTACTGAAAGTCTTGCCTCAGCAAAGGTCAGGCCAGCAATCTTGCCATCACAGCTCCAGAATGGTAAATACTGCTAAAGACTCAGGGTTCCTGAGTAACCAAACCAGTCAGCTGGAAATGCTTGCAGTTTTAAGGAGCAGATGGAGCCTTACCCATTTTTCCCCAGAGAGGGTTGTTGCTGGAGATGCTCTCATTGAGGACTTGTGCTCCTCTGCACCACTCAGAGCTATTGCTACATTCAGTCAGGGTCTGGATCAAATCAGAAAATTTTCAGGAGCAGCTTTAATTTCCTCTTTCCACAATCCCTTTTCCCCCTGTTCATTCATAGATATTTTAGTTCTTTTCATAAGCATAGAGGTCATTGTTCAACAAAATCGCAAACACAACCAGGGCACAATCTTTTGCCAGATTTTAAGTTTGTTAGATTTCTAAGGAATATATGAGACATTGTTGGATAGAAGAGTCTTAAATTGTTAGTTTAGGAATGACTGTTTATCACAGAGAGGGAGACAAAATTCTGGCCAAACCCTGCACACTTTTTGTAAATAAAATATTCAGTGGAGTAAAAAGGGTATTTGGATGGATGAAGAATAAAGAATAAGTCCTTTATTTTGAATATCTAGTGATCCATACAGCTTATTGTTTCTGGCCTTTCAAATCTGCTCTACAACTCAATATTTTTCACTTACAGCACAGAAATTTTTTTAAAAGCCAAGGGGTATTAAATGACCAACATCGTGTATTTCAATAGTCAAAAGCATAACAACTGTCTAAATTAAACTTGGAATACTTCAAATATTAAAGTACCCAATTTGAATGGTATCTTGAAAATTACTAAGAATGGAAAAATCTGAAGTTGAGTGTGGAGAAAGTTGACAACAATTCTCTCTCTGCAGGATACTAGTTTTTCAGCACAAAGGAAGGCAAAAACATTAGGTGTAATAAAATGTTTCTTAATGAAAAAAGACAGAAATTTGTCATTTTCTTTTGTGATGTTCTCTTTTAATAATGAACAATGCATTTGACAGAAAAAAAGAGAACGTGTCAGGGGAGAAACACTATGCAAGTAAATTTTTACAATTACGTAGATCGTCAGATAACATTGTAATACCTTGGTTATTCCTAGAGTGTAAAAGAAGAAAATCAAGATCAATTCTGCCTTTGAGCTACTGGGATCCTTCACATGCATGAAATGCTAAATGTGCTCATTATACATCATTATTTCATTACTATCTAAATCATCTGTGTATTAGCTCAGATAACTGTGCACCCGAGGGAGTGCTGTAGCTTTTGGGGACTTGTGACATTTCACAGTGGAAATAAAAAAGTGAAGAAAAGGAACAGACTTGTACTCACATATCTGCAAAGAGAACAAGAAAATAGTGCATGCAAAAGTGTTGCCTTTAGTCTGAAAATGCAAATAAACCAATTCCCTTGTTTGTGAAGCAAGATGGAGATGGAGATCAATTTTCAGCTCCAAACTTCAAGTGACTTTGGCACATCTAAAATTAAGGATGATTCAGAATCTCTGTACAATGAAGCACAAATAAAATTAGCCATGAAATCCCACCTATTGGAAGAGTGTGTGTAAAATCCTACAGCAAAGGAAAACAAAAGCACAATATTTAGTATCTTCATGAAACTAGATAGCATGTTGAGGAAGCTTGTGCAATTCAAAAGAAAAAAAAACACTTTAAAAAAATTGTGTGCAACCTTATCCAAGGCAATTTAACACATCTCCTTTGCAGCATTTAGAAAGTGAAATTCAAAGGTGCCTGGACATAACCTCAGAAGAGAATGGGTCTGAAAGGCATCCTTCCTGTGGAATCCTGCAGTGGCCCAAGATAGCTTAGGGAGGTTTAATTTAAACCTCTGTGCATCAGCATTAGTTAATCTGGCCATTAAATTTTAGAGTTATCCACTTCTGAACAGCTCTGCTCTTTAGGTGATGTAATAAATCAAACCATGCCATGCTAATGGAAAGCTAATGATAGCAGGTTAACCCGTTTTTTCCACCTGGATTTCCCTGCTGCTTGTGCCCAATCACTCTGTCGGCACTTCCATTACCCAGGAGATGAACCCAGTCCATCCCTGGTCTCAGCATTCGATTGGTTTTCAGTACCTTCTATGGAGCTTCCCAATTTTATCACCATTAGACTATACTGAAATCCATCCCTCAGTTTAGCCAGGGGTAGTATCAGAGCAACTAATCTTGGGTGTCTGGCAAACAACTGGTAATGTTCAGCCTAGCTGATAATTTCTCAAAATTCTTAGGCTAAATTTAAGCGTTCCAAACAGAAACAGTCAATTGTTTCTATGCACAGGATAGTACAGGCAGAGAAAATTTTTAACATACGTGTTTCCCTAACTCTCCTAACTGTTTTGTTTCCCTAGGAAAAACTTTGGCTCAAAGTTTCTGAGCAGCAAATTTAGTGAGCAAGACACTGGATGGATGTTCCATTGCTACCCTGGGCCATCCCACCACAGGGTTACAGAAAACTGTGTCCTCACCTTTCTCACCTCCTTTTCCTCTTATCCAGTAGACACTATTGTCTGACACATTTGTGCTGCATTTTGAACTGAACCAACAAGCACGATAAGAAAATCAATTTTCTAAACAGTGTTTTAGACAGTCACCTTTAATCCACCCAAAACATCTAAACTGCAATAATTGATGAGTTAACCAATCACTGCTTAAGAAACTATTGACATGGGTAATCCAGTCACATATTTTCCTCCTGGTTAGAGGGAGAACTTCAAGTATTTTGAGTCTTTAACTGTCAGGTTCCAAACTGATATCCTCCTGAAAGTGAGAGGCACACTTTAAACCTCATTCCTCACTATTCTCAGCTGGTAGGATTCATCTCAATTTCATCTCCCTCTGATGAGGTTCAACAGTAGGATATATGGCTGGATAGATCACAGACTGGTTCTGATTGCTCTGCATCACATACATTTGCTTATTCCATGACATAGATTCAGAAAAACCATGACAATTTTAACCAGAAGCCTTCTAAAAGGAGAAGAATTCTATGAAATTCTTTTTGCAACCCACCCCCCAAAAAAAAAAGTTTGGATTTATTTTTCCTGGATAATGATGATTTAATAAATTTATGTAATTTACACAAATATATGCCATAAAAATGTATATGAAGAAAAAAGGGACACTCTTTCTCACCCTGCATAGCCACAATTTCCCTGTGTAGAGGCCACTAGAATCCAGGGAACAAGACTGACTGAAGGAGAGCTACTCTTTGAGAATTCGTTACCTGTTCCCTCACTGAGAGGCAGCAAGAGCTAAAGCACATTCAGTCTAAGACTGCAAAACAACTTGGCTCCAGACAGCAATAACACTATGAAATTGTTGTTTGGTTTTTTTTTTCCTTTCATTGCAAATGAAATATTTTGGAGCAGATTATGGTGGGTGTATGGTAATACATTCATCTACTGCAAGAACACAGCAGCAGGAGAGCTTAATGCCTTCACTCCTGTCAGCTTTCCCGAAATGCACTGTGCACAGCAAAAACCAATTCCATGCTGGATGATGGAAGAGGAAGCCCCCTGAGAGCTTGGAGTGTCACACAGCCAACAACTGCACAGGCCTGAGGTGCACAAAGAATGGTGTGGGTGGGGAGAAACCTGACAACACTTCCCTGTACAGATGGCTCTGAAAAACACTCACATGGATTGAAAAAGCTCAGCCAACACAGCATGGGCAGCATGACCTCTCTGTGGATGGTGTTAAATCTCTCTTTGTTTCCTTGGTTTCCTTTGCTCTAAAGATGGTCTGATGGCAGCAGAGAGCAGTCCTTACCACTGCCCCTGGTTTGAGCTCTGGATAGCAGAGGGGACATGATGCAGGGAAGAAAACTCAAGAGTCTATTGTCTCACTCTTCTTTTTATTACTTTAGATTTCCTTGAACCACTCTCTCAAAAAGTGTAGCTCTAGCCTTTATTTGGAGCAGGCACAATCACAGTGAGAGGGAAATCTGCCTCCTGAATATTTCCTCACCAGGTGAGAGGAAGTGTCAAGAGGTAAAGCTGACTCAAGCCCCCACACAGCTGCAACACACCAGAAATAAATCCAGTCCTGTGCACGCTCCATGAGCTGGGGAACAGCTGGATGTTATCAGTGTTCTGGCCACAACATCTGTCACACATAAATACATAACAGCACCTACATTCATAATCATAAAAGTGAAAACTGGCATGCTTTTAATTGCCTTGTTTTCAGTTGTTTATATTTCCTAACTGGAGCTGTTTGCAATAACATTCATTTACAGGAGTTTGTCCCTCAGGGAATTTATCAGAAAAATTACCATCCTTAGCAGGATTTTCAGACACTCACACTGGAATATGGAAAAATAAAGGACTGAAGGGAACAAATATAAATCAAATGTAGACCCCTAATGGTTGGCTTTGGAAAGTGGGAAGAACAAGGATGCAAGAAAGTGGTGGAGAGCTATTAGGATGAGAT
Organism: Entomyzon cyanotis; assembly: GCA_024500445.1. Lineage (NCBI taxonomy): Eukaryota > Metazoa > Chordata > Aves > Passeriformes > Meliphagidae > Entomyzon > Entomyzon cyanotis. Next base: position 264,106 of record JAKEPQ010000669.1, read on the forward strand.
GTGGAACTGAGCAGAAATTGAAGGTTTTAAGCCAAATGTCAGAATCAAGGAAACAATGTGCAAGGGAAGAAGATTGAGGAGATATAAACTGGTAGATGAAATCAGCTTTGGTAAAAAGAGGTAGAAGGAAGAATATCAGAGAGATCTTGAGGACCAGAGTAGAAAGCAAAAGTCCTGGCAAAAGATCTGTCCCTCACCTGTTAGAAGCTACCTGTGAAACCCACTGCTGTAATTTCTCAGTATTTTCTTCAAAAGATGACAAAATTTGGCTTTTTCTGCAGATGCATAACTGCACATTATAATCATCAAATTTTTCTTGCCTTATTGAATGCACAGGCCAAACCTGCTTTCGGTTTCTGTTAGGAGATTGTTAGAAAATAAGAACAGATTTATTAGGTCAGAAAAGTGAAAAATGTAATCTGGTATCCTGTCTCAGCAAGGAAAACATTTTATAAGCATGGGAAAAGCATAAAACAAGCAAATACAGATAATACTTCTGCAAGTATAATGCCCCCACTTCCTGAGATAGAGTTTGCATCTGCATCATAGTGTTTAATAGCTCTTGATGAGTCCATTATTTTCTCTAATTGCTAAATGCTCTTTTTATACTTTTGATATATATAAAATCCCGCGTTACACACTAGAATTATGCATGACATGTAAAACACATCATTTTGGTTCAATTTTTTTTTATAAGTATTACAGTGGCTGCCCATTGGCTCTTCTGTTACAAGGGATGATGAATAATCAGTTCTTATTTGCATTCATTTAGAGATTTTTAATGTGTGCTTGGTTCAGTTGTTTCTTTTCCAAGTCCTAGTCCATTTAACTTTTCCACACAGGGAATTCATTCCAATCTTCTTGTCATCTCATTATTCTTTTCCATCTCTTTTCCAGGTCTGAAATATCCTTGCCAAATTAAAGTGGGGGAGAACCTTCTAAAAAGGTGTCTTCCCTTTTCAGTCATTTTTGGAATTAGGTGAGCACCTTTGCAGAATAATCCATAACTGCCCAATATCTCAGAATAACGTAGTGAAAACGACAGCATTTCTGAAGTTACATACATGTAACATCAGTTCAGAATTAGCAACACTGAAATTACTCTTCCACTTTTTGCACAGTGACTCATGGCAGCAAGGTCTAGTTTCACTGTTACTGAGTGTTATTTTATATTTTCTGAACTTATCACCTTGCTATTTGTTCCCTGAAAATGTAGAACAAAGATGCCTTTAAGGATTTTTACAAGACATCACCTGAAATCTACCTCAAGTGTCCACAGCCTTTCCTTTGGTTTTAATCAGACATTACTCTGTAGGAGCAATGACTCTCTTGACATTACAGTTTGATTTAAAGCACATGCTGAAAAAATGTAACATAAGCTTTGGAAAAATCTGCATATGGTACACCAGCCAAGTCATTCCTTAGCACATGTATTTTGGCTGCTTTGAAAATTCCTAATACATTTATAATCATGTATTTGTATGATTTCCTCCCACAAACTTATGTGAATTTCTTTCCAATACTACTATTTTTTCCCTCATTTCAGCTTTGTTAGTACATAAGATGTACTTAAAGATTACATACATGGCCCTTTTAAAATTTTATTTTTAGAAGCTGGAGAGTGTAGAATAAAAAGATGGAGATTTCAGAGAAAAGATGAGTACTGCTCTGAGGAGTAGTATTTTACCTTTTCTGTGTATTTTACCTTTTCTTTCAGTTTGTCCACAACGTTAGTAGAAATTATTTCTTCCATTTGTTCAAACAGTTCAGAGACTGCACAATTCACCTGAAGACTTTCTGCCCTCATGGAAATCAATACTCAAATTTTGTGCACATTTGCTGGTACTCACAGGCACATCAAATGGGATGGGAGCTGTCTCCATTTCACATCTCAGATGAGAGATTAGTTCTAAGCATACAAATTGCTATGTAAAGCTAAATATTTTGGGCAGACAGAAGAAAGGTGATAAATGTCTAAAACAGAACACCCATAGTGACTTCTGATGTTAATCTCTCCATACTTTCATTCCCAACTCAAAAGACAGATAATGTTAATACCCTTCATCTCAAAGCTGTTTTATGGAAGGTTTTAAAGCATTTACATACCTTAGTGATAAATAGGATAAACACCATTTAAAAGCCCATGAGAAAATTAGCAACTCTGACTTGGGAGGTGGGGTTGAACAGCAGGCAATAAATATAATATGAGACAGAAAGTGAACTTCAAGGACAAAAAAATATAGAGCTTCCTCTTCTGGTTCACTCACTAAATGAAATGGGTCTGTAAAAGAAGTAACAGAACACCATAGGATTTAGAAGTTCCAAATAAAAGATATGCAACTCTAGGTCAGACACTCAGGAATTTTTGAAGGCTGGACTAAAAGACTGCAGTGATGTCCCCAGAACATAATTTTGTATAAACATAAAGCACAAAGTGCACACTCCTCCTTCTAATTGCACTGTTAAGTTTACAAATGCAGATAGATGAACATAGTCTCATACTAATTATTTCAGGACAAATACTGGAGCCTGACTCATTAATCAGATAAAACTTTCACTAGATCTAAGTTAGCTCTTTGCTTCCACAGCCTGCAGTATGCAGCCTATCCTGTGTTAGTTTCCTTTGTCTCAGACTTTCCAAGGACATGGAGATACAGTTTATACAGTAGAGAATTAGACATAGTTTTTATCAATTCAAGGTTTTTGAATAGATAATTCTTTGTTCTGCTCCCTAGGCATTATTCAACTTTTAATTGGTATATTTGCAACTCTTTCAGCTGGACACATTCACCTTTGGCTTAACTGCTCCATAACAAATACAGAACACTGACTGCCCACCTGATTTTTGCCTCCTGTGCTAAGTCAAGGGCTGTTTTGTGCTTCTTAGGAAGCTTTTCACAGAGGGCAGGAAGCACTGCACACATCTGCCCATACTCAATGCCTCTGCTCCCGTTGTCTTTCAGCAGGTGCCTCATATATTTCCTTTCATACCTGACTAGATTTGCTGGCTGGTGAGCACTTAGAATCAGGACTATGTCTTTAACCTATCATTTTTGTGAAGCCCTGTGGCTGCTGTAATAAAAGGAAAAATATGTGTTGAACAGAAGTATCCAACCAAGCAGAAGGAAACAGGTGGTTTCAAGCACTTGCAAGAAAAACGGGGAGGATAAAATTTATTTTAAAATACCCCAAAACCCTAAAAAGAGATGACACAATCATCTCCCTGTCATTCCACAGCTCAGCGGAGACCTGTATTTTATTTTTAGCTCTACAAGAGCAGTTTGAACCTGTATGCAAGACAGCATTCGCTCAGCAGTTTCAAACTTGCCTGTCAAGAGAATTTCACTTTGCCATGCCTTTTCATAATATGCAGGAACATAAATGAATCTTCCCACTTCTGACTGTAGAATTCCAGCTACATGTGCAGATATCCAGAAAGAAAATAAAAATAATAATTACTTAGACAATTGCTACAAGAAGGCAGCACCTCCAATATATGGAACTGAGAAGACTTCCAGACCAGTGCCAAGAGCTCTCCTTTGCCAACAGGAGCTGAACACAATGTGGTGTGGTGAACTTTATTAGGCTCCCAACAATATCATCAGTCACCCAACAATGAACCTTCAAAGAGCAGCTCTCACCTCAACATGATAGAGAATAATTGAATAAGCTCCTTCTAAATTAAAGCTGAGCATTGCATCACCCAACCAATAACTTAGTGAGAAATTCAAAACCTGCCAGGAGAATTTCCAGAGAAAGTACTGATCCCACAGGTAACTTACAAACCACTCTGAAATGCACTCTTTGAATATCAAAGAGACAAATTTCAGGGTCTTTGCTCACCACCAGTGGTGCCTCGTGACCTCAAAAATTCCCTCTGGTGTGTTTAGTAATGTAATACATAAAGTGCAATACAGATATTGAACACTGGAGTCCCAGTGGAAGACTGATCTCTATTGTCTGACCCACCAAAAGGACAGAAATAAGATGTACTAATATTATTTCATAGCTGTGGGCAGAACCCCTGACTGTTAGCAAATATTGCTACATATTTCATCCACACACCAAATTTTCATTTCTTTTTAAAAAAAAGAAAGAAGTAAATTTTCTTTAATGCAGTCACCTAAACTTAGGAACACAGATGCTTAAAACAGAAATCAGCAGACACTGTCTGCAGCTTAAATTGTCTCCTGAACACTTTATGGAGGTCAAATAAATCCTCATTGCCCCAACACACTCACTGTTGTTCAACCTGATATTCCAAACCTTCTCATGGCTGCAGGTAAGTGCTGCCAGCACAGGGATAATCAGAGAATCTCAAGAGTGAAGCATCTGTTTATAAAGGCTCCACAGAGGAGCTTTTCCTAAAATTCTCGTTAAAGCAGTCCTGCTCTCATTACTCAAACATGGCCATTCCCAGTCAGCTACAGATTAAACCAGGCTGCATCAGATGGAAACAAATGGACAAGTGGAATATGATCCCTACCACCAGAGGAACATAACAGAGAGGGCAAAAAGCACAACACAAATATTTCAGTGCTGTGTTTGAGTTGCAACCATTTCCTTCAACTCACCACAAGAGATTATATACACACATGCAGAAAAAGAGGGAACAAATTATTTAATTTAGCAGATTCTGTTCACATTCTCAGATTACAACATATTTTTTCATCTAAGGCTTTAAAAAAAAAACAAACAACACAACCCTTCAGTAGGTCACTCAAGAACTCTTTGCATTCTGCTCACTGTCATTGTTTTCAACTGTTTAAAAGGAAAATATCCAATGCCAGTCACTCTAATTTTCTGTTAAAACTGAACGGTAGCATTAAGCAGCACTGCTATTCCTGTCAATCACCTTTTCTAACCTGAAGAAAAGCAAAAGTTACTGACTGACACCAAGGAAAAATTCTTACATTCTATTCTCACAATCCAAAGGGCTTTGGGAGTTTAAAGTATCAAATTTGTGTCAATTTGAGGTATTTCTATGAAGTAGGCAAAGGAAAAAGAAAGCAACCAACCCAAATACTCAAGATTAGCTGCCTTCATTTTAGATATAGCCCACAGCAAATTTCTAATCATAGGTACTGCCTGCCAGCTCCAAGGACACATTATGTCCAAGCCCATACCCTTTTTTAATTATATTAATGAATAATCTTACCCCACTTGAACTTGAAAACACAGGGATTTAAATATCAAACAAAAATACCCCCAGTTTTAACTTCATATTTTCTGAAATAAATATTTCTTTTCTGACAAAGGAAGATGAGTTGAGAGTTCCTGAGCCATTTTGTGTTTCCTCCATGGACACCTACCTACCTATCATTCACCTTTTCAGTAATTCAGATTGTGAATCTTCAGGGAAAGTGATGAACCAATTCTCCTAAATTTAACAAAATAAATGTAGCCAATAAAGGACAAAGAAGATATTTGTTATTTTATACATAAATGTGCTATATATAAAACCATAAACTCTAAAATTGAGAAAACTATACAATCCAGTACCCCTGAAATAACATGTGCCACATATATTCTGCCCTTTTTTGCAAATTTACTATTTATTATTTTGAAGTGCTCTGCCTCAGTGCTTTGAACACCTGGGCTCTGCTGCAGAGCTGATGTGGGCACAGACCCCTAGCACAGGACTGCACTGCTTCTTGCAGAAATTCTCTAGCATCTACTGAGCCTCTTCTGGTGCACAAGATTTCTCTAAAAAGAATGATTTTCATTCTGTCCAAAGAGACAAAAATGTGCATCGCAGATACTCCATTAAATGGATGTTTCTATTCAAATAACTTAGCTCCATATTTCATGTCTTTCACCTGACCTTTGCTCCCCAAGGCCTGCAGGATGGAAGGGCATCTTTAGCCCACAACTGTCCCCACAGTATCTACTCAGTTCAGCCATAGGGCTGAAAATTCACGTTTGCTCCTCCGGATGAAATATATCCCAAGAGGAGAATGAAGTCAGTGGTATTGTCCGGTTTTTATTGCCTCATATGCTTTACACTTAACATTATTTCTTGGTGCCCATTTCAGTGATTGATTCAATTAGGAGTGTGTGCTGTGGAGCACTATTTCTGATGAGCATATTCCTGTATGAGCTGAGGAACACCTACCGAGAAATTGCCTCTGTGAGAAGAAACAGAAAACCAATGAACACACACACACACACACAAAGCTAGGAATTTTAAAGGTTATTGAATCAGTTATGCTACCTTGAAATACATATTCATGAAAACATCTGCAGGTGCTGTCAAAGTCTCATGGAAATTTAGCACGTATTTTTTGACTGATTATAAGGCATATAGATTTGAAAGCATTGAGAAATGTAAGAAGAGAAATACAGTGAAATGGAAAGAAAATGGCAAATCTCCTTCTGGGTCAGAGGGAGTGAGGCTGCTGAATTCCACTGCATCTTTCAGAACCCTTTTCCTGATCCTTGCACAAAGGACACACCTTTGGAATAGCCACCATATTGTCTACCAGGACACACTGGGGCTTTTGGTAAATGGCTACTTGTACAGGCAACACACCAGCCCTGCATTACCTGCTCTAACTAGTCTAAAACAACTTAAATGAAGCATTTCTTTTAGGAAGAGCAACTACATATAATTTTTCCATGCTCTTAAAAATATGGAAAAGAAAATTCCCAAAAGTAAAGACTAAAGCAAAGGTGTTCACTCCCCCCCTCCCCTTTGAAAGCTGTCAGACAGATTAATATTCCCTTCTGCAGTCTGTAGATCCACCTACAGGGGACTTTCTTCACAGCATCAGAAATTACTTTTATCAGTGTGATTCCTGACCTGCAAGGCAGATCAAAATTAAATGCTTCCAAAGCTCACATTGATTAGGACTGGAGATACCTCCATAGGTTGTGATTTAGCAAATATTCTGCACCTGCAAACAAGGTATGTGTATGGGGAATATTATGTTTATGCAAGATATTTTAGCTGTCTGACAATACAGGTTGATCTGTATTAACTGCTGTCTTCTCAGAAAGTGGGTGAAAGTCCTGTCCTGATGTTCTGCCTGGGAAACAAAGAAAGAGCCTGCTGCTTTTCTAAAACAGGGCTGGGCTCAAGAAGACTGCTCATGGCTATGAGCAAGTGTGGGCAGCAATAAAAATATGGACTTATTTAGGGAGCCTTTACACCCCTGAAATTTTTTAGGACAACTCTTGCACATGTTATGCAATGATTATACCCTGGCAAGGAGGGTATGAGGCCCAATTCTCAGGCAGAGGCAGCTGTAACAAAATGCTGTGAGCAAGCCGCGCAGGTAAGGTGACAAGGATTTGTTATGGCAAACTGAAATAAGCACCATTAGAAGAAAGGTCCTGTGCCAGATGAAAATTACTGCAGTAGAGAAAAACAAAGAGGAAAGATGCACCAACAGCTCACATTTCACTTTATTCCCTGCCCTAAGCACTATGACAAGCAAAAGTCCTGGGCACTCCTTCACCATATCGCTCACCGAAAGCATTTGTGCAAATGAAAACCTGGTGTTTCATTTGCTAATGGTGTTCAATGCAGGGGCAGCTGACATTGCTTTATATCTTATAAACTCTTCTCTGGAAGACAAGGTGAAGGATGGAGGAGCCTCACCTATGATCTCCTTCAGTGCTGCTGGCCTTGCAGGGATGTGAGCAAAGGATCCCTGGAGATCAGGGCACTGCAGAACCAGGGGAGAGCCACAGAGGCAAACCAGAGTCAGCAATTGAGGCTCCTGAAATATGAATGCTCTTTCCCCCTAAGTCCAATTACCACAGTTCAGTGGCTTAAATGAAGTGATCCAATAGGTTCAGACCTGTTTTCTAGACACCAACCTTCCAGTGAAAATCTTTAATTTCCTTTATAGCGCAGTTTGTTTTCCATCTCCCTGCAAGGCTTGCAGTTTACAGAATCAATATCTCCATTAGGCTCCCACCACAGGACAGGGTAAGACAGCAAGGCAGGCAGAAATTTAGGCTGCCCTGGATCACAGTGTTGATGAACCCAGGCTCAGGATATCAGAGAGGCATTTGAGCTTACAACTAAAATATAAGCAATGATTTAAACTTTTTTTTTCATACAGGTTACAACAGTATATGATACATCAGTGAAATAATGTTACATTTGTAATATAAATTAGGGGGGAAAAGGATGCTGAAAATCAGGGCTGATTCTAATTTCTGAATGTCCTTAGGCTGAACAGACAAGGAGCATGAAAATTTAAATCATTAAATTCACTTTCGTTGATTTTGCAATATGCTTCTCTCAACTCAATGTGTCTCCTATCTATGTTCTAGGAAGAAAAATAATTACTAGTTGCCCTTATTACTTTCTGAGCTTTTCTACCTTTCAGTCTTGCACTGAGCCTGTATTACTTAGGTAATTCTTGCTCAGAACGAACTCTTGGCAATAGAACATCTGCCCTATCTTCATCTATACACACAAGTATTTACCAGGTAGAAAAGAGCCAGGTTAGTAAAGAACTATATTCTACATGTGGAATATAGTTCTTTATTTAACAGGAACAGCTTTCTTTTGTTAGCAGAAATTACATCTTTTGAATGGATATTACATAAAATGTGAAATAACATAAATATCATTTTCTTTATTATACTCAGTGCGTTCACTACATGACTGACAGGTTGGCTGCATCCACATGAATTTGTTTATGAGAGATTACAGGTATTTATGGCTGTGGACCATCCAAGATGAAATCAATTGAACCTTAACAGTAATCCTTCACCTCCCCCTGGCAGTTTTTAATTAAAACACTGGATGTTTTGGAGCAGGTACTTTGTTACATTATAAAATCTGAAGCCTAAGGTCTTATAACAAACTAAGTGGGAAAAAATTAATTCCTTTTCCTAAAATGTAGGGAATTGATGTTTCAATTCAAAAAACCCCCATGATAATGGCAAAATAATTAATGAAAATAATGCTGAAGGAAAAGAGTAGAAAATCATAAGCATGACATAGAAAACCTTAGATGCATGGACTTAATAGAAATTTACTCTTCTAGCAAAGGACAGAAACTCCAAACAAAAAATAGAGAGAAACACTGTTTATTTGTAGATTTTTGTTGCAGATAAAGTCAGCTGATTGATGCTGCATTGACTTGCATCTCTCCCAAGCTCACAGCCAGAATAGATCCAGCATTTGATTATAACATTAACAGGCACTGAGGTCATGAGCTGCTTCCCCTCCTCCTTGCACTAACTTTACACTGACGGAATTCCAGCAGATTCACTGTAGTTATTCTTGGTTTATTTGGGAATAGGTATGAGCAAGAGGGATTTTTATTGTTTTTTCCATATGTTGTGTATGCTATAACAGGGACTTATTTATTCCATCAAAACACTTTGCAGATTTTGGATGATGGCTTGCAGGAGTCTGAAATCTACCAGTGTGTAACTCAACAAAAAAAAGTCTCTGCCCTCTCACCTCCATGTGGAAGAGAGTGAAAAAAACAGTTATGAAATATAAAATGCTGAGTTAGGTGTGTGGCCAGGACTGGAATCCAGCCTTGTGCATAGCAAAGGAAATCATTAGATGATTTTGAAAGCAACTAAATAGTGAATTTCTTACATTCTTAAAAAAAAAATTAAACCAGCAAATATCAAAATGCATCAAACTAATCTGATTCAAGTCCATTAAGACACAGGACTTGTGGATCCATGCCTTTTCTGAAGCTGAAGTTTTCTGCTAAATATTTATTTTATCTTTCTCAACCCTTCGCCTCATGATCAGAAATCACTTCTCTGTGAAGACTTTAGGGAATAAGGAAGTCAGTTCACAAGGCCAGTGCCTCACGTGTAGAATTGATCTACATCCTCCTCTTTGCATGTTGGCTCCATTAATTGATACAGTACTGGATAATAACAATCCACTAATAGCTCTGAATGTGGTTTTAATGGAAATGGAAATGTGGAAAGCATTACCCTAATAAAAAGCAAGGGAACAAGATTTATGCAGTAACAATAAATATTAAAAGGTAAGCAGAATTGAACACCCTGTTATGATTCTGACTATTCAATACCAATCTCTTCATTTTTTTAATGAGGTCAGTTTTAACATGCCATTGAGATACATACACATTCCTGGAGAATGCCCATAGGAAGCTTGCAGCTGGAAATGGATGAACCAAATCCACACAAAACACATCTTTTCCACATTTTTTTCCTGTTATTAGAGTCAATTCTGACTGTAAAGTTCTACGATACCTGGGATTTTTTTTTTTATTTTGTTTTGGTGAGTTATTTTTAACTTATTTCATTTGAACATGATTAGAACAATCATCAACCCTTTAACCTGTTTTTAAGAAACTAATGGCAGCATTTCTTCATGCTTCTCTGTCAGGAGACTAAGCATTAAAAAAATTAATTAGTCTGTATTGTACATTCAGCTGCCTACAAAGTATGGAAGGCTATTCTAACCAGCTACAGAACAGCAGAGAGTGGGCATAAACTCATTTTCTTGGTGAGACACACTCATCCAACTTTATCAAGTGCACTGAGAAGAGAAATCAAACGTTTCAAACCATATATTTGATTTCAGATAGAGATGCTTTGGTTTTTTTCAATACAAATTGAGGGAAACTCACAAATGTCTAAAAAGGCAGTTGGAGATTTGTTCTACAGAAATTTAGATTAGAACTATTAGAATACAGTAACAGGTGCCCAGGACCTAGGGTTACCGTACCAACAAACCCAACTTTACTTTGGGCAATATCTTGTTTCCTCACAAGTCTGTTTAAATCACTGGGACTACCATGTAAGTAAAGCTCTGCCCACTTGATCCTATCTCCATTACAAAACCACTTCATATTCACTTCACTAAATTGTTTTGGATGTTATGTTTTTCTTCATTTCACCACTGCATTTAGCTTTCTAAGATATTTAATCCTGTAAGGGTAAGAAATGAAGATAACAGCTTGGCTCTAGAGATATCTTTCTGATGCCTGCATGTCATTTTCTACCTAGAGCCTTTGAGTTAGTTTATGTGGGCTAAATAAATTAAGCTTCAGATCATGCAAGTACTAATAACTGCTTCTTATTCCCTTCTTTCCTCCAGATTCTGCTGAAGCACCTCAACCATTCTGTTCTTTACACATAAACACATCAGAAAAGCAACATTCTGGAATAAACTAATGCAGAAATGAGGCAGAAGTGCTGTGATAAAGATCATGAAACAAATCACTGGGAAATGAGAAAAACAAGTCACATTTGGAAATCTAGTTTTTTCAGCTGGTATGTAAAAGCAGAGGTCTAAAGAAGTGCAACCCCAGCTGAGATGTTACCTGCTGTAGTGTGCTTATAAGATTTTTTGCATATTGATGCTGTTCTAGAGACTTCTCCCTAGCAGAAACCTGTACCATACCATGCTGCAATCTTATTGGTTTACACCTTTCCCCTCCCTAGCTCCTCCCCTCTGGCTTCCCCTAGTTGGTTTTTCTGAGTAACCACGCCTCTGTTCCCTCTCCTGATAACCCCCTGCGAAAGCCAGACTCAGGGTTCACCATCTTTGCTTTCCAGCACCCCGCATCCTTCCCTGCCTCTCCGCCCCTCTCCACCCTCCTCTGACCCTCAACTGTGGACCTTAATAAATCCCTGGAAACCTCAGATGGTGATCCTGCATTTCTTCCATCGCCACGCCTCCACAGAGACTCCCGTCCCCTGCAGCTCCACTGCCTGCTACAGCCACGTGTCTGTCTGGCGCATTCTGGCCCAGGGCCAGGGCACCCTCCACACTGCGGTGTGGGGTGGCTGCTTGCAAATCGTGATACCGCACTGCCGCAGTTACCTCCCCTGAATTAACAATTGAACCCTACTCTCCACTGAATAATTGTGTAAGACATGTAAATGAAATTTGTGTCATGCTATCAAGTATTATACCATCTAGTAGGCATAATTTGAAGTGTCTTGATTTTTAACATACTGCAGTCTTCTATCAGTACTGAAGATGTGAAAAATGAGCCACTGGAGAAAAGGGATTAATATTGTCATAAGGAAAAATGAATTAACCTAAAGGCCAACACAGAGTCAGAGCCTAATTTGAAAATTACTGCACTAGTCATTCTAAGAAAAAATACTGTACTTCAAGTAACTATTTATACATTGGAACACTGGTACCGTCACTGGGTAGAATCTAAACAATGATCTATGGAGTCCTGGATTTTGTCTCTCATTTTAATATTTAGAGTGAAGAGCTAAGACAATACTTAGATTGTATTACAGAAAGATCTAAGAACACTGGGAATTTCAATGTAATTATTACTTTCAGTAGTTGGTAAGCTTTAATCTAACAGATGTAACTGTAAAATACTATGTCACATCTATCCTTTCTCAAATATTACATACTTTAATGATACATTGTGTCAAAGAAGTCCATCAATTAATTCTAAATGCAACAGTTTGATTAAAAAAGCATGAAGTCAAAATTAACCTCAGTGCAGCAATTGCAAGCATCACTGTAAAGATGTGAGCTACCTCGTAAATGCAAATCAAATTCAGAATATTGTTTTAGTTCCAAAAAAAAATCAATGCCTGAAATATAGTGTGGATGGGCTGCACTTGACGCTGTTAGTCTAAGCAGAATACAGAGTTTGCAGATCTACTGAGATATTGAATAAATTGTAAGATTTTTCCAATATGTTATTGCCGAAAGGGTAATTCAAGTACACTATTTACAGGGAAATCAATAAAAACCCATTCATTTGAGAAAAATGTTTTCCATCAAAATGAGAAATGTATGACTTGAAATAAATTTAAGAAGTTTCTTATTTCTCTCATTATTCTCCTGCTCTATTTTTCAGTCTGAGGAAGGCCAATTCTAGATGACAGACAATGAAATTTCTGTATTGATAAGGAGGAAAAAACCCTGCTATCCTTCACTGTATTTGCGTAATTGCATTGTATTTTTCCCAGAAAGTCAGTATATTGCTCAAATATAATTGCTTGTGTGTCTGTATGCTTGTTTTATATTCATTAGAATCTATGACAAAAACCATTAGGTGAAGTAATATAGTACCAAAAAAAAAGAAAAAAGCAGCTTCAAAACCATGATCCTCTTGAATAATGAACTTGAGACAGTTGAAGGAAGTGCCTGTTCCCCTCTCCTGAGCACTCAGAAGGACACACTGGGAGAACTTTGTCCCCTTTTTGGGTTCCCCAGACCCAGCTGAGAAACTGAGCTCCAGAAGAGGAGAAATAAGATGCTTTTGTGAGGGAGCCACGTTCATTTAGCTCACAGAAAAAAAGCACCTGCAGGTGCACAGCTCAAGTTGAAAAGAGGAAGGAAAATTCCAACTGAATATTAGGGGGGAAAAAAAAGCTTAATGAGGATTGCTAAGCACTTGGAGAGATAGTCCAGACCCTGAAGAATATGAGCCACCTGAAAGGGTAGTCCACACTTAAAAAGGTTACCAAGGTAAAGAAATAGGAAAGCAAGATGTCAAGTTAATGAAAGAGAAACCTTCCATGGGAAAAAAAAAAAAAACCAACAAATGACCACTGCCAGACTGTGGAAGTAAGTTCCCAAAACCTGTTTCAAACTGTGCATGGAGCCCTTTTTTCCAAACAGCATCTGCAGATCACAGCACTCTACACTGATCTGCATGTAAGGAACATCCCACTAACACTAAAGAGCAAAACCATTTCTAATATTTGTTAAGTGTACTTGGTTGATTCTGGTTATTTGGCCCCAAGGAGCAGCTGTAAAATCTGGATGAAACAGGCTGCACAATACCTTGGTGAGCTAAATATGTAATACTGTCCAAAATTAGCAGATGGTCAAACTAAAGAATAGAGATTAAACACTATTCTGCTGATCATAACATGAAGTAGAGTTGGGCAAGATATTTTGCCAGAAGAGATGTAAACACAGATGGCAATTTTTTAAAAGAAATTTATGTTTGAACACATCAAATTAGGTAGCAGAACTCACTTTCAAATAAAAAAAATATTAAAAAGGAACCAGATAAACTTCAATCTGACATGATATCTCCCTTAATAGTGTATCTTGTTTTTGAGGAAAACAAAGAAAGTATAACATTCAGGGCTGAGGAAAAAAAAAATTCTGGGTAAGAAAGCAGGGAGTAAAATTCTTGGTAAGAAAGAATCTTTTGGGGGCTAAACTTTAGCCTAATTTGGCAACAAAATAGCTCTGACCAAAAAGTTTTATTTATTCTCAGAATTCTACTATGAAGACAGTAAGCACCATCTCTTGGTACATTAAGATAAAATCTAAAATACTGTGGCTTACCTAAAGAAAATCCTACAGATCTGAAAAGGTATATAGTGAAGATAGAATGAACTACAAGTTGAACAAAAAAATCAAGACAATCTTTTCTGATTCAGAGACAGATCAGAGAGAACTTTTCACCAATAAAGGCCATGAGTACAGATTCTGAATTTTAAAAAATTAAGATGCAACCGCAGTGGTCCTTGTGTTTTGAAGCAAAGAGATCACAGTCTTCCCAGCCTGCTTCTCTGGCCTTTTGATCTTCAAACACCCCTGGGTTTGTGCAATTTGGTCAATAGTTTACATATAGATGCTTTATCCTCTTGCCTTTACCTAAATACTTATGATTCCTCCTGACTGAACCTGAGCTCAAGATTTAGTCACTTCAAACCACATCCTGATGAGCACATCAGCTTCTGCATTGGCTACACCTCATCCTCCAGTTCCATTCCACCCATGCTGGTTTAGCCCTGCAGGAACCAAGAATTTGTTATTGTCTTTCAGCTGCTCCATCACTACAGTTAGAGCAGCCATTCTCTAAAAGAATAACAGACTTGGGGATAAAAAACATGTCTAGGCAGGTTCCAATAAAATGAAACACTGAACTACTGCCTATTTTATGTAACTGTATGAAAATTAGAAGCAATAAAATTTATATGGCTTGCCCATAAGAAGTTTCTTGCATCAGTGAAAATGAAGCATTTCCTTGCTTATGGTTTTTTTTTTTTAAGTGTTTAATTCCCAATATTCTGTTTATGTGATGCAGGTGACCCTCCCTTGAAAGAAATTCTGTAACTTCACCTGTAAAACCTGAATTTCAAGATACATCTGCAATCAATTCTGATTATGCAGGACATAAACAAGATGTCACTGGATGGAATTTTAACACCATCTCAAGAGATCATTACATTATGTTAGGGTTGGAATTAAATATGCATTTTAATTCAGATCGTTGCATGCAAAAATCCATTGACTTCTGTATTTCTTGCTTTGGTCTGACTGTTTGCTTCATGCTTCACTCAAGAAATAGAGGTTTCCATGGGAGCAGAACAGGATTTCATGTCTGCTCTGGTTCAAACCATTACAGATATTGCAATCACCTTGCTGATTCTTGTAGGCATTTGATCATCTTCTGCCTTTTGTAATCAACTGCAATCAACATGCAATATCCTAATGGACTAATTAAGCAATGACAGCTCAGGCAGGCAGCTTCCTGGGAATTAATGACCTCTTGGGAAGAGCTGATGTCGCAACATATAACCCAGCATCATTAACTTCATTTGTTTATTAATCTTTAGGAAATGCTTCATGATGAGATTGCAACCTCTACTACAAGATGGAAGAATTAAATTTACTGGATATTTCAGGTTTCTGATATTTCATCTAGAAAATGTCAGACATATCTAGAGGATTTAATGAGCCATACAATTCTTTAAATTATGCTTCATGATTGTGTTGTTCATATTTAGGATTTTAAAACAGGAAGTTAAAAAACCTCTTATTATCGAAACTTCAAGATGAGAAAATGAAAATATTCTGAATGAAGATGTTGTGGTTGAGCACTACAGAACCACAGAAGCATTACAGAGGTGTATTTGGGCAAAGAGGATTACAGACAGAGATACAATTTGCTTCTTCTACTGCACAAAGAGTACAAAACCAGATAAGGAGACTTGAAGGAGTCTTTTCATGACCCTCAAAGCTCACTTTCCCATATCAGGGCTAAGCAGGCCTAATTTCTTGTTTATAACAATCCCATGAGTGTCACCTTGATCACTGAGTTAATTTATTTACATTGAATTTCGAGTTCCAGTCTGATTTGAAAGTTATGAATGTTTACAGAATGCATCTCCTGGCTGGGGTGAAGCTACTGAGAACATGGAGTGTTTTTAACCCCATGAGAACTTGGGGCTTTATGACCCTGGTTTGCAAAATAAATGGTTCTTTCAACTTTTCAAAATACCAGAATTCCTACTCAAAAGAAAGTTGTAAATTCCAAAACACTTTCACTGATTGGACATGAAGCATCAAATGTCCAATCCTGCTGAAGAGAAATTCCAAAGCGTAATCTTAGAAAACTCAGATGATGTTCCATTTAAACTTTATTTTAAATGACACAGGTAAGTCTTGCAATTTAGAAAGCCAAGTCTTAGATCAGAGCTCTTAGCCACCCAATTCTGAGTTACAAAGCCTAATTTCTCACCCTAAACCCAAGACAACAATTATCAAATCTTGATATGAAGACTAAAATCCTGGAACTGGAAATTACTGACACTGGTGGGATGGAGGGGTTTGGGGATTCTGGATTGTAAATTGTTTTTCATTATGAAGTTCAGGGAGGAAGAAGAGTCGGTTGAATCTTCTATGCAAGTAGATTTACTGCTAGAGAAACATTTCTACATAGCATGTTTATTTTACCAATATTAGAACGGAAAGATTTTGAGCAGCAGTATCAATATCATCATCATCATCAGTCCTTCATATAAAAAGCCTGTTTTGACAGTTAAGTAAACAAACATCAGTGATGTGAAGGTATTCTCCCTGGAACCTACGCTTTCATCTGAAAAATAAAGACTTCATCCAAAGCCACTGAAATCAAATAGATTATTTCTCTGAAAGTGTTTTTTTAATTATTATTATGGCATTAAATGAACATAACATTGAACAAGTATGTGCTTTACCTCAGAGCACTAAATTATTACAGCTAAAAAGAGGAAATTTTTGTATATTGAGTTTCCAATATATAACTGCTAAACTGCTTTTGCTCAACCCATAGAAAAAGGAATAGCATTACTTTAGACAGGAGAGAATATAAAGGGAAGATAAGCTCCATGTAATCAATACGGTCACAACACTCCTGGCAGTTTCTTTTCTTTCTATCGTTCTTGTGTCAGACACCTTCTGACATGCTAACAATGGTTCTTGGTTACAATGTGGGGGGAAAATCCCTTATTCAGAGCTGCATATATTACTGTGTAATGAAATATCTTGGTAGAAGAGGAGAAATTAAGACTAGAATTTTCACTGAAAATTTAGGTAGCTTGGTGACAAAATTCCATGAAGCAAAGGCAAGGGGTTATTCCTTTACATATGAGTGCACATGGCACCAACACAGCCTCCCACTGATGTCCTATATACATTTATTTGCCTGCCTGCATCAAGTGTGTGCTCCTGGTTTTTAGCTGTGGCACTGAAATTGGAGCGATAAGCAGAGACTTCTAAAGGTAGTTTAGTGCCAGCCCTGGACTACAAAACAAACTGTTCTATGAGGCTCAAAAGGGTCCCAACTATTATGGGTTGTGTCGTTTGCTGCAAATCTGGAAATACTGCAGTTTTTCCAGCACAGCAGTTGACTTTTTCAAAGATGTCTGGCTGCTTACTTGAATTAAAGTGAACTTTACAGAATATCACTGAGAGCACCATAAAGCAGCAGATTTATTTGGATCTAAGCCTACTGAATGCTAGCTGATCTCTCTAAATCTCAGCACTTTTACTGTTGCCTAATAGCATAGCATAGGCATAGCACTAACAAAGAAGATTGTACACTTGAACTATTCTATTTAACTAATAAAACAAAGGAAATTAGCAAAGCATAATTAGCTCCAATCTTACTGGAGGTAAGAGAAGGCAATGAGAAGCTATTATTTCAAATGTGGAGTATTGAACGGATGGTTTTACAACACATCAGATGACATCATTACTCTCTCCAGATAAGAGTCTAAGTATTTTCCACATTAATGAGTCACAGGATGAAGATGCTTCTCTGAGCTCTATGGAAAATCAATATAGAGAAGAGATGCTATGCAGGCTCTTGGGTTCATTTGTGGAGCCAAGTCAATCGACTTGAGAATGAGAGTCAAACTTTGACAAAGGAGCCTCATCCACTCTTCAGAACCATCATAAACACTGCAAGCATTGCACATCTATCAGGCAAACTATTCTGGATATGTAATGTCAGAAATTATGAAAAGAGAGACAACTCCTTACAAATCTTTCTTTTTAAGTTGTGTTTCCTGTAACAACCTAATGTGAAGACTTCGCTGCTAAAAAATTGCCGTGTGCACTCTAATGATGAAAGTGAATATATTAATGCTTCAGAGCTGTTAAAGAGTCTCCTAGCATTTCACAATTATAGTGGTAAAGTCTTGGGAAGAAATGGGCTAGAGGAATTACTAGGAATGTAGTTTTTGCTGTTGCAAGGGCTCTTCCAAGTATTTTTGATATTTTATCCTCACTCTCCTCATTCAACCATGTGTGCATCTTAAGTCAGTGTTTATTTCTAGTGGTAAAGAAAGCTGGGATTCTGCCCTAATACATGACACAACAGATGTAAGGAGAAAACAAATAAATGCCACAACAGCCAACTCTGTTGACCTGAAGTGGATACAGGACCGGTGACAGTAAGAGATGAGGGACTGTACTGCCAAGGACTGGCCTTACTCAATCATATTCTGTAGCCACCCAACAGTTGTAGAACACTCAAATAAAGCTAGGATGCACTGCATGCTTGTTCTTATCATCAGCAATGGGCAACAGGTGAAAATACTCTATTTTCTTGCTTTTGACACCTTTCAAAATTAAAAAACCAGGCATTAAAAAGAAACGCAGAAAACAAACCTCAGAAGGGATTACTGTAGGTTCTGTACTCATAGTTCCTCAATAATCCCTGTCCTGAAATGATTAAAATATACACACAGCAAATCAACACTCAACAAAATCAATGGGGTTGTTCAGGCAGCTCACCCTCCCCCAAATCCAACAGTTCCAGTTTGCAGCCACGAAGAAACTGCCCCAGGTGAGTCTGAGAAAATGAGTGTGGAGCCACTGCCTCCCTTCAGTGTCCATTCACAAACACCTCCCTCTTCCTTGCCAAATCTGCTGCTCACCTATTTAGTGTGCTCAAAAGAGAGTTGTGTTTGCTGTGACACAGGCTCAGCATCAGCAGTAACATCATTCAGATGCATCATCTTCTCAACTCTCTGATAATAAAAAATAATCTGAAACTAAAGAGCAGTTTAAAACCAGACTGAAACCAAGCCAGCTTAATCAACTGTAACACATTGAGAAAATATGAGGATATTTCACTGGAATTGTTATTTTTTGAGTTGAAGTAGACACAGTTGATTCCAATTATCACAGATTTTCTTTTGTATCATTTCTGAGGCTATAGAAAAGGTTTATGGTTAAACTGTTATGGTTTTTATTCTCATTAATCTACCCTCATTTGCTTTTTCCAAGTGCAATAATGGTTTTGATTTGAAGGGTCACATTCAAATGCCACTATCCCAAGGACTAAATGGAGAAAATTTAAGCACAGGCCAATGTCTCGCTGGGATTTGCAGAACCTTCTGTAAAGTAAATAAGGCCCTTGTGGTTTATCAGTCGTTGGTGTGTTCAGCTCCCTAAACTAAGAGAATTGAGGGGATTAGTTAGAGGAGAAATGAAATGTACCTAATTAATTCCCCAGATCCCTGTAGATTATATGGCATGTTTGGAACAGCAGGAAATTGTGACTGAAATTAAAAATACATACCTACAGCAGCAATGTTGAAAAATGCAGTATTTCCTATTGCAGTATCAGTGATATATTAACAAGGACTATTACATTTCACACTATTTTATAATTTTATAACAAATTTTCCTGTGTTGAGCTTTCTTTAAAAAAGTACAAAAAAGAAAAATTAAGGCAGCTTCAATTAGTCAAAGCCTGAAAAGAATTTTATATTAGTTTCTCATTCTAACCCACTTTGGAAGAAGTGCCTTAGTTGCCTCTAAATATTCTTACTTCATAGTGGGGAAGAAAATAAGTGCTGTTTATAGAGCATATGACAGAACCTTTCAAAAATGATCTTCAGGCGAAGATGACAGAAACATTTCTCTGAATTCATGCCAGTCTCTTCAGAGTTCTGTTATTATTTATTGATTCAAACCACACAAATAGAAAGCAATATAAATGTTTCTGCAGGTCCAGCCACTTTTATAGAAACATTTGCCAGGTGTTTCTGCCTGTGTTCCAATTACAGATTCCCTGTGTTTTCCTAACATGGAGTATAAATAAATAACTTTCCCTGTTTGTCCATTCTTGTCTGTGTCCTCTCACATGCTCTCATCCATGGAAATGAATATTCACTGGGGATGAAGTTTATTTTTCTGTGGGAGCCCTGTACAATACCACTGCCAGTAGGTAGAAAGATTTAAAAGTAGATTTTCAGAGAAAGGGGTCTTAACTAAAGAGGAACTGAAGAGGAACCTTTGCACTCCCCTCGCTGCCAAACCACAGGACAGCACAGAGAAGGGATGGAGAATGTAAAAACAGCTCTGGGAAACATTCAGAGAAATAGTCACAGACAAACAGGAAACCAAGTACTTTTTCCTACATTCTGTAAACAAGAAAGGTAATCTGAACTGACCACAGAGAAGGACAGACAGGAATTCAACAAAACCACTACTGTGTGGAAATCACTCAACTATATCAGTTCCCATGAGACAAAATGATTCAATTTGCAATCCATCAATCATTTGCCATAGTAATGGAAGCAAATACATCATAATAGAGGGCTGTCACAGGATCAATGTCTTCTACTTTCAAAATAAACATTTTGGGATTCCTCCAGTATTTATGTTCCATAAAACAGATAACTGTAAAATATATTATTGGTTTTACTACAGCATTTCAGTGTCATCAGGAAACCATTGCTTTTTATTTCAACAGCATTATAGCTAAAAAAATTTAAAAATTGAGTAGTTGTGGATGTGTCTGTCACATTCCATTTACCTAACCTTACCTACTAGCATCTCCATAAGAGCCACTGACTGACAAATAATTGCACCAAAAGACAGCAAACTAACACTATGCAATTGTCTTCACCTGCAGATTTCTGGACATTTTATATTTTAGAATGATATCACTCATATAAGACCTACACACTTCTCAAAAATATCTTAAAATGTACAATTAATCAGCTACTTCTATAATTCAGTAGTTTCAATCCCTTGAAGGGCATGCCCACATTGTCTCCATTTTTGAGAAATACTGAATTACTCAATATTTTTCCCAATTTGATTTTCCAATTAACTGAAAAAAATCTGTGTTAAATTAATTTATAACTGCCACATGCTATCAGATTTCACACGTTACTCAGAATTTTTATCTCCTGGAACTGCTAAGATTAATTTGTAACCCAGACTGAAGTTCAATGAACCTCAAAATGCTCAAGAAATTTAGATATCACACCTAGGCATATAGACCAGAAAGGAAAAGGATGTGTGATCCTGCCTATAATCACCTCTTAACAGAGGCAGACAGAAACCTTAAAAGATTTATCCACTGTGAGAGATAGAGTTACCAGCTGAGTTCCTCAGAAATGGAATTCTCAGCTTTAGCTGGTTCATGTTCAAGGTAGAAGGCTGAATTCTATGCTGTAATTCAGGCCTTGGCAGGAAATGCCAAGTTCAGTTCACCTTTAGTTCAGTCTCTTGAAGTCAGAGCTGTTCACACAACAACACAGAACCACAACTTCATGCACCTCTAGATCCTTCAATGAACTGCTTGCAGAAACTTGCTTAAGCATCTGCTTAGCTCTCATACAGCACCTGAAGACATCCCAGGCTGAGCCAACCATCTCCCAGAAAGCTGCATAATAATTTAACAGAGAAAATGTTTCCAAAGGGAAATATATGTAGTATGACAAAAGTATTATGCAAATGTTGTTTTTACAGTGATTTAGCCCTGCCATAATACCTTCTGCTATTATACAAGCAGTGCATTAAGCCATGTCATTGCTGACAAAGGCAGGCAGAAGCTGGACCAGATATCCTGCAGCCTCAGCCTGAATGCATGGATGCCTTGGGGGCACACTACCTATTAATTTAAAATTCTGAAACTAATTATGCATGTCAGGGTGACCTCTTTCTAATCTACATTTATCACAGAACACAAGCCTTCTGTCTCTGTTGTTCCCATAATAAAATAGCTGCTGATAGACTTATATAATTGACTGTATCTGAAGTGGACTCCTACCATGATGCTACATTCAAATTGTGTGTAATCCCAGCTGAATAAAGATAAACAAAAATAATCCAGCTATCTCAAGTAATTAACTTCTAAGGTTACATAGTACCATTGGAAATAATTATTACCCACGATCTTAAAAACAATGTAACAGAGTATATAGAAGTCAAATTCATTGCTGAGCTACCAAGAACTTATTTGCAATATTTAAAAATGCATGTGGCATCATACGCAGTCATTTCTAATTATTTATCCCATAAATAGTTTGACATGCTCAAGACACATTGATGAAATATGCACCTATACCTACAAAGGCCCCTCAAGCTGACGATGGGATTTTTAGAGATGCCTAAAAGAATTAAATACCCAGTTCTCACTGAATTCCAAAGGAAATAATACCTAAATCTCATTGAATTTTAAGGGAAACAAAGGAGGAAGCATGGTACAGCTTGAATCTTCTGCTGGACATCTACCCACACAACAACAAAAAACACAGGAAAAAAGAGGTGCTGTTGTTTTCTTCTCCAGCCTACCTTGGAGAACTCCTTAGCCACATTGCTTTAAGAGAAATCAGACCTACAGTCCATTCATATGTACAGCTTAGAACACTAGTGAGACCAAACCCCAACAACCTTAAGTCCCCTTTTCTTTGGCACTGTGATTTTCAGTGAGGCTGGTGACTGGGGAAATCCCAAATTACTTGGAAACAATTTCAGCAGTGGTTCTGAGAGCATGGAGCTCTGCAGACCTACTCACCTTGGGAGCACTCCCACAATCTCAAGCCAAGTGGCTCAGACACAGAACGGTCCTTATAGGATCATGTTTCTTCTGAAAATCTTTAAAGCCCCAAATAACTTCACTGTATTGCATGTGTGAACAGCAAAATGAAATTGAAAGATCACCATTAAAGGGAAACTGATCTCTGAAATATCCAGGCTCAACAAGAACATGCACTCCAAGGAGACCTCTAAGCTGCATTGCAGGCAGAGGGACACAATGCAATAAGCAATCAAAAAAGCAAACTTCGTAATAATAATGTGACGAGACATAACAGTTACATCTTTTTTGAAGCATGTTCAATTTCTAGTGTTCAGGAACAGAGAGCTTAGTGAGGCAAGAATTCATCTGGTTTTTCCTCTTAGAAAGCAATTATGAGTACAGCTACACTACAGAAAACTGGAATAACACATTCAAAGATGCAAACAAGACCCAGCTAAAAAGTAAAAAGTACATTTATACTTGGAAATTAATATTAACTTCTATTACCAGGAGTGATCCAGACGTCCTAAAAATCACAAAAGCAGAAGTCTGTTGTGTATAAAGGAGATGGTGAATGCATTAACTGATCTGTGTGATATTGTACCATAAATACTTGATTTAATCAGTAACAAATATTAATTTAACATTTAATCATTAGTTTAAAACATTAGCATTTTTAATAAGTAGTTCAGTGGGAGCTCCCATGATACATATCTGAGTTGTAAGTGTAAAACAGCAATACACTTGAACCAAACCAAAGCTTTCACACTTCTATGTATATCTATTAACCAAATCAATCCTTCTCCGCAGTAACATTACTCAGTTTCTCTCTTATTTGCAGCCTGATTTTCCCCTATACTTACTCATGCTAATAATGAAACATTAAGATTTCTTTTTTCACTGGAATGCATTCATTTGCACTGTGGAGTGCTCCATTACAATCTATCTGCTCTGGAATTGATGCACACTCTACTTTTTAAATGCTTCACGCTTTTCTAGAAGAGGCACTTCAAACTAATACATTATTTGGCTCAAGTAAAATGTAGCTGGATGGAGTTTATAGATCTTGAATAGAGCACACAACATCAGGTACCAGCATCCCCACCATGTGGGGAATGCAGCTCAGAGCTGGGAAATAACTCTCGAGGTCTGAGGACCTATGGACACCACTTCAGGTAAAGAGGAGAAGGTTTTGACCTCATCTTCTCCAATAGATGCACCCACATCCTTTCCAAAGAAAGGATACATTATTTGGATATATTTTCTGCATGGGGGAACAAGCACATGGCACCTTCTGCACTGCTGGTGGGATCCAAACACTGCAGTTACAGAGGCAGTGTGAGGACTAGGACACAATACAATCCAGAGCACAGAGCATCTTCCTATAGTCCTTAAAACCTGACAAAACACTACTTTACAACTGGAGTTCCTTTTCATGCAGTTTAGCTGCCTATTCTGCCCATTTGAAATGTCACTCACTGGCATTCTAAGAAAACGTGAACCCATTATGTTTACTGAAAAACGCATATGAACATTGCTGAATGCAAAGCTGAGCTCCTGTAATACTACTACATGGGACTACTGAATATGGGTTTACAAAATTCCCCACTGAGCTTCAGAAGAAAACATAAAAAGTAACTTACTTTGCCAAATACTGGTATTACGCCCTCCCTGAAAGGAGGTTCTCTGTAGAAGTCACTTTTGATATTTCATATTTAGTGGTCTCTCCAAAATAAAAAAAAATACAATTTCAGGAAACATTCACAAAATATCAATTACTATAATAATTGAGAAAGTATTTCTTCAAAAGCCCAGTCAGCTTATCTAATGCTTGCTGTTTACATTCTTTGTGTTCTTACTATAGCTTCTACAAAAGATGACATTTCTTTGTGAGATTGCAGCACTTTATTTCTTAGACTTCCTATGTGCAGCCTTACCCTTTTCTCAAGGAGCAGTTTTACTTTCTTTGTGTTTTTGCTTGCATTAGGGTGTATGTATATGTGTGCAAATTACATAAAAATTTCCAATTAGAACATCACATTTTCATTTCTTTCATTATTGACAAAAAACATTTCTAAGAAAAGATGCAAGCAAATGGTACATTTGCCTGTGAGGGATTTTTGAAGTAACGGCTAAAGAACAGAAACACTCCAGTCATACAGACCTTGAAGATGTGCTGTGGCTAGCACAGGTCTTTCTCGTGAGAACATTTTTGCTACGTTTCATAAACAAAGATAAAGTTTGGATGTTTTGCAAACAGCATCTCCAGATTAGGGCAGTTCGGGCTTGGCCAATTAGGCCTAGGGGGAGGTTTCTGGCTGACCAATCTGGATGACCTCTGAAAACTCTATATATATGGAAATCAAAATAATAAACGCACTTTTCTCTTTTCTTGTCTGAGAACCTAGGTTTTCTCTCAGCTAGCGGCTCAACAGCAACAATGTGCGGCTCCAGAACTGAAGTTTTGTTCTCATATTATGGAGCTTGGCTAGGAATAAAGAAGCTGAAATTTCAGACTGCAAGATATCCAGCAGTCTCAACAGACCTCACAGTCTTCAGTCTGTCATTTGGACATCACTGTCCCTACTGAAGCTCTCAGGCATTTTCTAATACACCAGACAGGTTCTAGTATATAAATAACCTTACTACAACATTAATAGGTTGGTTCCCTTTTTGCAAACAACAGTTTTAAATATAAAATTCATTATTTACACAACAGTAATGTCGTTAGCACACAATAGTTTTACTTTATGAACGACCTGCTTCCACGTTACCAATTCTGGTGTAATTTAAGTGGTGTCCCCATTAGAATGGAGACTCATCTTTTCAAAAATACAGTAAGAAAATCATCAATATGAAAATTGATTATTCTGAATCACATTAGGTAATGTACTTACCACGCTGTCTAGGGGTTAACTGTAACTTGTGTATTGAGCAACCTACTGAGCAGCAGCTTCCAGAGGTATCACCATGCCAGTATTCCCTCAGTGGCTTTTATTATCCTTTTTTCAAGAGTTTTGCATCCTTTTTTAGCACTGCACAAAACCCACTTTTTTCCCAGGTAATCTCTCTATTTTACATGCACAATGTGGCATTTAGAAAACCCCAAAGTGCACCTATCTCTCATCACTGGTAAGAGATTTAGGCATCAAAGTCACCTTGAAACTTGCTAGAATTTGAGCTTTCAAGTAATTTGAATTATTTTTATATCCTTTTTTTTTTAACTAAACACATTTAGCATCTGTGCTCAGCACAGCATTCAATGAAGGGCACCTATTGGCAACCCCAAACTCTCTCTTAACAGTAATTAACTTCCAATTCTCAACTTTACATTACAGCAATGTTCTCTCTAGATGTACCATGCCATGCAATAGCTCTGTAATTCCCTTCCAAAACCAATCCCTCATTCCTTGCACAGAAACAGTCTTATCATTTTGAGGCTGTGTAATGAGA
Organism: Entomyzon cyanotis; assembly: GCA_024500445.1. Lineage (NCBI taxonomy): Eukaryota > Metazoa > Chordata > Aves > Passeriformes > Meliphagidae > Entomyzon > Entomyzon cyanotis. The sequence continues at coordinate 290,556 of JAKEPQ010000669.1, forward strand.
ACACATGGAAATTACAGAATGAACACTTCACTGAATGTCTCTTCATCTCAGAATACTTACATATCTTTTCAGCACCTACTAGTACATGCCAGGCTAGGCAATGGGTCTGAATTAGCAACCCTTTTTAATTAGAAAGAACAGGATCCTTTTGTTGACCTACTTCAAAACATGAGATCACATCTACCCTGATTAGGTTAGCACCTAATCTTTCAGAAGCTTTCTCTGGTTCAGGAGGCAGGTTTTTTATGTGGTCTATGGCAATGACAACACCCATGCACGGCAGACAGGACTCATCTGGACATTACCGTATGTCCACCAGGCTATCCAGGGCTTCTTTGTCCTCCAAGTTTTCAGTTTTCTCATTATTATTCCCCTGTTCTCACTAATATAATGCCCAATAACATCTTAAATGAGATCTGCATTGTCTTCCAAAGCAGTGAGAAGTGAAAAATAAACACACTGAAATAAAGTGCTAAGCACCGTGACCATCAGGCATTTGCATTCTACTGCACTTTTGAGAGAAGAGAGTCATCATCAGGAAATGCAACTTCTGAACAACTCTCTGCATACATCTGTTGTGATTACAATTCACTGCTGAGTCTAAACACTTATTTCTTAGAACTTAGTCCAGAAGTTTAAAGTGACATTTCTTGACACAAACCTTAAGAGCATTCAGAAGTGGTTACAAAGCTGTGTCGGTGCCTTTAACCATCCCACTGATGATAAATCAACACGCTGCAACTCACTTTCAAACTGTCACAGGAAGTTCGGCAGCTGTTAAAGAATTTCTATAGCACCTCTTTATAGCATTGGCACTTCTTTTGTGCAAACTTCTTAACTAATTGAAGCTAGGAACTACAGAACTACCTTTGTCTCCATTAGGAAGTGACTGATGATTCCTGAAGAAATTACTGTTATGGCCCTTGACAAAAAATAACAAAATGGGCATTTTGTCTATTTCTTAGAATGGATAGCTCTTTCCAAGTTTTCATGTAACTTTATTTAAATCCTTTTAAGTGGGCATCTTTTCTTATCCTACAGAGAAAGACTGTTCCTTTTCCTTTCAGTGTCAGGGGAAGGGCTTTCCCACGAGCCCACTTGCTGCAGTCAGGGATGACTCTGGGTTTGGCAGTGAAGAGTGCACAGCCCTGCAGAACAGCACAGCCATTACTGGTTGTGATGATCCAGCTCCATCCATAACTTATATCTCCTCCTATACATACAGAGCCAATGCCCTGCTCGATGGATGCTCATGGTTGTCTCACTGAAACTGTGAACTGACGCTTAAAGTTGTGCTAAGTTTGAACTGTTTGGCAGAAACCAATCTCACCAAACGTCTGTCCTCACTTCCTTCTGCTTAGTCATTAACTTATTTAGCACCAGTCAAAATAGCATGGCATGGAGATCCCACTTTTCCAGGAACCAAGGGGTGGGAAAAGACACATGCCACCATTGATGCTGGAATGAATCTGCTGTTTTTATGCCAAGAAGCTCCAGAAAAACCTGTGTGTTTCGTGATGATTAACTCTCCATGGACGTACAGAGGGAGCTGCTATACTACTGGGACTCCATCATTTCAGCTTGACTTTGCACTCCAGCATCACATTGTATTTGCACCTTCACACTCCAGGAGATGACACCAATAACATCTGCTTTCACACCTCACATTGGAACAAACCAAAAGAAATGCTGGTACTTGGAAAAAATTCAAAATCTTCGTATCACTAATCAGTTATGCAGAGGATTTACCATGTATTGTAGGAAACCTGTACACTAATAAATTATACCACATACTATACTGTCTCAAGTTGCATTTTCTACTGCAGAGGCTTGGTGTGAGAGGTACCAATTTTTCCCTTCTTCCAAGACAGAGGAAGCCATTAAAAATACAATTTCTTGAGCTAATTTCAAATGCTCTATTATCCTTTTGTATCAATACAAGTTGACTGACAATAATTTTTTTAAAATAATTTTAAGATTACCCCAGACAATATATTTTTTCTTGTAATCCACTATTTGTGATTCTGGGTGGACCACATTATAAATGTAGCAATAATTGTACATTTGGTATAGCCTGCTCACACAATATAATGCAGGTAGGAGCACAGGAAAATAGGTCACTAGAGCTTATCGATGTGCAGCTGTCAAACCTTTTATTCATCTCAAGGTTTGGTGGTTTCTGGACAAATGCACTATGATTGAAATCCCATTGCAGAAGTAAAGCTTTCAAGGTGAAATAGTATTTCATTTTCATTATCATGAAAGAGAAGAAGAAATGTCTGCAGTTGCAGAATACCACAGCAATATGTTAAGACTAGCAATTCTGCAACGTTGTTAAAGTGTGAATAGAATGGTGTTCATGGCTGTCTTTGCCTTTCCCCCGATCCCTATTTCTTTCCTTTTCTTCCTCTGAACTTTTCCAGCAAACAGAAGTTATAAACAAGAAATGCTGTACCAAAAAGATGTGCTTTTGAGACTTTATTCACAATATCACTGCCTTTTCTGGAAAAAAAAAAAGCCACTGCTTTGTCTCAGGCACTTTACAAAGAAAGGCAGAAAATGGCAAAATAACCTTATTGTTACATATTAAACACAACAATATTTTTACATATTAAAAAACAAAATTGCAACATTTTGTCTGGTGGTATAAATCAACTCTCTCCTGGAAAAAGGCTGCCCTCTGTCCTTAATACTATGAATTTCTCACAACACCATTCCCAGTACTGTTTTACCAAAAACCAAAAAGAAGCAGCTGAGTCTTCAGTGCAGCAGGACTCCCACTGAGTGTGGGGCAAAAATCACCATCCAGTCCCAGCACTGCCCCAGACAAAGTGGGATGACCATGGATTGAACTATGCAAATGATGTAGGCACTGAATAAAGGATTTTAATTACTTGAAAAGAAGATGGTAAGACATGGCCATGTGGGAGGGAAAAGCAATAATTATCATCCAGATTTTGGAAGCATAACCATTAGGAACAGTAAAGGAGTCAATGCAAAGGGCAGCAGGTTTAGATGAAAATCCCTCCCAGGGATGATGGCTTCAACCAGAGCTAACGGGAGCAGGTCAAGCACTACACAGGGCAGGCACAGCAAACCTGTGCCAGCTGATGTCAGGATCACACAAAGGTCCCCATTTCATTAAGCTGAAAAGAGTTTATTTAGTACTACAGAGTGTGGCCTTGAGGATCTCTGACCAGAAGCCACCCTGGCCATCTGCAGCCAGACACAAGTGCCTTTCTGGCATGGACTTCCCTGCTGTCCCTGTTCAGCAGCAAAAACAGGGCTGTTGGCATAGCCAAAACAGCTCAAAAGAGGCCTGTAACCGAGGGGGTGCCCTGGGTCTTGCTCAGAGCCTGATGGAACAAAGACCTGATTGCAGCCTGCTCACTTAGGGGTTTTTTATTCACATATACTCAGCAGTATAATTTTTTTCCTCTGTCCTTATCATGTCCCAATTTATTTTTGCACATTATACTCATTGGGTAAGTTTGGCATCTCACTAGAGAGAGGAAGAGAACAGCAGTAAGGGCAGCACTGCACCAACCTCAATGCAGGGCTCTGGCACAGGCAAAATGTTCAAAATAGTGTGCAAAAGCCTGGGAGCATGTGAGCTTGAAATATATACTTAGGCAGCACTGAGTGCCCTAGACATTGCATTTCTTGGCTGTAATCAACACTTTATGGCACCCAGATGTTTATTGCTATACAGGAAAAAGGGAAAAAAAACTCTCATTTTTATCCTTTCAATCAAGCAGTGAGAGCTCTACAATATCCCTGCACCATATTGTCAATGGATGGAGATTAATTTCTTGATGTTGCAACTAAACATCAGTTTTTCATTGATCTTTGAAAAGTAAAATGCTTAACCAACAAACTGCACCTCCATGATACAACAAACAACCCTCTTCCTAGGAAAGTTTGTGTCTGACCTCTTAGATGCACAGTAAAGGGTCAGCCTAAAACATCTGCTGCAAGATAAGTTTCAGAGAAATCTAATTAACACCATGTCCAGGAATGATGAGAGCAAATGTATCCTGGATAAAGTCACTGACAGGAGATCACTTGGTTATGCCAACACAATTTTAGCTTGGAAAGAAAAAGGTTTGGAAAAGTCTTCATTAAAAAAACCAAAAACATAGGAGATAAAAATGACAAATTATGGCAAAGGAAGGAGAGAAAAACCAAAGCTGCACAAGCACAAGAGAAAAGGAAGCTGAGAGGAAGGATCCCATCCTTACTTGCACTGAACCTTGCAGCCGTGAAGGTCAATGTATTAAAAACTGGCTGCATGCATTGCAGTGAACAGAGCAGTGCCCTAAGCTCTTATGAATGTTTTAGAGCCTGTTGAAGGTGTTGACTGTAATTAAAGCCCAAATAATGGCCTCCAAATACCAAGAGCTGATGTCACTGTCTTCTCTGTTTGCATTCAGCAGCAAACCAGAGCTCGGAATCTGCGTGACTTCATTGCTAACATGGTCTAGGACAAGATCCCTGCAATCTACAATCAATTCCTCTGTCACCTAAACAAGAAGGAATGCAGCACTTTTCTTTCTAAATACTGCCATCTTACAGCTTTGCAGCTCCCTTAAACAAAAACAAACTCAGACCTGGTTTTGAGCACAAGTGAATAACTCTCATTATTGTGTGTATGACCTACTCTTTACAGTGATTTTCACTTTATTGATTGGCATTGCCCAAATCTATTTCATTGCCTACCCAAAGGACTGAGCTCACAGAGGGAGATGAACAAAAAATATCAAGTTCATCATGTTTGAAACTGTTTCTCAGCATCTGTGCTGCCTCTTTTTGCAATGACCTGTTGCTGATAGCTTTTCAGAATCATTTTCAGAATGAATGAAGAGAAGGAATGGCAGCCAGGTTTGCTGTAAGTTTTGTGACATGTGTCTGAGAGATTAATGTTTTGATTAAAAGAATCATGGTGAAATTTTGTGATAGAAAATTGTCCAGAAGCACACATGCCCCTTATTCGTGGATCCTGGGTTGGTTTCCTTGCTCACAGTGAGACACTGTATGTAGAGGAGGGACAGAAGAGAACAGAGGCACCAAAGCCAGCAGTGCTTAGGCGTGTCATGGGTAAATGGTAGGTGGCAGCACAAAACTGCCTGTCAGGCTGAGGCTCTGTGTTCATTTTAGTGCCAGTTTGGACAACAGTTTTCCTCCTTGATCAGAGTTCACAGGTTCCCATAAATAACTGGTGACTTCACTGTACTGTCCACTAAATATTTCACCTGTGACAGGTGACGTCTCAGGAATGAAAACAGATGACACAGATTGTGAGTAACACACTCATTCATTTTAACTTAAAATTAAAAATTGTCACCCTGGTGTTATTAAATGGTTCCAAGGAGATTGGTTTTTTTTCAGTTTGGATTTTTTTTTTTAATTGAGACATGCATTAGAACGATCTTTTGATCACATGTTTATGGAGTAAGTAGTATCTAGTGGGTAGAACGGAAGCTGGAAATGAAGCTTCCTGAATTTTACTTTTAAGCTAAGCCATTAATCTTTATGTTGCTTTTGGCAAGTCACTTTTTGTGTTAGGCTTGATCTAAGCATAATATACTGTAAATAATGCAGGTGTGCTGAAGTCTATTTAATCTCTGTAAATCATATTGTGGGATGTAAGCAAAGCAGATGCCCAAACACCTCTGTGGTGGGAGGGATAGAAAATCCCAACTAGGATAGAAAACTCAGTACTGTATTAAGGATTCAAGGGTCAGTCTCAAAACAAGCAAATTTCAATTATTCACATACTACATGCATCTCCTTGATTTTTTTTTAATTAAAATGTTTCCTTCAGCCTCTGACAAAATGACAGATTCTGTTAAGTGCTAATGGTAAGGGCAGCTAGATTTTTTTTTTTTAGTTTCATGCCCAATTTTTCCATCAACTTCAGTCCTGAATAGTTCCTTTACGTTATGATTTTGAATTCACTTTGAACAGAGAAAAATGAGACTATGCAGTTTAAGGCAGTGAAGAAGCAAGCTTTTGATACAAAAATTTGGACAGTTCTACAACTGTTATTTAGCTTTCATTTCAGTATCCTGAGATGGGATGGAAGTAGACATGCCATCTCCAGCATTCCATAATTGCTACAAAAATGAAGGCAGAAGGTAATTTCTGTTCTGCTTATGTGTAATAGCAGTAGAAAAAGAAGAGATTAAGTTATCCATCAGTCTTAGAAGGATTCTCCATGCCCATGAGACAGTAAGAAAGAAGGCTTTGAGATGTTAAATGAAACACAGACACTGCCAAAGAGAAAGGAAGCCAAGTATCAGCGAAATACACACAGGTAGACAAAGGAAGCAAGTATGCCAGAGAGCTCTGAAACGAGTAAAAAAGCTTGGATTTGCTGTTGAAAGCTAAGAAGGTATTAAAGAAGGGATGCAGGGTGAAAAAAAAATGAGGAGAAAAAGGAAAACTTGGGGACAATGTGTCTGGAGTGAAGGAAGAGACGACAGGCAGCAGATAGAGTTTTAACCAAGAAGCAAATGCTGAAAAAGAGAGCAGACAACAATATGTGAAATAAGTAATATAAGAGAGATAAAAAATGAAGATAGAGAAGTAAAATCAAATACACAAAGCATTGTTCTCTCTCAAATTCTCTCTTTTAGTTTTATTATTCAACCCTTCTGATATTTTTTCTTCCCACTTCTAATCTTGCACATCCTCATGCTTTCTACAGCATTAAGCAAGGGTCTCTCAGCATTCTGCCCTTCTCCTGTCCCACATGCTCTCCAATGTTTCCTCCATAAACAAAACCCAGGCTTTACCTATGACGTCTTGTCATTCTTCTCTATGCTCCAGATCTACCCCTACTCAAAGTAAAAGAGTGAGCTGCATCTGTGACCTCTCCTCTTACCTCTATAACTAGGAGTGGGACTTTAAACCCTCATTTCCCCCTAATATCCTCCCTTCTCTCGCCCATAAAACAAAGCATCTACAGTCTTCCCAGAATTCCTTTCCCATCCTCTTCTTAGGGCTCAGGCTGTTCTTCAGACATCCAGCCTTTCTCTAGTACCTCACAGCCAGATCACACCAAACCCTTACGGAACTCTTCTGCATGGCGTGCAAAATACACATGTAATCACGCAAACTTTCACACCAGTCTCTGAAAACACTCTTCTCCCAACTTAAGTGTGTAGGAAAAACAGTTTCTTTAGGCACTTCCTCCTTTTCCTCTGTTACCTCAAACCTGAGCTGTTCATCCCCATGTTCAAAGCCCTTCTAACAATCTGCCTATCTTGCTTGACTCTCACTGACTATCAGAAGGTCAACCCCAGCTAAGGTTAGACGACGACCCCAGCATCTTCTGTCTGCTTTTTACATTTTTAAAAAGCCCGTTCTCACCACCTGCTCTAACATTGGGAAGATATCCCACAAAATTATTCCATTTTACATCTTCAAACAGCTCTTTAAACCATACTATGAGGCCGACTAAAGTTTTAACAATGCATAAGTCACTTGTTTTATAAGAACACCGCCAGCTAATACTGTTTCTTATGTCCCTGTACACCTGTATTTGTTGTATCCTGTCAAATACTTAAACAACAAGTCTTTTTGATCAGCATTCATACCGTGTCTGGCATATGCCTGAATTTCTAGGTGTTAGTACACAGAGCCACAGTTCCTATGTGCTGTATTGTTAAACATATAAACAGGTGCTTTAGTAAATCATGCAAGCAAAAAGCCCTAGAACAGGTAGAATGAGGTCCTTGTCAATGAAGCCAAGATTTAAACCTCTGCTCCTGGACTTTTACAACAGCTCTATTATTGTCATAGTGTAAGAAGAAGAAGCTATGACTGAATTGATGGGGAAGCACTAATGAATTGTAGCACAAAACACAGCGACATGAACAAAGCTTGCTGGTATTATTTGTATATAATTACACTAACATCAATAGTTATCAGAAATCAGTATTTTCTGCCTACCACATGCTTATAATTCTCTCTCTTGCTAAAACAGGAAATGTGAAGCAACCTGAATTCTAATTGAGAGCAGAAAGTATTTTGGGGGGTGTATTGGTTTGAAAACAAACCAGTGGGAGATCACAAGTCAAGAATGAAATTAAAAATAAGTGAATAATACAAGGAAAAGCACTGACAAAGTCAGATACAACCTAAAACCCTGTTAGGGTGGTGGCAGCAGTCCAACTGAAGTAGTCCAGTTGAAGCAATGATCCTGTGAAGGTCTAGTCTCCAGCTGAAGATCCAGTGGTAGCTCTTGTCCTCTGGGAACCCAGTAGACAGGGCTAGCTCAGGCAGTTCCAAGGCCAGGTTATATCCAGGTGGGAACACCTGGCTCCTCCCTCCTGGGCAAAGCATCCCACAATGGGATGAGATAAGTTCATGAGTCACATGGTGGGTCCCTGATGGCCCATTGCCTGTCATCCGGGGTGGGTCGTTAGCAGCTGATAACAGCTAACGGATGGCCCATTGCCTGTCATCCGGGTGGGTCATTAGCAGGTGATAGCAGCTAACGGATGGCCCATTGCCGGTCATCGGGAGTGGGTCATTAGCAGGTGATAGCAGCTAACGGCCCACAGCTGGTGATAATAGAATACTTAAATACATCTATATTGCAACCTAGGACAGGGGGATATGCTTTCTTTTAAAAATATCAAAAGTATGATGGATTATTTATTAAAATAAAGATTTAGTACAAATTAATGAACAAAATATTGATGATTCCAGGGCTTCAGAAGGCGTCAGCTGACCAGAGATTCACTTATTTACCACATTTTGACATACGCTTGAGTCCTCAAAGCCGTATTTTAAAATAAGCAATAATTCTGAAGGACCTCAGTGTTCTAAATGAAATCATTGTTCTGCAGACTGAACCTAATGCTGAGGTAATGTAGAGTCTGACCTTTCCAAATAAATCTCTTAATAAATGTTCCTTTCTACTCTCATGAACAACAGAAGTCTCTAAGGCAGCAACAAACTAGAAACAAGGGCAAGATGCAATAGTGAAGCAAGAGGCACAGTGATTTAAAGGTGAGAGGATTTGGACATGACCCCACTGGGCAAAAAGAGGCAGAGAGCCTACATTTTTCACGAGTGCCTAGGGCATCTTGTTTGCAGAGTCTGGACCTCTGGCGAACAGCTCAAACTGCAAATCCTGTCTTCTATTCTTGAATTTTATCAACTTGATTTTATGTTGAAGAGATGAGAGGTACACTGTTGCTGTACATCAATTTACAGCAGGGAATTACCACTACGTAAACCAGACATTCATAATACCACTAGAGGAGCTATTATTTTTACCAGAATCAGTAAGTTTTAATTCCCAGGTATAAAGAAGATTTCTTTTAAAAAGTTAGTGTAAATTTAAAATCAAATAACTCCACAGAGACCCTTCTTTTGGTAGGATGATGCTTCATTTTTCCAGTAAACCAGGGATAAAGGATTGTGGCAGAGGTGAGACAGAAACTATGCTAATAACTTAACTGAAATGAGGATTAAACAAAGGGCACAACAGGGGAGCCATCCAGATCCTGCAGGGCAGCACTAAGAACGCACTTAGGACACTTTGCTGGAGTTCTTAAACAAATTGCAGCACTTACTGAGTCCAGGGAAAGTTCCTTTCACTTGTAATAGGCTGTAATGTCTCCTCCTTTGTTAGCCTGAGCATTCCAGACAAAGCAGCTCCAGTTAGACACTGGGTGTGATTGGACACCTGTAGAGGTAATAGCATTCAATGACACATTTTCTGAGTGACAGGCACAACACAAAAGGGCTTTTCAATCGCATCTGGGATGAGGTTAAGATACACACAGAGAATCACACCCAGCAGAAATGCTGACAGAGAAGCTTGGCAGAAAGGCAACTTGCTCACACAATTTAAACCCCAGAACTATGCAGTTACTCTGAGATTTCCAAGTGATGCTCTCTGCTCAGTCATGCCAATACTTCTATCAGACACCTGCTATCCAGAGTAGCAGTTACACACCAGCGAGGCCCCATACTGGCTGTTTACTCAATCTTTACTTCAGAGTTTATTCAATGAGTTCATACTTAGAGAAAATTCCAGATGGATTTTCTTTTCCTCCTCCAAACCCTGAACAGATTCTTCAACAGTTTTCATACAAGTCCACTGAAATCTCCTCTAAAAGTCCTCCTAGAGGATATATATATAAATAAAATTCTTGTCTGTTTGGTAACTTTGCTCCTATAGAGGACAGAGAGACCTGTGCTGAGGTAATACTCCAGTTATGCATTCTTAGGTAATGAGCTTTATCTCTCAGGATCAATTTTCCATTAATAGCACTCAGTGCTCCATCCAACTTTCAAATTAATTTGACCTGTGAACCTGGGGTATTTTGATGCTGCTTTTTAAACTACTGGAAAGTAATGTCAACACAACACAGAAAAAAATTATAGCAGCAAGACTTTAATGGCCAAACTGATGCTTACTGGAGGATTTTAAGGCAGCTTAATAGCAAGTAGGCAGCCCAAATTCAGATGACACTTCAAAAATAATAATTAAACAAAAACAACCACAAAGGTTTCTGTTGTTTCTCCCTTAGTGGTTAAGTCAGTAAGATAAACAATTTAAAGCTGCTTTTTCCAGGATTGTCTGAGGCAAGAAAAGAAAGAGTGCTATGCTATTGATCTGCAAGAAGTTTATTTCTTCCACTCTGCAATGTTAAAGGAATCAATCTCTTAACTAAAGAAAAAATAACAGTATTGATAATGATGATGAGGGCTGAGCTTCTGTAGGACAATGAGTGTCCAGGTGTGAGTGTGCCTTTGACACACCAGTTGGGAGGTTATGGGTACTGGAATCAATTGCTGACAGCCAAAGAGACATCAAAATGCTCAGTGGCACAAGCAAATTATTGGGACACAGTCTGCATTAATCTCTCAGTGTTCTGCATGGCACAGGTACATTTTATTACTCACAATCCAAAGGTCTGAGGACACATTTAAGTGAATGCAAATCAACTAACTATAGTCAGTGTCAGCTTCAAGTACATTTATATATATATATATACATATATATTTATTTGTCTAAATACATATATACATATATATATATATATATATGTGGCTGCATGAGTTTGCATTCCTACTGACTCTATTTAATTTTTTTTTAGTGGGCATTGTTCTGATTTAAAAACCAAAAAATGAAATCTGCTATACCAAAAGAATGAGTTTGTTGGAAAGGGATGCTTAAGCTTCTAGAATTATCCCTTTTGCCAGAATCCAATACCTTGTTACAGGAAACAAAGATTAAACTGTTTCCATTGATCTGGAAGTGTACAGCAAGAAGATAAGAAATACCAGTTTCTTTCTTGCATTTTTAATAAGCAAGCAAGTAACACCAAATGTCAATAAACATTTGGCATTGAGGTTTCGGCTGTGATACACAAGTTACAACTATTTTAAGAGTCATAGTTAAAGATGTATACCAGTTAATTTAAATCTGGAAGGTGCTGAGAACACCTGCTGTATTCCAAGAAAAATGTTATCAAGGAAATAGATTATCCTTGAAAGGATATCAGTTGATCAGTGAAATGAGAAAGCAGAGGCACACGGAGTACGGACTGCAGATCTCTGGCTACTGGGGCTCTGTGGAAAGGATAAAGATAGCAGAGCGACTATAAAAGAAGTACACAGACCTTCAGAGCAACAACTGAGAAAGCCTGGTGCTCTCTGCAAGTCCTCAATGAGCAGAGGCACAGATAACAGCCACTGAGGCTACAGGCATCAATCAGTGCCCTTTTCACTCCACTCTGACCCTCGGGTAGTCACCTTCCCATAGCTGTATCTGCATAAGAATTACAGCCTTTTTTCAATGGGAGGATTTGGTGGCTGTGTTGGTTTTCGATTTTTTTCTGTCTCTTTTTTCTCTCTTTGGCCTCTTAGAAGATGATACAGCATGCAATTTTAATTTCAGAGATGATCTGTCTTTTCACACACAGCAAAGGAGAAGAAACAGTAGGTTGAGCCTAACAAAACCACAGGCTAGGATTTCCAGAGCTGGCACCAGCCACGAGAGCAGTGGAACCAGCTACTGGAGAATTCTGTTCACAGCTCAAGGAAAACTCAGGAAATCCTTGCATTCTCTAAGATTTCCACAAAAATAAATGTTTAACAAAGAGACAATCAATTTAGCTGGTGACAACAAGATTCACTTTCTGCTCCTAAGAGTCTTTTATGTCTGTAGCATTAAATTACACCCTCACATACTTACTCAGAATTTCAGATAGTCCATTTTAATACATGTAGAACAATCAAAGAGAATAGCAGTTCTGTTTAGGAAATTAGGCTAATTATTACAGCAGACTAGGAAAAGATTTTATTTCAGATAACTTTCAATTAGTTAGGAAGACTATTAAAAATACAACAGGAAAATCTGACACAGTAAATCTTGAAATATAAAGTTCAGAAAATATTTAAAAAATGAGAGATCCATGGAAAAGTAGTGTTTTAGTGCTTCTCATTATGATAAAAGTTCCTATTAATAAATGCTGAATGCATTAAAAGCACTACAGTAATTTAGCAGTTGTTGGTTTTATGTCTCCATGGCACAGCGGGTCTCCACTGAAATGGGACAGGATGTAGTTAAGTCACTTCTAACTTTTTCTGCATACTTAATCTTAAAAAGTTTTGGGTTTAACCCATTGCAGAAAGACTCTCAGTTTGTATGAACATTTGGATATAAAGTCCTCTCTGTACCTACTGAGAGCAAAAACTGGATAGCAGTTTTTAAGGTTTTTACATAAAATTTATAATAGTCACCAAGACAAGCCCTTCAATAACAATTTTTCATAGCTGCTAATCTTAGTGGGTTTCAGTGGCTGTAAAGCAGAGGACTATAAAGGTGTTTTGCTCCAATATTCAATATAATTTTAGTCTAAATATTATATGACTTAGAAAGAATTCTTTTCAATCTAAATTTTGCCTTATAAACAGAGTCGATTGAAAGAAGCAACACAAAACTACAACCATCAGAAAATACTTTAGTGAAACCCTGTGTTATATGGTGTTCATTTTTTACAGTTCCTGAAGATAATCTATATTCAGGAATACTGAGCCATAGCAACTGATTCGTTTGGATCATTACTTACAAAGACCTAAAAATTCTACCACCGTAGACAAAACCTATGCATCTACTTAAATAGATATAATTACCACGTCTAGTACATAAAATGCTATTCCACCCACTAACTTTTTTTTTTTGTTTTTAATAAGCACTATGGTGATGCATTCATATTCTTCTGACGTATCTGTTCTTTACTGAATTACATTCAGTGTGTGTAACAAAGATGGCTTATTTTGGCAATAAAACCAAGTTCAGATGTTTTAATGGGTCTTTGCCTTTCAGTGTCTCTCACTATGACAGTGGTGGAAAACTTAGAATGTTTATAAAATAATGGGCAGCATTTTTGTTACAAAAAGGGCTTAATTTCTCCAATGCACTTCAGAATTTACTAAACTGACTGATTTTGGCTACACAAAAGTACACTACTCATAGATGTAAAGTAGACCAAACTTCCAATGATACCGTGCAAATCTAAACTTATTATTAAATAACATCAACTTTGCAGAGCTCATATTCACTCTTTTCTGTCCCTTCATCATGTAGTCTTGTTTCCTGAGGTTTGATTAGGTGAATTTCATGAGTATTCAATTTACTTAGTAGCCCCCTTTCCTGAGCCAAACAGCAAAATGGGATCATGAAGACAAAGTAAGCAAAGAGCCCATTAATGCCACAATTCCTAGAAAGCCAAGAATTCCTGAAATAAACACACCACATCAACAATTTATCAGCCAGTGCCTCCCCCAGAATGTTAACTGCACCAGTTAGTTAACTGAGGAGGAGGAAGGAGTCTGACACACTTCTTTCAAGTCTTACCTTGGCTTCTAATTCTCAGGAAAAGCAGCTAAAAAATACAGATACTGTCTATGCTTTTACATTGCCTAGTGCAATGGGGCTGGGACCTCAGAGAGGCTTGCAGTGTAAATACTGGAGAGTAAATAACAATGACACATACTTTTTAACTGCAGAAACTCACCAACCATGCTAAAACATACCTCACACTCTGCCACTGTCTCTCACTGTTCATTAAAAGAGAATGAATCCTGAGGGAGGCATCATTGAATACAGATATGTCTCCAACACACCAAATCATATTCTGAGCCTCCAGTAAAGCTAATAAAACCATATTAAATACATCCCAAAAGTTCCCTTAGCTTAGTCCAAGCCACTTGGGCAATCTATAATTTAAAGGAGAATATGAGATTAGAGAGTGATGGAAATAGTGTGATCTAGAATGTGAAACAACAATTTAACTGTTTTGTCATACTCAGAGGAAGTACCGATTTACTGAAATTTGCTTGTTGAGAAGTCCAAAGTTCTCTGTATTTTCACTTTCAAAAGTTGTAAGTACAGTAATGTTGGACTCCCAAATAAATGATAAAATAAACTTGTAAAATCAGTATAGCCAAACCCACTCTACTGCACCTAATTTCAGTGGAAGTTACAGATCATAAATACCCAAGAGCAGTATGAAGAATATTCACCGGCCTCAACTCTCCTTCTCTCTTTATTCTTGCTATTCATTTACCTCTATTACAATATCTTAAAGAACCAAGGGATTCCTAAGAGAGAACTAAACTAAGACTGACCATAACAAATAGTTGATTAGTTTAAATGAAGTGGAGAACAATTACTGAGATAATGAAGTGATAAAGTAAAATAAGTGAAATAATGGGAAATAATGAAAACAAGCTTCTTAGCTAATTCTGTCACAGTTCTTATGAGATTCAGTTGAGTGTGTAAGGCCTTCTCAAAGAGAATGGCAGTAAGCTGCAAGAGAAATTTAATATGAAATTAAGTGATGTAAGTTTATTTTCTTAGACAGCACCTATTTAGCACCTAAAATCCCTTTCCTGATATTACTGTCTCACAACACAACATTTTGCTAGTACGTCACAGCTTCCAGACTGGAGTTAGCCTAGAAGAAGTTGAGGGACTTGGCTCAGTTCAACAGCCATTGGGAGGGCAGAAATTCACCAACACCCTTTTCCAAGCAAAAGATTCTCACCACTTCTGCAGTCACTGAAGGCTTCAGCCCTGCCTGCTTCGATAATATTATTGACCCAATGGAGAGACCAAAACACTCATCTGTAGCACTTCCTTAACAATAGATTTAAAGAAACACAGCCCTGTGAAGTGGTTGTTAACTTTTGCCTCATTATTGGTCTTTTGTGAGCTCTACAGAGTAACTTCCAATTTAGTTTATATAAAATATTAATCTCCTAAAATGCAGTGACAACAACTTTTCCTTTTAACCTCACATTCAAACCTAAATCCATATTCCCACATGAACGTGTGCTTACAGCACAGCAATAAATGCAAACCCATTCACAGCTACACTGCCTCATCTTGCAGGGTTCTTTCCCTGAAGAAATCCACCCAGAACATCATCTTAGCATGACACATGGAACTCTGTCAAAAAATCTCCATCCATCCTCCTCCAAATCATGGAAAAGACCTCCAAGATCATCAAATCCAACCTTTAGCCAGTCACCTCCAAATGCCGAACTCAGTCCTTTCTTGAACACCAACAGGGGTGGTGACTCCACCACCTCCCTGGGCAGCCTGTTCCAGTGACTGATCCCCCTTTCAGAAATACTTCTTGATATCCAGCCTAAACTTCTCTGTGGACTGTGTCCTCTTGTCCTGTCAGTGGCTGCCTGGCAGGAGAGGCTGAGCCCCACCTCCCTCCATCCTCCTGTCAGGGAGTTGCAGAAGCAATAAGGTCTCCCCTGAGCCACCTTTTCCCCAGCCTGAACACCCCCAGATCCTTCAGCCACTGCTCACAGGGCTTTACCCTCTACACCCTTCAGCTTTAATGCCCTTCTCAGCACCCCAGCACCTCCTTGTCTTTCTAGAGCTAAGTGGCCTGGAACTGGACAGTACTTGAGGTATGGGCACACCAGTGCTGACTACAGACATGATGTAAGGTTTCACAGAAACCTCTGTTTTAACCTCAAAGAATCCTATTTTTGCATAGAATTGCCCATTAAAAAATTAATAAATAAACCCACAACTATTACTGTTCTCTGCAGTTGTATGGCACCAACAAAAGTGGAATTTAAAACAAATCTAAAGAAAGTTTTCTATATCACTGTTGTGCCCAGTCAGCTTTTTCTTCGTGTATCACAGTGAACTACTTGATCCTAACAAGCCACAAAACGCCTAAAATGCTGTACAATTTTACATGGAAACTGACACTGGTACATTACATTGTGCCATTGTTTGTCAATGGCATTTAGAGCAGCTGGCTTTTTGAAATAAAGCATGTATTCAGTGGAGTATCATTAAGGGCAATTGAATTGCCCTTCATCTGTTTCTGGGGCTCTGAGGACTAAAAAGCAGCATCTGGAAGCTTTATGGGTATTATCTGGCTTTCTGTTTCATTCTGTTTAGGCAGACTTGTCTGTTTTTTCACACATTAGACTCAAAGACAAAAGGATTTCCAGCAATAACCTCCTTCTGATGAAACTCATCTTTATCTGCTGCTTCTTGTTTCTTAGCAAGTGATGAAAAAATCCTTTATGGGCATGAGATTACCTAAATCAATAGTGACTTGCCCACGCACAGCAGTACTCAGTTGCCTGTTCATCAAAATTTCTGTTTACTGGTTGCACTGACTGTCCCAGGGAACACTCACCTGTCCAAGTACTTAACTCAGTGGTATGGTAAACAGGGACACTAAATATTCCAAATATTCATGTTTCCAGGCTTATTGGTATCAGGGGCAAAGTTTCTCTATTTGTGATGGCAGCAGAGCTTCACTTGAGGGCAGCTGGCAGTTCCTAATAACTGGACAGCTTGTTGTCCCTATCGCAGTCAGTGCCACCTTAGCATCCATCCAAAAAAGTGGCTGGAACTTGCTTCCCAGGAAAGTTCCCTGAGCTCACAGGCTGGGCTCAGGCCCAGGTATGTGTCTGCTCAGCTGTCACTGGCCTCCCTGTCCAGACAGCTTGCACAGTGATTTCTACATAAATATGAATTGCACATCTTGAACAGTCAGTTCTCTTTGGCAGTCCCATGATCCCTTCTCTGTGCCTGCTGGCTCCTTTGACCTCTGCTCTCTGGACACCATTTTATATCCCTTCTTATTGGCTATTTAACTTCTCATTTTCCTTGCACGCCGCTCCAGACAGCCAGTGCAGATCCTGCTGACTCCATCCTGCCAGCTAATACCTGCTGGGCCAAGCTAAAGATAGCTGACATACGGGTAGCTGGCAAAAGAGGTACAGGCACATTTTGGTGAACATCTGGAGGGAATACCCCAAGCATAATGATTTTGGCTGGATTAAGAGAAGTGCTCATCTATTATATCTCTTGAAAGCAGCTTGTTCAACTGGGTGTTTTCAAGGCCAGCTCGGCATGCCCAGAGCACTGCAAAGAGCTCTCACTGGCAGGAGGAGACACCAACTGGAGTTCCACCAATGCCCAGCTTTACACCCCTTCTCTAAAGGGGCAGTATCTGCCAGTTGCCCAGACATCAAAACCTGCCCTACCATAGACTTCAAGGAAAAAATGTGAGGTACATCTCCTATAGAGATACAAATCACTCTTCATGTCAGCAACAAGTTCTATGGAATATCTTTGGAATATTTGCAGAGGGCATTTTCCCTCTGGTGATTCCTGGAAAAAAAATGCAGATGTTGCAGGAGACAAGGAAAAGCTTCATCCCAAGAATAGCATCCTGGGAGACTTTGTGCTATAAAAAAGAAGGGATATGAACTGAACTAAGAATTGCTCCTGTAAATATGTGAAGAACAAGGACACTAGCAGAAAGCATAACTTTTGGAGAAGTGTGGAAAGAAAGGAGGGGGAAAGTGCCTAGTTTCCATTTTCTATCCATGAAGGCTGAGTTTCTGTGGAAATAAAAGATGTGATTGACTGCCCTGTCCTTGTCTGGGGCCTCAGTCAGGGTGTCAGCCCAGTCTCTAGCTATTAATCAAACAAGCTTTACTTCATTAACTTCTTAGCTTTCTCCTGGATCTTTTCCCACCCTAGACAGGGGATGCTCTGTCACACAGCAGGAATTTAGCTCAGGTGGGGCTTCTGATATCTGCAACTGACTGCATTCCCACTGGTGCATCATAGCCTCGGCAAGCCTGACCGTCTCCTTTTGGAGACAGAAATAAATGGGGAGCAAATGAGAGAAGAAAAGGAGGAGACAGGGAAGGAGACACTCCAGGGAGTACAGATTTCAGGATAACCAATCTTAAAAAGCAGTGGCTGACTTTCCATCGGAACACAGAGTGCAGAGGGATTCTACAGAAACCAACCTGCTCATTTAGATATCTACTCCATAAAAAAGACAATCTGGGAGGGGAAAATAAGAGACTGAATAGTTTTCCTGGTATGGGAAAGGAGAAGAAATTTTAGCCTTGCAAGTAGCATTTTTATAGCAGCACGAGTCAGTTATTTTCTTACATTATTTTCCATGGTTTAGAAAGCATTTATTAATGACTCTAAACAGTCAGCAAGTCTGAGTGCATTATTCATATTTTTTCTCTGTTTTCATAAAGTCCTGTTAATAGTACACATTCAAGAAGGCCACTATCATTACCAGAAGGTTCTGTCATAATACCAAAGAGAGCAAGCAATCTACACAAGTGAATAAAACACCACCCTCTGTTCCCTAAATGACAAGGGCAAAGCATTATATTCTGATTATTTTAAACCAGCCAAAAAAATCAAACCTTTTTTAACATAGTCCATAAAATTAATCAGGCAAAAATCCTTCCAATTAGGTTAGCAGTCCTGGCACCCTCAGAATTTCAAATAATAAACACAGGAATCACTTAAAAATTCCACAGTGTCAGCATAACACACCTCATATAACTCCACAATGTATGAAAAGACCCAGGTATTAGCAACTGACCATAATAAAAATGGCTTTAGGTGTGACAAGGATGTGGCAGTACCTGGTATCCTGGAAAGCTATCACTAATGAGAATTGTCTCCCCAGTTCTGCAAATTTGCATTATTTTATTTATATATTATTGCGATAATATATAAACCATATATAATAAATGTACCGTGAGTCCATTCTCAGGTCTCTTTGAGAAGGACAGGGCAGGTTCCATATCAGTCAAACAGCAAATCTATCATATCAAAGTAGTCAGGTTACGCCATCAGTCTTAGGAATAAAAAAGTACATCACATGCAAACGGGAAAGAGTCAGAAAGGCCAGAACTCAGCACTGCCCCAGACTCCTGGCAGTCCTGTATCCTATGGCCTATCCTATCTCATTAACAGCTATGTCACAGGACAAAGGATTTCTGAGAATAAGGACCTTGGAGCATTCAGGATGAATGTGTTTTGCCAGCCCATCAGATGTTTGTTAATCAAATGTCTAGAAAACCTCCATTTAAGACGAGAAATCAAAATAGAAATTTTAGCAGTACAGAGGGTTTGAGACTGGAGTCAGACATACAATTTTGGAATTTCTAGAATCCCTAATACAAGAGGGGTTTTTTAATGGATATCAGAGACATAAAGGCTAGAGAAAAAGAAGGACAGAAAATGGTGATTGAAATGTAGAGGAACAACACAAAGAGGAATTTTCAAGCTACAAAACCGCTCAAATGACGAAGTTTTAATGGAGAAAGCCAGATATAACCACCCTGGGCTACATTACTGAGTCAATAATCTGAGCAACACAGACATGCACAAAGTAGTTCAAAGTTTCTAGGAGGAACACTGAAAACATGCGTAGAGTGACTACACAGGCAGAACTAAAGTATTCACAAGGTACAAAGGCAAACCCTAAGCACTCTCCTATTTTTGTAAAGAATTACTAAACTTGTGTACAAAAAAAATTCTGTAAAGTTGTAGACAAACCTCAACCCCAATAGAAAATAACAGGCAGAGATTTTCAATAGCCTTCAGTCTGCAGAAGCTTTACTTGCAAATACTTTCTGAAAACTTACAGAAATTTTGCCAAGTGTTTTTCCATGGGATTTATTTTCCTTGATCTTCTTGTATAAACGTCTGTTTTTCATACTGCAAACATCCCAGACAGTGTAGCAAGAACATTACTATTTGAAATGCTAGACTGCTTGGACATTGAATTCAAAGGGTTTTTTCTAACTATTAACACCTGAAAGCCCTGCCAGACTTGGAGAAATGCCCTAATTCATACAAGTTCCCTGTTTGGTTAATGGAAAAATATACCCTTTTGCCCCCAATCCATTTTGGTATGTGAAAGCACAGATATTTCATTCCAATAGAGCATCAGAGCACAACGCTAAATTTTGGACACTCTTAGCATGATTACTTTGCAATTATGGCATATGCATTATGGCAAGTCCCAAGTAAATTATGAACTCTCTATATTACAAAGGCACTGTGAAACACTGATTGATTTGGACAGTTTGTAGTTAATTAAGTTCATTTCCAATTCCATCTCTTCACACAATTTCAAAGCATTCTGCATTGAAAGCCCATTTTCAATTAGTAAGGAGGATGAAACAAAAAAGTATTAATTATAAAAGTGGCAATCCCCATTTAAATCTTCATAGTACAGCAATTATTTAAGTGTTGAGAAATTGGAGAGTTGTACTTGTCTAGTACAATTTTTTCCTTGATATATATCTCATATATATTAAATCTATACAAAGTAGTGGCATAGCATTTTTTAAAGTAAAGACTAAATTATTCCTCACGAACTTGTACAAAGCTCAAAAAGTTAAAAAAATGTCTGTGCTTGGCTGGAGTCAAATTAGGTGTCTTGGCTTGATTCTTCTCACTGCTACTGCACTCTTACCTTCATGTATTTCCATTAATTGGACTAAAGCAAACACCCCCATTGAAAAAGCAGAGAAAGAGTGCTGATATTAGTAGAACTTTATGCTGCCAAAGGAGTACTCAAAAGCAGTTATTCAGTTTTGTTCTAGTGTTTGGTGCTGTTCAAAAAGAATAGGTCCAGGCACTTACCAAACTGTTTGGACCTTACCAAACCTCTTTTATGAAGAGGCACAACCTTTTGGGAAGGTAACAAAAAAATGAAAAAAAAAAAAAAGTAATCCCTTAAATTGCTGGTGTTATTCTTCTACAAAACAGGTGTTGTTTAGCACATAATACCTCTTTTCATGTGAGCCAAATACTTCCAATGCCCAATAAAAAGAGAGAGAAGGAAAAGACCCAATGTTTTTTGTGGTGCCATTCAAAATGGCACATCTTAATTTGCTGATTGTGTTCTCTGCACCTCTACCAAAGGCTGCCAGGCACAACCATGACACCAAAATGAATTATAGGAGACTAGCAGATGCACAGTGCTTTAAACCAACTTTTCTAACTCCATTTGCTGGATTCTGAATTGTCATCCACCAGCCAGTTACCCCTGGCATGAACCCCCTGCTCCAAAGCCAAAATCACTTCTTTAACCACTGGCCCATGTTTATGGCCTGGCTCCTGGCTCGTTCCCTCTGCCCTCTTCTGGGTCAGTTTGGTAGCAGGCTCTGCAACCACACTGAAACAGGGAAGCAGGAGGAAAAGGATGGGCACTAGAAAACAGAAAATTATTCAGGGCAGGTAGAAGGACAGGCAAGAAGGAAAAATAAAAAAATTTTAAAAATTCAGGTGCAACTGAAACATCAATTATTTAGACACTGGTGAAGGAAGCCTTGGAATAAAGCTCACACTTGCCTAGTTTTGAGGAGTTTCAGCGTGTGTGTGTGTGTGTGTGCATGTGCTGCCTGCAGGGAGGGGTTCTAACTTTTGATTTTACTTTTTAATCAGATTCACATTACTCACAGTGAGATGGCCAGTGGGCAGAGAGGGTATTTCTAGACTGATTCTACTTTAAGTTAATTGGGAAAAAAAAAAAGAGCAGGCATGAAAATCTCGTAAAGGTTTCAATATTTCTGACATGGAATTACCTTCCTCAGCACTTGACATGCATTTGGAAACTGAATTCAAAACAGAATGTAGCAATAAATGTGTAAAGGAACATCCTTTGGCCATTTAATCATTGCTACAGGATATATACAGGCTTGCCCGTGCATTTCTTTGGAAAAATCAAGCATCCAGTGTGGGGAGCATTATGTTTGTTTGTTGTTTTGGGGTTTTTTCCTTTTTTTTTCTTTTCAAAATGCAGAGTCCTGGAAGGGCTGAATCTGCTGTCACAGTGTGTAATACTGCTGCAATTAGAATCACAGCCACTTGAACAATACCACCCTTGAGAGGAAAATAAGAAGCCACTAAATTTAGGGTCTCAGCCACCTCCTCCTTGATTTGAATTAGCTCAAAGCTGATGTGGAAAATAAAGAAATTTAAAAGGAAAAAGCAAATAGAATAAATGGTTTTAAGAAGAATCTTTTTGTTTCATTACCAAAAATAAGGCTAAGAAAGAGCACTGAATACTGATAAACTTACCCCCAAAGGCCCAGATCGTCAGAACACAGCAATTATCTGAAGAGTCTATCAACTGCCCATCAATTTATCATTTTGCATATTTATTATTTTCATCTTATTTCAATAGTGAAATCTCAAATGTACACCTACCAAATAACTTTGAGAAAGAAAACAAAAGGAAAACACCCCACTGACATTCGAAATGCTGCAGCTGGAGCTAAGTGTTGTGGTGGATAACACCACCTCGGGAACTGCTGGGGAGCAGAGTGGTTCCAGTACAGCAGGGCTTCACTGGTGGGAGACATCCTAGTCTCCCCCCTGGAGAACACGATGGTCCCTCCCCAAATTATGTAAATCCCCCCAGCTGTAACCTAACCCCTGATCCCATCCCTTCCTTCTCCCCATTGGTTGTGATGTTCCCCCCGCCTCCTCTTACCTGACCCTCCAGCTATCCCTATAAATATAGACAACGAGGGTCTCTCTTCCTCTTTCATCCTGGACCCCTTCGGAATAAACTTCTGGAATATCCAGCTGACTGAGCGCTCTGAGTTCTTTGTCTCTGGTGACGCACAAGCTATCCAACTCTGTGGGTGAGTGAGAATATGTGCCATACACCGGCACAGGTGTGAGAAGGGTCGTTCTGTACAGCACCAGGCAGTGCTGGCTGGAGTGATCTCTCAATAGCCTTAGAGACACTTTCGGTAAATGCAGAGGCCTGGTTCCACCCCCTCCTCCCCCCTCCACGGCAGCTAAGGCCCACATTCCTGAGCTGTTGGGAGGATTTCAGATCTGCTGCCCTGCAGGGATCCTGTCACTCTCCTGACCATAAGTAGGAATAGGAGGTGCAGATGAACAAAGGGAATTGATCTGAAGGTCCAACAAAAATGGATTTGACCATGGACTGTCACTGGATCACTAAAATACTGGCTGAGCTAAGGTAACACCTCCTGCATAGAAGTACAAAGCCCAGTATTACTCATGATACAGACTAAACTATTTTTAGCCAAGGGAATCCTGGAAGTTAGCCAGGAGAAGGAAAAACAGTCATGGTTACCAACAGCACAGATTTTCCTGACCCTTGAATAGTCAGGAGTTTTCTTCAGACTAAAATAGCTAAGAAGCTAATGAAGGTAAGAAGCAAAAAATATCAACTGTCAGTGCTTTTTAACATACACATATTGAATCTTTAACCCACCAGAACAACAAACAGACCTCCAAGGATGTTAAATCCTAGTCCATTAAAATTTAAATTATTATTATTAATAAAATAGGTATGTTAAATTACAAAGCTTGATATTGCCGATTAGTTAGATTAGCCACACTGAGGAAATGTATCTTGGTGCAAACAGGAGCAAATTCATTAAGCTCTATATAAATGTACTGCTAATGCCAATATACTTCTTACTCATAAAGGGAAATCCCATTGAGGACACCCAAAGCTTTAAAGGGAATTGGATCATTGTCTTTCATTAGAAGATGGTCCATGTTCTTCACAAGTATCTAAGTTCCCCTGCTAAACATGGTGTGCCAGACCTGGGCACAAACACCTTTATCAAGTGATAAAAACCATGTTATCATGCTAAAGAGGTAAGGCCATTACACATCCTTCTAGGAAAGAGGTGAAAGTTTGTTTCTCTGCTTGGCATCGGGCATTAAGCTCTTCCAGCAAATTCAGCAATCTTTCTTGAATTCCTACTTTTTCCTCTATTTCTTCTACATGAAGATTTTTCTGGATACATCTAAAGCCTGGAAAAAAAAAATCCCACCTTGCTGAGCACTGTAAAACTAAAGAAGCACAAAGCACCTGTGTGAGTCCAGAGGACTGGAACCATTGGTGCCACTTAAATCAACTGCTGAGTTCCCATTAATGTCACCAGAATTTAACCTAGGCCTCCTGTTTCTTGACAATCTCTTCAAAATAACAGCAGCAACAAGCATGGGATTGGGTTGACAATCATTTACATGCAAGTGTGACCTTTTTTACTCAGTGGTGACATTTGTATCCTATTAGCAAAATACTGTATTGTATTTAAGCAATAATTGCATTTTCTGTGGAGACAAATGACATGTAAATCAATAAATGACGAGGCTGCAGGCCAAGCACAGTATTGATTTCCAGTCATGTTCATCTCTGAGCTTAATGCTGAGAAAACACAGTATATGCTATGATTTTTTACAAGTTGCATCTTTTGGGCCCGATAGTTTTCTGAGAACTAAGAAATAAGAAAGGTGTTCTCCACTTGAGAGAGAAGAGATTAAAAGGGAGTGAGAATTTAACAGCTGTAATAGAAGTTAACACAGGATCTTAAAAGCAAATGTTGAACAGATCAATATTGGTTTGTACAACATCCTTGTCATCTCCTCGGCTGCTATGGGTGATCAAATTACATATGAATATCATCTCTATTAAACCAGTGGTTAAATGTACCATCACTTGAAACAAGCAGAAGGTTTACAGAAATCTCAGTAATTCTTACTGCTTACTGCTTTTGCCCTTCATGGAAAAACCAAATTATTCAAACCCCACCACAAGAAGAGCCTGGCAAGTGGCAGATATCAAGAAGGGTCTTCTGAAACATCAATAGTGTGTTTCCAAATTTGCTCTCTTTTCCAAATGACAACACAGGTTAGAAATTTTAATATACAACTAAGAAGACAAAGGAATAATCTTCTTGTTTTCCTTTTATAAATAGACCTAGAACTAGGCAGTCAGTTATTAAGGATACCATATTAAATAAAAAATGTGGTTTTAAACAAATTAGGTTTTTTTAGAAAACAAAAACTTAAGCAGTTCCTGATTGCGCTCTTCTGGAACTGCAGAGAGAAAACAAGAAAAACCTGGAATGGATTTCCTAATGGATCAAAAAAAGTGATCACCACCTGATCTCGGTGACGTGTAGGAATGGAACGCATGTGAAGAAGAAGAAAAACTTCAGCACACAGGCAGCCTCAGCCCATCTAGGAAGGGACAAGAAACCTTTGCTACCAAAGGTACCAAGTCCCCACTGTGAATGAGACAAGGTATCTGTCACAGGAAATGAGAAATTCATTACATTTTAACTGGCATATTATTGCAGTAGCAGCACTGCCTTTTCTAAATCTCTTCCTAAATCATTAGTAAGGCCATTGACTGAAAATATTTTAGGAGATCTGGTCAGCCTGATTTGGGATATTGTTTCCCATAAACATTTCTGTGACAGCCATAAGTTAAGAACCTTGTGTTTTTTACTTCATAAACTCTTCTCACTGTAGCCTTAACACAGTGGGGTGAGGGATGAGTGAGGAATAACCCCACAATATTATTTTATGGTAATCAGACCTTTCTATACAATACAAAAGGAGCAGACACAGACGTTCACTTCCTCCACAAAGGCCAATTTTCATTCCACTAAACATTATTTTGAATATGAATTATACCATCGAAATGCAGTTGTTCAGTATGTAAGACTCCATAATATCCTACAATCAAACCAACAGGTTAAGACACTTTTCATCTGACTGCACTAAATTATTGATCCACTGGTCCCTTTTTCAGATTTTAAATCACCCAAACAGAAGGAAAAATAAATGCATTAAGACTTTCCAGTCTCAGTGAGAAAATATACGTAAGTAGTTTGAGTCCCAATAGTAAAAATAATCATGTAGTGTATCTTGCAGTAATCCATCTGATTTTGAATTAACCACTCAAAAAGCAGTTTATTTAAAAAAATATATATTTTAGTTTCCTTGAGAGTTGACTATATAAGCCCCATCTATCAATTCCTGCTGTTTGGGTATTACAGTATGAATAATATATGCTTTTGTCATGTGAATAAGATAACAGCCTTCACTCCTCAGTGCTCTACATTTCTTGTTCCAAATGTGACATAAAATACAATTTTCTTAAAGTAGCTGAAAAGGAATTTAGAATAAATGAATTATGACTATTTGAAAAGAGATAGACACTAATTTTGTTGGGGAAAAAAAATAAAGAATACAAAGCAAAATATCAAGAATTATTTATTAAATTCAGTGAGGCACTGAAAAGGGCCTAAAGATATAGCTGAAGAGTGATGTTTTCTCAAAAAACCTGTCTGAATACTGCACATCTTTTTAAGTTACCATTTCAAAAGCTTCTCAAGCCCTTGTGAGCCTTTTTCAATAGCCAACAAGCACTGCACCCCTTGACCACCTACAGCTGTGAATTCAGATGGATTCAATTCTGGTCACTTTGTCTTATTTTCAAAATTTTTTGCTCTGTTGTATTTATCATGGAGGCTCAGGCAATCTTCTCCAAAGCTTTAGGAAACAGCATCTGTTTAGAACAGGTTCCAGGGCTGGGCAGAACAGGGATATCCCCAGAGCTCCTGCTCAGCTTAGCCTCCATTCCTGTTTCTGAAACAATTCAAACAATCCATTGAAATATCTGGTGCATTGTCCATAATGCAGCACCATGCATCTGTCCTGGATGCTGACTACACTGCACAGAGCTCTGGCAGCAGAAATAACGATAGTGTTATAATAATAATAGTAATAATGATAATAGCAGAAATAATAATAATGATGAAAAACTATCAACTGACAAGAACCACTAATAAGGGATGATCTGGCACACGACATATGACTGAAATGATCGCTGTGTATATTTCTGGCCTGTGGCCTCCTTCACCCAATTTTCTTTATGTCTTTAAAAATATAAAACAAAGTCTTGGCTTTCCCATTTTTCACTACCCCAGACATAGTACTTTCATTTCAAGCCAAAAAGGAACTGGAACTTCATTGTCATGGAAGAGTCAGAAAGAAGCCCAGTACTTATTTGTTTTGGACCAGGGGCTGTTTATTTTTCTGACTTGTTTTTTCCAGGATTTTTAACACATGGGCACACACAGTTATTTGAACTGTCACAACAACTGTTTAAGACACCTCTGTGTTTGATATATGGTGAAAGAGTCATAAAAAGAGACAGGTGTGGAAGAGCCAAACAATTACAGGCAAAATTACATGGGATCATGGTGGGAGGGAGAGGGAAAGAAGAAAACAAGACTCTATATAGTAACAAATCCAAGAAGCACTGAAAACCTTAGAATTGTCAAAATTTTCAAAAGAAAGCGTTTGGATTTTTGTTTTGAAATGTGTATAATCTTAATTTTTAAAGGCTTAAAAGAGTTTAATGAGGGTTTTCAGAGGAAAATGTATTTTCTGGTAACACAAAATGAAAATTATTTCTCTTTTCCTGTGCCTGAGAAAACACAATTCAGGATAACTCAGCAAAACTTTCCTGCTGCCTTCTCCTCTGGTAAAATCAGCAAACTAATGACATAATTTATTCACACACATGTAATCAGGATCTATACAGACCTGAAAGAGCAAAGCACTTTCCAAAAGCCTTGGGCTGGTGGTCACAATGAGAAAGCAGCCCAGCAGTTTAACAGCAATAGACTTGGGCTTTTATTCTGCTGTGGGAAACTTCCTCATGTCAGACAGAGAATTCCCTCTTCAAGCCTTGGCTCGACCTTTAAAAATTCCAAGGAACCTGATGAAATGCCTCAGATGCAAAATGGTTAATGATGTTCACCAAAGCACAGTGACATCATCCTGGACCAAACAAAGCCATCTCCCTGCGCTCTCCTGTTATCCTTGTTAGAAATGGGAAGGCACAAGCACCAAAGCAAATGATAACATTTGTTTTAAAGGAAATGTTAATTGAAATTGGCATGCTGCTGCTCACAGCTAGGAACAGGACCCCAAGGGAGCAGCAGAAAGAAAAGGGGAAAAAAAAAAAAAAAAAAAAAAAGAGGTGGGTTTTGCCAGATGAGCACTGACTCCCAGCCAGCGATGGGGAGGGCTCCATGTCTGATAATCCATTTTTAACTACAGCAAGATTAACTTTGACCCGAATAAAAAGCCATTTCTAAAGTGCAGAAAACCTATTATCTGCTCTTTTAAGCATGTGAGTGGGAGGTGAAGAAAATAATCACAC
This sequence comes from Entomyzon cyanotis, assembly GCA_024500445.1. Classification (NCBI taxonomy): domain Eukaryota; kingdom Metazoa; phylum Chordata; class Aves; order Passeriformes; family Meliphagidae; genus Entomyzon; species Entomyzon cyanotis. The sequence continues at coordinate 318,935 of JAKEPQ010000669.1, forward strand.
AAGATCTACAGTTTCTTAATTATTTTTTTAAGAGGTACTGGGACCTGAATATCTCAAAATAAGAAGAAATAAAAATATTCATTTTAATGCCTGCCATGTAATGCTTATCACTTAATCACTGCAAAGTGCTGTCAGGTTTAATTACAGTCTTCAGTGGCCCCGCAAGATGAATAAGTCATGAATCTTAACACCCAAAATCCAAATCATGAAAGTTAGCTTTCTCCTCCCCTCCCAGTGCATACTGGATCCCTCAGAAAGAAAACAACATATATTAACAGCCTCTTCTAAACAGGACAACAAACTAACCCAAATTAATTCTTTGTTAAAAACTGCTTTTATAGCAGTTTTTCCCCAGGAGCTTCTTTCTTTATGAGCGCCGCGATGTTTATCTCAGGGCTCAATACAGTCTAAAAATGCACCAACACCTGAATGTTTTGAGGAATGGCACTTAAGAAACTGATCAATGAAATATTTTTCACTGGCTTCAAAGTAAATACAACTGCAGATGAAAAGAACCACTATTCAAGGTATCCAGCAACTATTCTCTTATATTTTGAGGAACATGGAAATAATTTTTCTTCATTAGTTTGGAGAATAGTTGCTGGCCTTTGGGAAATGACCTGCTGGGCAGCCCTTACAGGTGACAGGTCTCTGTGCCCAGCTTTCTAAATAGATTTATTCACATCTCCAGTCATGAGAAAAATCAATACAAGCACAAATTGAAGATTGTGTCAAAGTCACAGCCCCATGGCAGCCACTCTTCACAGGGTTAGATCCCTTGCCACTAGAGATGGCCTTGGCAGCTGGACGATGACTTCTTTGTGCCACAGCCTCACCCCTTCCCCAAGCACTGCAATGTTTTACCGCTTCCAGAGGCCAATACAGCAGGAATTAATCTGATCCTGCTGAACATTGTGAATTTTGGACGCCTTTATTTATTTTAAACTGTCTATCAGGGAGATTTCCCTGACTTTTGTGCTCTCCTTTGCCCTTCTGCACTGTCTGAACGGAAATGCAAAACACTGCTCTCTGTGCCTTCTTGCCCTCTTTTGGCTCTCATTGGGTCTATTCCTCTCTCTAGATTACATCTTGCTCCAATATTGGGTTGTGTGTGTTTGAAAACCTCCTTCCCTCATTGCTGTAAAAAAGCCTCCTTACAACAACTGGAATCACCTGAACCGTTCTGATTGACTTGCAGTCATTGCCAGTGAATATGAAAATGTGGTCATTATATAAATACACGCAGACCCCTCACACCCCCCCAAAACATGTGTAAGAATACTTAAACCTAAGACAGTTAAAGTCTTGCATGTACAAAAAAATAGGCAAATTTATTGAAAACATCAAAAATAACTAATTCCTCCAAATATCAAGATATTATTTTTTCTTCCCATTCATTACATTTAAGCTGATTAGTAGTTCCAATACCCATTGTTTAGAGAAGATATAGGACACGCTTTCCTGCAGCCCTTTTCTGACCTGAATGGGTTGTTGCATTTCAAATGTGAATGCTCATTATTGTCTCTTTTCAGAGCTTTTGATTCAGCAGCCAAATGACGCTTTTAAGGAAAAGGGAAGCCTAAGGCCCATACAGAAAAAAATGGATGCATTAGAGCTGTGGAAATAATTTATTCATACCCTAGTGTGCAAGAGCCACTCTCAGCCAGATATATGCGTGAGACAAAACTCTTTAGGAAATCAGCGTCTATTACAGAACATATTTGGAAAGGTAAAGCTGATAACCTATCTGAAGTACATTCAACAGGCTTCTCCTTTAAGTTTTCATAATTACAGCATTAAATTCTCTGCTTTTTAACGCATGAGACACACTGAGGACATAGGACACTCAATTTTAATGCTATATGGAACAGAAAAAGTAAGGTCTTCACAAAAGAACTCAAGGGTAGAATTATATTCTACATACCTGCACTGAGTTCCTTTCTGAGAAATAGGAAGAAGAGGGAGAAACATTTGTAGTGGAAAGGAGGATCCCCTTTTGCAATATTAGGTCTGTTGACTGATGCTTTTAAATACTACTTTTGATTATGTTTTATTTTGATTAATATTAAAAGTGTCTCTGTAGAGAAATTAAAGTAGTTGATAGAAAAACCCCTAGTCCATAATTTTCAAAGCTCCATTCCTGCATACAGGAACCTAAGCTTTGATACAGGCACATAAGTGGAAATTCATCCCAGAGCAAGAATTAAGAGGCTCCTGATACAAAATAATTAGAAACTTGGGGAGGGGACAGGTTGAGAATTCAAAAAAGGGTGTGTGTTTACACAGCTTCCAAACAGACGTACTGGTAAGGGTTCTTCTGTCACTATGCCTTTAAGATAGTGGAAAGTCAGGATTTCCTGCCTGTAATTGTACGCAATGCATTTCATCACTGCCTTTCCACCAACATTCATTTTCCTTTTTTATACAGCTCTGAGGGGAAGCAACAGTTTCTCTGGAGGACAGAAACAATTAATCTACAGAATACAGTGTATGATTCTGAGTACATTGTTGAAAGACTGAAATTATCACAGCTCTCATCACCTCCCAGTAGAGGGGACAAAAAAAAAAAAGTACTTTTGCAGAGGTCAGAACAAATGTCATGTCTGCATTTCACAAACTCCATTTTGAAGTTCTGTTCTGAAAAAAAGGGTTAACAGAGCAATATTTCTATTCTGTTTCTGGCACTTTTATTATGCCATCAATTCTTATAGTGCCATCTTCTAATAAGAATTTCATCATGTATTCAAACTGGTGAGCAGAGTTATTCAGCAGCAACAACAAATTACAAATTGAGCTCAACAGGCTTTATTTCAAGGACTACACTGGTGTCAAGTGGTCAGTCCCTCATTTTTAATTTCTGGTTATATGAGATGCAGATGCATGATGTCTCATTCTAACAGCCAACCATGGCAAATAGTTAAAATTACATTCTAACATATCCTTAACTAAGGGCAAACAACATTATCAAGCTGGGATGGGGCAGTTCTGATCACAAAGACAAATTTTATTATGGAAATTTTTAATTTATTTTTCTCTTCATTTACCATAGTCATGCCTTCCTAATCAGAAAAGTAAATACCACAGTCTGTACTTTGATCAAACATAGAGAAGTCAAATAATTGCAAGAATTACTTTTTTCCCACTTTTTATCTATGCCTGCCAGCTTGAAAAGACCAAGTCATGTGTTACACAACCAGCTCTGTGTATCCAGGTCTTAAATGCTGCTTTATAGTGAAACACAACATCCTCCTACACACAGCATGCAGTGACACCTGGCAAACAGATTTCTTTGTTCTCTGTGCAGCCCCAGGGGTGCCAGAGGTCCCTGCAAACATGGAGCACCACCTCATGATAGTCAGTGTACCTGGAGCCCAACACTCTTCTGTAGCTCTGTCTCCCTGTTTGGATCAGGGAATGCTGAACCACACCAGTGACCAGCCCAGTGAACTTAGTGAACATGCTGGCACTTCCTCGAGGCTTTGAGGACACAACTGGGTCACTGGCAATCCTCAACATGCAATGTAAAAACTTAATTCATCGTTCAGTCCTTTAGCCAACAGCCTCTGTTCCAAGGCACATATTCAGTGATGCCAAATAATTTCTTTTAAGCTCCTTTAGCTATCGACTGGTTCATTTTTATTGGTTACTACCAAACAACTTCTAACATATCATATCTTTGAAGTCCAATCTATTGTTTATACAGAAAAAGTGAAGCTGACACTCCTTCCTCTACTAAATTGGAAAAAACCCAATCATTATAAATTAAGCTCCTGCTTCAAAAGCTGATAGGAAACAATGCTGAAATTTGCTGTAAAACAGTTCAAAACACAAAAGCTTAACATTTGCTTTCTCAGCCAACCAGGTCAGTGAAATCTTCAATCATGATACATGTGCTAAGAAAATTAATGTACAAAAGAAGAGATTCAATGTGTGAAAAAAAATTCATTTAAATGAATGAATAATCATGAATACTGTCTGGAATTTTATTATTGCTTCTGTGTTGCATATCCATATTCTGAGCTGGAAGTGCATCTTACAAGCCCTGTCTAAAGTCCTGATGAGCTGTAAACACTTGTTTCTATCAGCAGCATGCCAAGCTATTGACCCATAGCACCTTACGGTTCTGATCTGGACAGAAGAGCTTGAAGCAGATGCTCACTTCAAATGCCAGATCCATTTTGTTGTTTGCACACAGGAAGCTCTTCTGTGACATGAATTGCAATGATTGTAAAATCTATTGGCACTTGTAAAAAATGAAGTTTGTAAAATCTAATGGAACGCAAAGGAAAAAGATCCCTTGGTTTCATATTGGGACACTGCAGAAGGCAAGAGTGGTTAATCCTCACCAGCCCCATCAATGTCACATATCTGCAATCTTATTTACATTTACTGTCGTAGCAGAGTTTACTTAAATTAGAAGGTTACACACAACTGGATAAAATTAAAGCAGTCACTTCATGAGTTTTTAATTTCCGCTATAGTGATTTAATTCTGGAGCAATTTGAAAGAATCCTCTCAGAATGCAATATCAAGCAAATTACAACAGAACCTGCTTATCTCCACCTAAGCTATCTTTCCCATTCATTGACCAGTCCTCAGACCCCAGGCTCATGTTTCATAGTGTTCTAGCGAACACTAAAAGCACTATATCTAACTCTTTTCTTTCCCTCCAAAGTGCACAATACAACTCTGTACTGCAGAGATCTGTTTAGAATTGGTCTCTTCCCATATGAGACTCAAGATGAACATCATAGTCAGCCACCCCACGTTTGTTCAGCCACAATGTATCTTCAACAAATGTCTAAGTGAAGGAACAGACATTGTTCTCTCCTCTGCACTGCCCCAGCCTGGATAAGGTGCTCCCACTTCACCTCCAGGCCACTGCCAGGACCATGCAGAAGTGCTGTGCAACACTGCTAATTCATGCAACATCAGCACAAAACTCAATCCAGACTTTGCGCTGGATAAATTACAAGTGATGGAAAGGATTTCAACAGGTTGCCCTGGGGAAGCAGAATATTTATTTCAACAGCGCTCCAATTTCCAAATAGTCCTAACTAAGCTGGTTGTCAACACAGCAAGATTACACTGTTGGTTCATTGCTGTTCCAGCAGATGGTGAGGACCTGTAAAAGCCGAATGTGCTGCCACTTTGCTGTTCTAACAAATTAAAACTGAAGTCTTGAAAAGTTAATTTGTTCAGCAGCAATAACAAATGTGAAGTTTAGACCCTTGATAACTATATACACATGCACATACACAATTATATGAGCCGTCATTCCATCTTCCAAGAAACTCAGAGCTGTGAAATAGTTTTTCTGTGAAGATTTTGGATTTTGTTTTTAAACATAATCTAGATAACCAGTCATAGTTCATTTATCATTTCAATATAAAGTCATTACAACTGCAAATGTCTTCAAGTTCTGGCATGGCACTTGAAAGCTCCAGGAAAGGCTTCCAACAAAACCATGAAATGGATTGTGAACAGCTAATTAAGTGTGATAGCCAACCTTGTGAATGAGAGAGCTATTTTTGGATGTGTTACATCATTATAGCTCTCTCTGGAATAATTTTCTTACAAATAAGATTTCACTCCCTGTCCCAAATCCCCAAAACATCAAAAAACAACAATTCTAAGTGACATAATTCAGACTTCATCTCTTACTGTCTTGAAATCATAACCAGGTTATCCACGGCCATTATTGCAGAAATTGTTGTTCTGTGGCTGGAACCTTTGCAATATTCTCACTGACTGACACTAACTAAAGATGATTTCTGACCAATGCATACACTGCAGTAATTTGTCTTACAATTACTGCCTCTCTTACAATGTCTACACATCATACATCATCATCTGAAATGGTTTGTTGTCAGTATGGACACTCCTGGTGAAATAAACAATTATTATCCACATTTTACAGACGAAGCAAAAGGATGATGAGTCTGGTTTGTAGACATTTTTTGTTTGTTTTTTGGGGTGGGGGTTTTTTGGTATTTTGGATTTTTTATGTGGTGGTTGGTTTAATGTTTGGGGCGGGGGGGAGGGTAGATTTTTGTTTGTTTTGAAACTGCTGCAAAACTGCCCACTTCACCTTCACATATGCCCTTGTGAAACCTCCTAACAAAGTACACATGAACAAATCCTCATTTAACTCCTTGTTATATCTTTTCCTCATCATTTGTCTTTCTGTAGCCCAAAACTGCCACAGAACTTGCTCAGCATTCCTTTGTGTTTGTACAGCATCTAGAAAATATCTCGCTGATCCACTCTGGGGTTTCTTTGGTTACTATGGAGATGGAAGTAACAGCAAAAGGATTTAGGATGAACAAGTCTAATAAGACAAATACACACCTATGAAAATTACATCATACTGTTTAGACCCTTTGAACTCAATGCAATAGACTGACTGGGGATATGTTTCTTCATTGGTTTATTTAATGAGGAAGGAAATCAAAATTTTCCTCCCTGATGCACCTGACAACATCTATTGAACGTCCAAGCTGAAACTCTACTGAGGTAGAAAATGAGAATAGGAAAGGAGATTCAAGATTTCTTGTGTAGTGAGAGAGGTTCATTAAGGTTTACAAATATCCAATTAGCACATTATAAACTGTTAACTTAGACTGATGCGACTGCTTGGGCCTGATTTAAAAACCTGCATGGATTTACCAGCCCTTCTGGCCTGTAAATATCAATCCCTGTTAGATACATCAGCTCACTGGCATAAGAATTTCTTCAGCTGCTGTTCCTTCTCTGCTCTGCATTTCCTCCCTCTATTGCAGTTCCAAAACTCTTCTCTTACACAGCCTGGCAGAGTTAATCCCAGCTATTTAATTTTACAGGGCAATATTGTACAAGGTAAGTGGAAAATATACAAAAGCTCAGCATTAGAAAGAGAAACAAATTTTAAAAAATTCAAAAGTCAAAAAGAGCACGACTGCTATAGCGGCCATAAATACATTCATGCACAAAACTATATATCTATTTTATGTATATAGAAAATAGAAATAAAGCTCACTGCCTCCACCAAATCAAGATGCCTACCTCAATAACTGCTATCAGCAGTTTAGGTAAGTAAAAATTTTTCCACACAGATGACAAGATTTCCTAAAATGAGGGACTGTACTAGAAAATCAATGTTCAAAAAGCAAACCCAGCATGCCTGTGGCTGATCCAGACTCACGTGAAACCACGATTTAGGTGTGTGTGTAGAAGCACCTACAGACAGCTGCACTTGCTGGTGGGTATATGGTTTGATTTCACCATCTAGTTCAACAAATGCCCACAAAAGTTTTCTTGCATATAAATATTCATAGGGTGCAAATTAGTGGTTTCACAGCTCTTTTCCTTTCCTTTTCCTCCCACAGTCTGCTACAATAAAACCTCACTTCACAGAATCACAGTTAAATGTAAGCAAGGTCTTTGCCTTGATCTACGTTCAAGTGTATCAGCTCTCGAGATTATTTAAAACACTGATTACTTAATTGTTTCTGATGCCTCTGAAGCAGGACATACACATGTTGACACTGATTTTCAGCTGGACAAAATAATTGGAAATACCAAAATATTTTGAAAAAAGGCTAAGAGATTATCCCAATGGCTAGCTCAAAACCTGCAGAGTTAACAAAGCCATCACACACAGCAGGACCTTCTTGAAAAAGCTTATCTCAATAGTATGAACTTCCGACAGCACCCTAGTTGCAAATAACATTTGTTTCGAGAAAGGAGAGGTGTAGCCTGGAAATTATTGGTATGTTGTGTGGGAGGAAAATAACAGTTTCTAGGAAAAAAAATATACAAAAACACCCCTCCCTTTTAAGCAAGTTACTTAAAACAGACGTCGGTGAAGGAAATATTAAATATACAGCTCCAGTCCAGAGTCCTGACCCGCATAAAGCCCCTGTATTTGAAAACACTGACTCCTACTTGCACAATTTAGGTTCCTTAAAAGTTTATTTGACCTAAAGAGTAAAGCCCATTAACTTAATATTGAAGTCAGAAAACTCACACAGGACAGATCACATGGAGAGGAATATATCCTGATCTCAGGACTGAAGAAACATCCCCTGCAGCTCCCACTGCTGCTGCACAGATCACCCCAAGGATAGACACATATGAACACCATACACACAATATCCTCACCCTGAAGTCATTGCATAAGTTTTTTTATAAATGCCGGTAAATTTTATGAAGAAAAAAAAACTACTTTCTTTTTAAAATGAAAAAGATAGTTTTCAGTCCCAGACTCCTAAATTAATAGTATTTAAGTATTTAATCTGAACACTGAAGAGGTGATTTGGTGATACACAGTGAACACATGCATGGCAGCTGATCTGTTCATAGCACTGCTCTATTCCTTACAAGGGTAAAAAGAATTCTTAAGGCAAAAGTCCTCAGCCATCAGACAACACTTTGGAAGGTCACAGGACAGCACTGAAGGAAATTTCCACTGACTGTCTCAACAGCAAGATGTTCCAGAGGATTGTGGCATTTTGGTTTACATGCACTAGAAGAAAGGCAGCAGAACAGTTTCCTGTCTTCTGTTGTTTTCCTTTCTTCTTTTCCTCAATATTTGTTTCCTCCATCATCTGATGTCATCACATACATAAGAAAAGTTAAATATTTACAGCAGCTCAGGCAGACACAGCAAATCCCTGTAACAATTCCCCTGGGAACTCCATCACTCTGATTCAATTTTCAAGGAACCACAAGACAAGTATTTTTTCCTATAAATAAAGATGACACTACAGTTCCACACTGAAACTATTTTCCCCCAATTTCAAACCCAATGCTTGCATATACAAATTCAATTTGCTGTCCTGTTTCATTTCAATAAATGGAGCTTTACCAATAGATCTAAGCAGAAATGTCATCAGTGTTTGAGTGATTGTTGGATATTATTTATTTTATATGAAATGAGCACTGCATGAATTGGCAAATTAATCTGCAAATGATATTATTACCTTGAATAGATTTAGGCTACTCCATGTCGAACTCTAGCTTATTGTTTTACGACTTTGATCACTGGCTAAATGCACAAAGCCTACAATGTACAAAGCATCAGAAATTATCTTTATAAAAATAAGATTAGTGAGTAATAAGAACAAGGTGGTTGCTGGAGATATTGTTGACATTTCAAATTAAAGCCAGAAATTGTTATGAAATTGTTATAGCACATTTCAACTCAAGGAGAAAAAGGTGATCATCAATAAATTTAATGTATTGGAGCACTCTGTATTGGCATTTTATAAAATTAGAAATCATGAGGCTATTGCTTTCCACAAGTTTGACTAGGGGTAAGATCATTTAATAGTGCACTGAGAAAAGGGAACCGGCTGGAAGTTACAGTTAGTGAAACATTTTCTCATGGAAGTTTTAAAATACTCTATGCTAATTCTTCCCCTCTTCTCACAGACATTTAAGAACATGGGTTTCAGGGCCATTGATAAACATGTTCTTTAAGCCCCCTTGTTAGGGCAGTGCCCAAAGAGGCACAGGAGGATGAATGAATGCCCTGAATGGTATGAAGGTGTGGGACTGAAGAGGTGAAATCACACCTGGAAGGAACCACCTGGCACCCAGCTCTCTCTGCCACTCTGCCTTCTCCAAACACGCTGACTGCAGGAGCTGACTACACAGCTCACAATTAAAACTGCAGCCCTCTGGGAGATGCAAAGCAAAGGTCCAGCTTCTGTAGCCACATTTCTCCACTACTTTGTTGCTTCCTAGGCAGGCAGACACAAAGCACAGCTCACTGCATTTTTGACCTGTTAGCTAAAGCACCAGATAGGAGTCCTAATTGCTCATTTATTAAAGACATCTTATGCCTGTTTCTAACAGCAGGGCATCCAAGAAAACATTGCTATCTACACAAAAGAATTCACTATTCAAACACATATTCTAAATAGCTTCCCAGCCTCTATAATTTCCTTACTTGAAGCATTCTGTAGCTGAGACATTTCCAGTATCCAAATGTTGCGCTTCGTCTTTCTTAACCTATTCCCAATAGAACCAAAATAACTTTTAATAAGTAACTCTGAATGGCAGATTTCTGAGGAAAACACATTATTTATGATTTAGCTTTAAAAAGGCCTCTTACATTTAAGTCTCAAACTCCTGTCAAACACTCTTGTAAGTTGACACACACTGATTGGGACTGCTGGGGTCTTATGTGAAAATGGCTAATAACTAACATGGCAATGCATTCCTTTCATTTGGGAGGATTATTCACCCAGTTTTGAGGCAGCTGACCTGTGCCACACATCAGCCCCATCACCAGCTGCTTTCCCAGGGAAGATTCCCAGCCACAAATGGGGATGTTTAACTTGGATCACGCTCTTGCTCCACTGGGCAAAACTAAATCAATACCCTAGCAAGTAAAATTGACTCGGTAGCATTTACAGCATCATTATATATTTTATCTTTACATACATACCCTGAGAGGCCACCAACCTTGCACCTCCCCTCATCCCAGAAATATGTGAATAAATGTTTCCTTCAATAAACATTTTATTTGGAGCTTTTTCTTTCTCCTTTTCACTTGATGAATAGGCTCATATATCACAATGAACTCTTTCACTCTTCTTATACAGAATATGCAATCATATTTATTCCCATAAGATTTGCTTAGATGACTTACATGACTACAGCATAAGCTTCTGCATATTCTTTAACACACACCTACAGGACAAGAGTATGAATTAGAACTTTTTCTATTAGTCTGATGATATTCACTGATGATCACATAATGAAATGTGGCCCTATTTAAATAATTGATCAAAGAAAAGGATAACTTCTAAAACTTAATATTGACCTAAAAAGGCTAATTCACCACATTGCATGTAGGGAAAATAAGTCTTCATCTTAATGTACATTAGAAAATGTTCCTTTCCTGTGGTTGAGATGAATCTTTTTTTTTCATGCTGGGTTTGTTCTACAGTTTTGCATCCTATGACAGAGGTAACCAAATGAAGTGTGCAGGCAGAACTCTATTTCCTGAGCTGCTTCCCCAGGGCAGCAAAGCCAACAGAGCTCTGCTCCACCAGCACAGCTCCAGCAAGCCCAGACTCTCCCTGACTTCTGCATGGTTTTGCATCAGGACCGTGCTGTGCTTTGGGACATCACATTTTGGTTTACACATCTTCAGAAAGCTCCTGCTTAATTCTAACCATTTGATACCATCAGAACTTGGTCCATCTTTTCTGACAAACTAATCACAAAAAGAGTTTTCATGTCTAAATTGTAAAGTAGTCTGCAGAAAATTAGCTGTAAAAGAGACAGGAGGCTTTTGTGGCACAGCTGAAAGCTTCTGAAAAATAAATTAGAGAAGCAACATTTTTAATAGACATGCTTAATGTTTTTATTGGTGAGAATGTTGAAGTGGCTGCCAATTCAACTTTGCATCCAAATTGTCAAACATAATAGCTTGTATATGTGACATAATAAAAATCTCCATTGTAAAAGTCTTAAGAAGGCTAAGTAATATAACACTGGCTTTTAAAGCATTAAAAAGAAATAATAGACTTGTGTCCAGTTATTGTATTTAGAGAAATGCAGAAAACCCATTAGATTTCATCAAAGACAGACAAATTGTTAAATGGCTTTTGCCACTTTGATCTGCACAAAAGACAGAAATCATTCCTTGGGAGCATTTTCAATTTAAACTTGTCTCCTTAAAATATGCTTTTCAAAGTGTGCATTAAAATAAAAGCTATATTCAAATGCAAACACTCAACTAATAATTTCTCCATGTTGATAATAGCATTAATTGGGTAGCAATCTGTGCATCTGTGATATTGCTGTGAGGTCTTCAGCTGAAAGCAACTTCTAATAGGCACTCTGAAAATTCAAGAGTCATTGACTTGAGTGCAAGAATGTTCTATTTCCAAAGAAACGTGTTCAGCTGGTAAACAGGAAAAAAGAATTCAAGATAATCTCAAAGATGAAGCAAACAAACCAGAATCAATCGAGGCATACTAAGAAAATGGAGCAGTAAAAACAATTTAAATGATTCTGCTGCCACAACGAGTCCAAGATGAAAGCTTAACTTCTTTCCTTAAGCAGAGAAAAGTCCTTTCCAACACTTTCAGTGTAATCCCAGCACATCTGGAAACTTAGCAAGGGCACAATCTATTTCCAAGGGAAAAGTTAGACAGGCAAAAACTAAACTGCCACAAAGTTTACCTGACACAAATATACTGGAAAAAACTCTGAAAGGTAATGTCAGTGTTTACAGAAAATAACTAAAGGAAAAACAGATTAGAAAGTGTGAAGGTTATGGTGAAGATTGAAGCCTATTAAATAGATTCTTTACCCAGGTAAGACCCGCTTTGACAACCCCAGGGAAAGGGAGCATGAGTAAGACATGGAAGATGTCTTCATTCATGCCCCCAGTAGGAAAAAAGAAAAGAGAAATTTCTTTTTTTTTTTTTTTTACGAAAAGAAAAAGCTGCTGAAGAAGCAGTCAGCAGAAAAAGGATAGCCTCATACTTCATCATACTTTGAATTATTTAAGCATTTAATTTATATTAACTCTTCAGAAAATAAATCCCGCATGTCAGCCTTTATGTCTCTTACCGAGAATAATCCATTCCTCATCAAAACAAATAATGTCCTCATGGCATAGAGACCTATGACATCACTTTGAAAAGCAGTGTTCTATCTGCAAGTAACTGCCACACAACTCTCCAAGTGTCCTCAACAGTGTTCGAAGGGAAAGAGCACAAGACTGATAACACACAATATTTAATAATGTAACTTGGTTTACTTGGGAAGCAAATCCAAGGAAGTTACATCAGAGTGCCAGAATCAGTAAAAGAGCTCATTTCCATCTACATTGCCCTAACTCCTTCTCCTCTGCAATAGTAAAGACATGAAAAAATAAACAGGTAAATATTACAAAATCACATGCTTATAAAGACAGCAGCCACTCCTAATTAAGATGAAACTACAGAAAAATGAGCTCTAAACCACGTGCACCTCCAGGAGCTTTTTCTTTAAAACCCTGATCTGGTACCACCTGCCACATAGAAGCAAATTTGAAGACCTAAATTAAGACAGGATTCAAGAACAGATGCAATAAGCAGTATGCAGGAGCAGGGGTTTTTATTACAAAAAGATATAAATAGAAGTTAAACATATATGAGAATTGCCTTCTGGACACTACCGGACTGTACCATCATTGGTTTATTACTTGCTTACATATATTGCCATTATTCTTTGAAAGACCTTATCTTCACTCCCCTCTGTGCCAGCTATTACCATCAAATTCTAACAGCTCATCTCCTCTCCTTTGTCTGGATTTGATTTCCTACTTCCTTGAACGGCTACTATCCTCCCTCCAAAGGAAAGGGGAAAACAGAGAAACAAAAATCAATACAAGATGCAGGTGTCAAGCAGGCTTCACAGTATCTCAGTGGTCAAACTGGACAGGAATGCAGTTGGAAGGGTTCATAGAGATAATGGATCAGCTGTACCTCTGTCACAGAAAAAGCCAAGGCACCTCACTCCACGCTGGGCAGATGGGCTGAATTTGAAACCTCTGTGGCAGTTTTCATCTTCAAGTACACACCTTGAATTCTATCAGACTTTTTTAAAAACATGCTTATGACAGAAACTGAAAGAAGCTATGAAACTCTTCTCTGCCCTCTAATGCCTAAAAGTAAAACACAAAGCTTGGGCAGTGCCACCCTGCCTGCCCCACAGACCACTCGTTACTGCTACTCTTGGCCCATCACTGTTCCCTCAACAGGAGGAACATTTGCTTCCTGCAGTCAGGCTCACCCACATAGCTCTCAAAAGCCTGAGAGTTGCTCCATGCCAGTCCTTACCCAAATGCTACCTTTTTCAGACTCCTTTACATCCAGTAGAGAAAGTACTGTCCTTAAGTTTTAAATATTTGAGCAAAGGTACTGTATTCTCTTAACATTCATAACTTCTATTCTCAACCTGTATCTATCATACTTTGCTCATTAATCAGCCCTGGTGATTTGTATGTCCTGGTTCTGAATGAAAGCTAAAAACTTTTATGAGGAAAAGAATTTTAAAGCTTTAGAGCATAGCTAAAGCCATAAAACTTACCTATACCTAATTTCTACAAATGGCAACTTGCTCAAAACTGGCCTTTGTTGCAATTTCATCCTTTCAAAAAATTTCTTTGCTGAAAACCTGACCAAGCTCAAGTTTGGTTTGTTTTTTTTTTTTTCCTTGTAGTCATTTAAATCCCAGCCCTTTGTCAATATGGCTATTAAAAAAAAAAAAAAAAAGTAAAATTCAAGTGCTATAGTCCAGATGATTTTAGCACAAAGCTGCAGTATGGAGCAGAAGGAAAATTGATCCTACACATAGTGGGACAGGATGTGAGCACTACATCATATTTCAGGGAACATCATGTTATTTCCTAGAACTGCTCACTTCCCTGGGTTGATTTCTCAGCTGACTGCAGGACAAGGCTCCCAGCACCTAACATAACAGGATTCCCACAGGAACTGTTATTGTGGCAAGTCTTTTAGATTTCAAGAACTATGCAAAGAACTTCAAGTCAATCGTTCCTTTGCTCAGCAGAGACAACAGTGCCTTCCAACTACAACAGGAGATACTGCAAAATACCTAGTTATAAATGGCACGGTATGTTTGTATGCCAATAAATCGATACTTCCATTACACTCAAAATAAACCAGGGAGTACTGTACTGAAAGGAGGATTTCCCACTTCTAATAAGAAAAGGAATATCATGAACTTCAAATTTTCCATGAGGACAACACGACACCATTAGCATGAGTTACATATGTAGCTAACATGTTCTAAATGAAATAAACATGTGAAAAGCTGAAGGGTTGTGATTTGCCCTAACTAAGAGCTATGCAGTACACACAGAAGTAGAGCTGGAGCTCATCCTGCTGGAAGGTCTTAAGTCATTGGGAGAAAGCAAAGGAGCAGCAGCCTGTTCTCCAGCAGCAGGAATGGCAAGCACCCCCCTTCATTCTGGTGTTAAATAATGCACTACAGAACTGAGGAAGACACACAGAAAAATCAAGATTTTAACTGGAACAGACAAAGAAATAATGAAAATTAACTCAGACACTTATACAGCAGAATTGAACAGACAGGGAAATGAATCGGAAAGAGGAAATTCAAAATTATAGTGCAGGGCACCTTCGGATAACTAAGCATTTAAGTGCTATCCTGATGAGCAGAAACTTCATTAATCTTTCCTGACAAGTGACTTGCAAGAAAAATGGTTGTGGCAATATTTCTGCTACTAAAGGGAACTTCCATAAACGACAGTGGCTGCAACTAAGCCAGTATGGTAAACCCCAACAAGAACACAATAAAATTGCATTAAGGAATTGCAAACAATCTCTCTCCAGCAACGTTATTTTCGCCCCCAGTGCTAATCTTTATGGGGCAGGCCATCAAGAACACTGCTGCAGTGCCACTGACCACAGCAGAGCTAATGTGAAACTGCATTGCATGCCCCTCCATGGGGGCCTGTTTGCTCTTTTAGTAAAGAACTCTCTCAGAATTCAGGCACTGGTCCAAAATTAGAAAAGATTTTTCATTTCATTTCAACCAGAAAAATCATCTGCTTGTATTCTGGAATGGTTTTTCTGCCTTGGCATGTTGTGTTCCCTCAGGGAGCTCCTCCAAGATGGGGCTGTGAACAGCGGCAGGGAAAGCCTGAGGAAACCTTGCCACTCAGCAGTTTGAGGGTGACATTGCTTCTCAATCTTCCTCCTCCACAAAACACATCAGATGCTGCAAGGCAAAACCTTCAGCCTGCTCTGAATTCCTGGGCCTCTCCTTGAACTTGCCAGCAGTGGGATGGAGGAATGGATGGCCTGGAGAAAATGTGGCTCAGAGAACAAGGCCAAAAATAGTTTTGTGCCCTCTTTTTCCTGTGACAAAGGCAAAATCCAACTGTAAAAATCTGAAACAGCAGTTTAGCTCCATGGTTAAGTCATTAAAAAGTGTCTCACATTTAATTCCACATCAGAGGTGAAGTTCCTCTGGACAAACCACTCTGCTCATACCATCAATGAAAGCAGGATCTGGCCTTTCCCCTAGGCAGTAAAGGGACAAAAAATAAAATGTTTCTTTCATGGAAATGCACACTCTTTGATCACAGTGACACTGATTTGTGCAAAAGCTTATCTGCTTGTTTCTTCCATTTCAAGAAAGTTTGCTTTCTTGTCTTAGAGATAGCTCCTTGCTATCAGAGGCACAGGGATCTGGAGAGGAGAGCAGAGTCCAGCCCAGAGGGAAGAGGGGTCTAGATGTCAGAAATGGGCTCTTTTTCAGGTTTTTGAGACTTTGGGGACCCATATAGACTTGACTCCTCATTTTTATTGCTGCAGTGGGAGTATTATTACCTTATGGGAAGCCTTCTGAGCTTCTAGCCACATCTTGGTTTCATTAAATAGACCTTCCCGCCTCAGTGTGCACCTCAGAGAAGGTAAATTTAATATCCACAGTCCCTAATGAGGTGACAGGATTTTCTGTTCTGGAAAGGAGATGCTCTATCAATCCTATTTTGGGTCAATCCTTTGGTAACTAGTGCACCCTGAAGATATTTCTGTCCCTTTCCCCCTCGTGACCTCTGAAAGCAGAAACAAGGAACAGGTTTCCTGGAGAAACTATCACTTAGTGCCCTCGCTCCTTAAAAATCAAGTTAATGTTTGTTTCTCCAGATCAAGCTTCTTTTTTATGAGATAAATCCGACATCTCAGAAGACCACACCTGAGACAGTACAGCGACAGGCCAGTTCTCCCGCACTTGTCCCTCATCAATTCTAGAAGTGTTTTTTATATTAGAGTTTGAAATGCAATAGCATTTCCAACTATATATCCTATAGATCTCATACATCATGTCAAAATACAAGCAACCTGGAGAGAAGGGACATCTGAGTTTTCTCTTAGATTTGGCATAAACCCCAGTACTGAGTGTTTTTGCAGACCACTGAGAAGGGGAAACCTACAGAAAAATAAGTTTTAATTTTTTTTTAAATGGAATCAAAAGATAACAACCCTTCAAATTGAGACACAGTGTAACAACACTGCCCACAGAGAGAAGAACCAGCAGCTGCAGGCACACATCCATTGCTGCTTTCTTATGACATGAACATTTTAACTGCATCAGAAGTGGGGTCTATCTATGAACACACCACCAAGTAGCAGGACATGGTGCCCATCTCAAGTGGGAAAAAATCAACCTCTTAATACACACAAAAAAAGTGCCTGAACAAAATTAATTCAGGTTTTCCTCCTTAAAATTACAGATTTTTACTTTGTATAAAAAAAAGGTCAGAATTGTGGGTGTTGCTTTAGGAGGAAAATAATCTAATTAGAACGTATTTTTTATTGAATTAAGTACAAGGCAGAGCAGTTCATTTAATTCAATAAATGCAACAATAAGGAGAGCTCCAAATATCAGATCTTTGTAACAACAGCGTTTGGGTTCACCCTTCACATCAGCTGGAAGACAAATCAATCACAAACTGAGAAACACTTGAGCAGGGCTGACTCCAGGAAACCAAGGGCAGCAGCACCAAGACGCCACACATTCTGCAAGGTTAAATTAATGTGAAGTAAATTCCTCCAGTTATGCAAATAAATTATAGTAATGTTGTCTGACAGCTCATATTAAGTGAGATTAATTCAGCAAGCATAAAATATGGAGGGCCTTGACACCCTCACAGATCCCTGTTCATCTTATGGCAAACAGGCAAACCTTCAGCCCCAAGGAAAATGCTGCAGCCTGGCAGCCACAGCAGTAAGCCCCATACTGGGGAGGAAGGGACACCCTGAGTTCTGCAGAATTGCTGAAAAGGAGAGAACCTTGAGAAGTAAAGCAGAGACCCCTCTGCCTCTTAGAGAGCTGTAAACTGACCAGCAGGTAGGTTTGCAAGCTGCCCAATCTGAGAACAAACCAGAAAGCTTCTAGATAATTCAGAGGAAAAGGAACTAGGTTGACAAAATTCAAGATCTCCCTAAAGCATTCTTTCTTTTCTTTTTAAAGCCATCTTCTCTCACAATCAAGAGCTCGAACACAGCAGCAAAAAATCCACCAGGAAATATCAGTAGAGGATCACTCCTCCATAATTAACACTGATATCTCCAGTCTTCTCTAACATTGTGAAAATCTTCCTGACCCAAGTGAAACTCTTTCCTCTTTAGGGGAAAAACGATACAATTCCATCAAGGCCAACATTAAAGGATTCCTCTTTTGTCCCATTCTACCCCTTCAGATGGGCTTAATATCCAGTTTCTGGAGGGTCCAGAAACTGCTTTTTATCTGAAACTTCTTTTACACACAAAAGAATGTATTTTTGTAGTGAAAACAAAACACCACATAGACACATCTACCCACACTGTTACAGAAAAAGGAGAGCAACTCACTGAACTTCGGGCTTTTGAATCTCAGCCCTAACCATTTTACCATACAAAAAAAAAAAAAAAAAAAAAAAACCACCAAACCCAAAAGTACTGAAAAATGGATTTTATTCTAGTGATTGTGTATAACAGTATTCAGTTTACAGACCAATGTAAAGAGGAAAATAGTTTGTTTGGGAGCCTCAAAGTAACTTTAGCTGTGGATCACAAGAAAACTTAAGATGTGGAGACACTGAGAACAGCTCTCTGTCCAAAACCATAAGGCATTTATTCCACAATATATTACCATTAGACTAAGACTGACTTTATCCATCTATTCTGTGATCTTTTTGCAGGCGTGACTCGACTCCAGCAAGAAAAATTGTTCTGCTCTTGTTAGGCTTAATCTTACTTCTTAATCTTCCTTTCAAATTTCATCTTAAATTTCCTGCTTTCAAGTATCAAGCCAAATTGATTTGATGCTTAACGCTTGACAAATAAATAATGGGCCTTTGAATTGGCCCACGTGTGATAAGGCAATGATCCCATTATTTCTAACATTCTTATAATCAGGCAATGATTAAATTATTTCTAATGTCCTCCACATGAATGCAAAAATACACTAAAGAGATCTTTAACAAAGCTCCCCGCCATGTTTTTTTATTAAATGCTCTTAATTTGAGTATTTTATCACATGATTACACTAGCTGGGCCATAAGAGCTTATTTTAATGAGAATGGAAAGAGCTCAAACAGTGGGTGTTCTGCATATCTCTTTGACATCTTTACAACCATTTGCCATTTTGAGTGTGATTAGCTGAATAGCAACTATTAGGAAGGTTGATTAATACTTTTTAAATATGTCAAATCTTGGATAGCACTCAGCTTATTTTTTTGAGGAGCAGATTGAAACAAAGACTTCCACTATCTCCACCCAAGGACACAGCACATCATAATGTGGGTAAAAAAGAAAAGACCTCACACCAGATCACTGTCAGCAGCACTGATATTTCTATTTACAGAGACCTGGACTCATATATGATCTTCAAGGACTTAACTAATGTCATGTTCACATTAGAAGCATGAGCATGGTTCCAGTTAAAGAAATGGTGAAGGCAGTGTGGTTTCAATGGGTGCCTCCAGGACACTGCTATTGATAGCAGACACCTATTAAAGTGCTAAGAATCAACATCCTATTTTTTTTTCATTTAAATCCCTACCTATTGAGCTTGTAGAACAATGAAGTGCATTAAAATCACTGATAGGGTATTAAAAGGCAACATTTGATGTATGCCTATTGAGTACATTAATATTGAATCTGACTGTGATATGAGTTGCACTAGTTAAAATTACATATTTCTCTTTCTCCTTGAATCAGAGGAAGCAGTTACAGGAAAAATCAGTATCTAAAGCTTACAAAGCCAAAAATCTTCTTTCAGCACTAAGATATAGTGATAAAGGCCATGAAATAAAGGTCAGAATATATAAAATAGTCATTAGATGCAGAGAGAGATTTGTAACACACACTGAAATTAGTAATGCCTCGCTCTGGCAGAGGTTTCCCTGAAGAGCTGCTCCTGCCAGTATCACACACCCTCTTCTCTCCATGAGCCCACAGGGATGCAGAACATGGCACAAGTGAGTGGACTTTCCTGGACTGTGTGCCATGATTGTGAGAAAGAGATGAGGAGAACTGCACTGCTGGCACTGAAAACAACTAAACACAGTTTTGTCATTCACACTACCATTCATCCCTGGGGCTAACAATCACCCAAGTGAAAATACTACTCCAGAGGGATTTTGGGATGCTTCAAGTCTCTGTAGGGGGTGAAAGAAATGGCTGAGGGCTTTGTAGTTCATCAGGAGTTTGAGTTACTGCAGCCCTTTGCAAACAGGCAAGAGACAAAATTCTTTGAACATGTGGGGATGGATGGAGTGATATGAAGCCAGAAAACCATGCCTTAATGTACTTTTCCATTGGCTATGGCTCATGCCCAGCGTGGAAAAAGAGCAAGACAGAAAAGTCAAAGAACTGGCATAACTGATATTTCTGTGAGGAAGGTGTCAGCCTGAATTCCCTGTCACACTCCTCTATGCCTGCAATTTGCCCTGGTGTGCCTTCACTTTTAAGGAGAAAGGGCCAGAAAGCAAGACTGGAAGGAAGCCTGGAGGAAAAGGGGAAAGGGAAATGGAATAAGAAACAGAGATGAGAGCAAAGAGGAAGAGTGTTATGGCAGTAACAGAGATCAGCATGTGCATCCAGGGGGGTAAAGAGGAATAAAAAGAAATGGGAAGATACAGCAAAACCTATTGATAACTATCACCAATGTCTTGTATTGCCTGTCTGAAGACTACAGAGCAAGAGAAAAGGAAGCATTCCCAAGGGACTCACCTATTACTTCTCATGTAGAGGTGGATGAAGTGCTTTTTTAAATATGTAACACACTTTGCCATTCCTGCTCTCACTACTCTTAAAAGAAGTTGTATTTATCATGACAATACAAAAACTCTGAAGGAGCAAAATTTACATTTTGTGCCCCAAGCGCTGAAGGTGGCAGAACATACTGATGCAGGGAAAGGGGTTCATTTTTAAACACACAGAAATAAATGGAGCGTAGGAGAATGGAGAGGTTACATATACTTTTGAAAAATTAAGGAGACCAATAGCTCCTTTTCCAAGATGACCTTGCAACTCCTATCTTCAAGGGTCCAGCACTTGCAGATGAGAGCACCAGGCATTGCTTCCCTTGGCCCGTGCTGATGCAGGGGCAGTCTGTGAAAATGTCAGAGCAGCAATAGAACCATGAAATCTTCCCACAAGTAAGTCATTCCCTATTAGCATCATACCACTTTAGCTTTTACATTACCATCTTAAAAACTTTGTCCAGCCAGCTGCCCCATGTAATAGCCAATCAGACAAGCTATCCTACAGCAAAGCAGGTACTAAACAAAAAACCTTCACTTGCTTTGGTGCATAGGGAAACCATATTTCTGCGATCACTCTTTGTTTTTCACAAGGGGAATAAAATCTCCAAAACATTTAGTCTCCACGAAAGAGCATTGAGCATGCTTGTCATTTTGCAGCAGGATGCTGCTCTGCAGGTGAAACGGCCGCCAGGGCTCCAGGCTGCATTCCCCCTTCCCTGATTGCATGTTTAAAGCCATGGAGCACAGAGAACACCACCCTAACCACTCACACCTAAGTACACACACTGCCATTTATTTTCCAGCAGCGAAACAAGGTCCCTTTCTCAAAGCTGATGCAGTGAGGGGTTAAACTGAGGGCACAACTTAAAAATTTCCCCCAAAAAATGTAATATTATGCAAATATGAACGAAGTTGTCAATTTGTGGGAAGTTGATGCATCTTCCCTGCATCACCTGGCATCCGGCACTGGAGATAAGAAGACACTTCAGAAATAGGCTGGAGTTATGGGCAGCAGCAGATTGCGACCATTAATATGACATTTATCAGAACACTATCAAAGGTTCTTTAATTTCAACAGTGAATAGCTGGCCCTAGGTAAGATTCTGTGTCAGAAAATATACAGAAGTGGCCAACAGCCACATTCCTACCCACAGTATTCAGCTGGTTATTATGACAAGCAGCAAAGTAGTTATAAAACAGTCTTGTCTCATTTCCTCCAAAATATAATCCTACCACCATTAGCATTTGCTGTGTCCTGAGAGTGCTTCATCTGAGCCACTCTGCAAAGAAATGGAGAGGACAAGCAGCATTTACCCATAGGACAAGATAAATCCAGAATTACAATCATTTAATGAGGACTACAAATCCTACTAAGTGCTTTTTCATTTATAAGCCCCAGATAAAGGGCAGGACAAAGTGTGGTTTCCCTCCAGAATCCTCCAGACAAAGACAATGCCAATTTTGGCCTCATGACAATATGTTAATACAAGAGTATCTGCAATAAAGCCTTTACGAAGAACACCACAGAGTATGTTTTAGTGACTGTGCCACAGAACTGCTGTGCTTTAGCGGCATAATTCCCCATCATTTTAGTCATGCTTCACTGAGGTGCAGTAATTTTCCAAAGATAACACTCTTAACAGTATTATTTTATTTCTTTTATGCTGTGTAATAAACAGGAGTTTCAGTTACTTCATTTGGCAGATGCTGGAGCAGAATGAAGCCTGTTGTTCCTTGCCGCTGAAGCTGTTATACCGCTTTACACACTTTCATGTGTTGTTTTCTCCTTACCAGATTAGTCAACAGGACATTTCCCAGTTAATCTTTACATTATCTGGATCACAATAAAATACATTAAAGATAGAGGAAACATATTGGAGCAAACTACAAAGTAACTCCCACACTCCTCTTGCCCAATCTCTTAGGTTTGAGATGCTGGAAAACCAACCAGAGCTGTTATTACAGCCCCAGAAGGATCATGCTTTGCTTTGATTCAATGACCTTCTCCAGGTTCTTTCACTAAGAAAACAACTTGCAGTATCATCTTCACACAGTAACTATCACAACATCTTCAAATATCAACACACACCTGGAGAAACAGAAACTTCTACTGAGATAAATCAATGACAGAAACAGAAACATAGCCCAAGCTGCACCCAGCTGGCAGCACATGCAAGCTTAGCTTCACGTTCTGTAACTCACAATGCAGAATAAAATGCTGACTCATTTTCCCTCCAGGTTACCTTTGCTTCCCTCTCTCTCATGTCTCCCCCCCAGACTGTTTCCTAGCAGGCAGCCTTCAGCAGGAGCACAGAGCACAGCCTCATCCAGCTGATTCCTCACCCATTCAAGGTTTCATGTCCTGCACTGAATGTTCAGCTCCACTGTGCTTCTGTAACTCAAACAGCCTTTCTAACAACATGTCCACAAGAGAGCTGACTTTCATACATTATTTCAAAATTAATTTCTAGTCTCCAGGATAGCACTGAATAAATACAAGAAAAGAGTCATGTTCACACACTAGCTGTCTGGAGCAAAACAATCGCATTTATTGTTCCCCTTTCAAAAGGTAAAAAACCCCACTACCTTCTCTCAGAGTTACTCAAAGTTTTGCTTTCCTCTTTATCAGCTAGGAAGCACTAGCAGCCAAACACGTCTAAACTTCTGAAGCTGCAGAGCTCCTCCTTCCCCTTGCTGGCTGACAGAGTGGGACTGAGGAGTAGAAGCTTTCCTGCTTCTGCACTTCCTTTGACTTCAATCTCCCCAGCAGCTACACCAGCCCTTGCCAAATAATTTAGATTACAGGAGCAGGGACCCAAAATCAAGGGGTATAGCTCTAAATTTAAGAATTAGGCAAAATTGTCTAATCTACCTGCCAGCAAGTGCAATAATAATAACATTTATCTGCATTCCCCCACTGCCAGAATCTTCCAAGAGGAACCAACTTGTGTGAATATTATCTTTATTTAGATTGACTTGGTAATTCTTCTTGTACCCATAACCCATGTCTGTCTGTGTACCTCCAGTTCCCTGTACAGTGCTCTAATGTAGAGAGAAATAACTCACTAGGAGCCTTAACCACTCATTAGTTTGCATTATCAGTGCAGCCACGCTGAACCAGTGAACCCCAGACATGCACCCTCCTAACCTGCCTCAAACACTGCAAGAGCTGATAAGACTTGCCATGCAGCCTGATAGACAGCAAACATTTACTTTCCCTCTTCCCAATACAGCAGGGTGGATTCTGTTGCACTGTGCAGTGCCATTGCAGTGATGTAGCAGTGTCACATCACAACAGGACACGATGAGGGACAGCACAACGGCACTGCAGATGGGCAGCTGGATTTGCTGGAAATCCACATTGCAGTGAGCCCTCCAAGTGGGTGTCTATTTAACATCTAGACTCTCTCCATCAATTAGTATCACATTGACGAAGCCATACATATGCATACATGTATTCTCTTTTTATATATGCATGCCTGTCTGAACTATCTGCTCAGCAATCAATCCTCCTTTAATCAGTTCCCCATTAAATACAAACTCTTACACCTTCACACTGTGCTTTACCTCATCATGACTATGAAAATCTCTTTATGACAACTCAATCGGCCTTTTAGCAGAACAGTTCATCTGCTGGAGGAGGGAGGGGGACAGGAGGAAGACACCAACTGTGCAAGTCAGAGTTAGGAAACAGGGAAAGTCTTTGCACCCTTTAAAAAGGTTGTTAATTAAAGTAGTAAGTCATCCTCAGCACTTGAGAACCTGAGAAAAAGCTTATTACATGAAAAGTGCTTGACAAATCTGGTACCTCAGGTTTCCCAGTGACAGGTTTCAAAATTCCCATGCTTAGAGAAAAACTGAAGCGTTTCACCCCATTTTTCCTCTCTGAGATAGAAGCAATAATATGGCTTATGGGGTTATGCAAAGATACCCTCATTTCTTAAAATCATTTCTCTAGATTTGTCACTACAGAATGTTCCAGTAGAGTGAGATTATGGGGGGAAATACTATTTCCACAGGAATGAGAAACACATCACTGAATCTGCTCAAACTGGCACAAAGAAGATGAAAAAGGACAAAATTTGGGGTAGAGGGTTTTTTCCCCTGAATATACAATCCCTG
Organism: Entomyzon cyanotis; assembly: GCA_024500445.1. Classification (NCBI taxonomy): domain Eukaryota; kingdom Metazoa; phylum Chordata; class Aves; order Passeriformes; family Meliphagidae; genus Entomyzon; species Entomyzon cyanotis. The sequence continues at coordinate 343,851 of JAKEPQ010000669.1, forward strand.
TGTTTCCTGAAATGCCATAGACTTGTTGCAACAGGCTTACAAAATTACATCCACATTTCAGTCCAGCTTGAAATAAAAAGCCTTAATTGACAGCAAAAATAGGTCTTTCCTAGCAATCAATATGCTTTGTTTTTCAGCCTCTCTGCATTTTGTGGACAACAGCCCAGATTTTGGCATATGATTTCATTAGGGGAAGCTTACAGTTTAACTAAACGTGGCTTTCTCAACAGAAAATTGGTATCAATCATTTCACATATTTTAGGCAGACTCCATGATTCATCTCCAGGAAATCTGTACGAAAATCTAGAGTTAAGGCTGATCAGACAAAATTAAAGGCGCACGCCACTTGATTTTTGCCACTTACACTACTGTGTCTTTACACACATACAGAAAGAAAAATGACAACCCAAAAAAATCCCAGAACAAGTCTGTTTCGTTATTTATTTTCCTCCATCTTCCTTCATGACATTTAACTACAAATATGTCCACTGCAATCCACTTGTCTGCAGAAAGGTAGGAAGAATCCAAGCTATAGTGAACTACCGTGACTCAGCTGCTGCCTTCTGAATGTCACTGTTTTCCATTCACAGTAACTTTGCATAAACCTGTTTGTGGCTGTGTTTCAGCTGTATTTTGCTCCCAGCATCCTTCTTAGATACAGTGGGTCTGTACAAAACAGCCTATTACTGCCAGAGGTGGAGGATAAAGATGAGTGGGAAAAGAGCTTTAATAAAGGAATTATAAATAGTTCAATACTCAATCATCAAGCCAGGCTTGCCAAAGCAACCACATTTGTTCAGTGTTTGGTTGTTGGCAACATCTCAGGCCTCAATGAACACTCAAATGAACACTTTTAGTTCTCTAAACACAGTGAACTCAGTGGGGCAGAGGGCAAATTTCTCCCCCAGAATAGTTTTAAAGAGACCTTGGTCTCTTTTCCAACTTCAGAAAATACTTCACACATATCTAATCCTACTACCTTACCAGTGAACTGGATCTCTATTTAGACAATTTTCTACAAGATATGCCCCAAGTAAGTAAATAACTTTACCTTAATCCTCCTGTTCTAGATGCACACTCAGACCTTGAAACAGGGTCCTGTATCACCTCAGGCGCGGGGAACAATAGGAGAAAACACCCCCCACCCCAGCCTTGCCTTCAGGAACAGGTGATTTCAATCTAATCAACCCCAACGGCTGTTTCAGCCCCACACCTGACCACAATCCTTTCATTTGCCCACAAAGTGTGCAACACAGTGACTCCCTTTGAAAGATGAGGTTTAATTTGCTCTCAGAATTTTTGTTGTTCCCTAAAAGAGACAAAAGGGTTCTCCCCACCCTACTATCTGCAATTTTCTTTGCAGCCACCGTTTTACTTAGCCAAGGCTTTGCTGGGTCAGACAGTCACTTTAAAACTAGAAGAAACCAGGTGCTTTTTATATAAACATAATTAAGCAATTTAATGAAAATCTGTTGAGTCCACCTCTCTCTGAGAATATGCAGGGCTCACCTTGGTTTATTTCTGCTTGTTTTTCAATGCATGCTGCACTTAAATGTAACTTTGCTGTCACCAACAGGTTGCCATGAGAATTAAATATTTTTCTTTTTCTTTAATTTTATACCCCAGCTAAAAATACAAATGTAACTCACCCAGACTTACTCTTAGTGAGTATTTTTTTAATGTGTAAGTAGTCCTGTTAACTTTGATGTAATTAACAATGACTTGGTAATCTCTGACTGAGATAGATGTGGTATGGGAAGGCAGATTAAAGTTGCTGCTGTTCAAAACACTACAGACAAAGAGAGAGCATAATTAAATGATCTATCTGATTTTTCAAATTGTGACAGAGAGATGCATCGCACAGCATGTCACTTCTGGTTTCTCACAGAGCTTATTCTTCTTTTATTATGAACAGAATCATCTGTATCCACTGCATGAGACAATTGATTGGCTTCAGTATTGCTCGATGTTTTTCCAGCCTTCCCTGCGCTCCCACTCAATATGTCATGTAAAATAATGGGCTGAAAACTGGCTGACCTACCTATCTGCTTGGTGGTTAAATGGAGTTTATCTGCATGGTATTTCATTTCTTTATCAGAAAACAAAACAGGAGATACAGGAAGCCAAGGAAACCTTGAAAGGAAAACCATAACAGTGCTAAGTAAGATTTGATGGCCCAGACACAATCCTGAGAGGCTAATGACGTCAGTGCTCCCTCCCTGCTTCCTGAGCAGCCCTGGCAACACCACAATTCTCTCCCTGCTTCCACCTTGCTCAGGGCATTTATCCTGCTCTCCCCTCATGATAAGCACATCACATACAAGGAGGCTGAGCTGCCAAACACCAGAGGAGGACAGAGCCAGAGTGAGAGCCATCATCACTACTTCCATCAGAACTCCACCCCATCCAGCCTTTTTCCTCCAGGGTCATGTCCTGGTTTCAACCAGGACAGAGTTAGTTTTCTTTTAGTAGCAGGTACAGTGCTGCGCTTTGAATTTAGTGTGAAAATCTGTTGATGGCACAGGGATGTTTTGTTCTTTGCTAAGTAGTGTTTACACTCAGGGATTTTTCAGGTTTCCATTCTCTGTCAGCGCAGGTGCACAAGTTGGGAGGAAGCAGAGCCAGAACAGCTGACCTGAAGAGGCCAGAGGGATATTCCACACCATGGAATGCCATGTCCTGCATATAAACTGGGCAAGTTGGCTGGGAACTGCTGATCACTGCTCCAGGACAGGCTGGGCATCCATCAGTGTGTGGTGAGCAACGGTATTGTGCATCACCTGCTTCTCTAGAATTTTACTCCTCTTACCTTCTCGCCTTCTCTTTTTTTTTTTTTCGTCTCAATTATTAAACTGTGGCAATCACAACCCATCTTTTCTTTTTGATTCTCCTCCCCAGCAGAGGCAAGGAGGGGACTGAGCGAGTGGCTCCATGGTGTTTAGCTGCCAGCTGGGATTAAACCACAACAGGCCATTAACATTACAGACACAAAAAGCATCAGCTAAATCCTGAAATACTTGCAGGAAGCTGCCTGGCAGCAGCTGTGTACAAGAGATGAGACAGAGCACTGGAAAGGTGAAGAAACAGGCTGTGTATGGAAGCAGGTATTAGAGAGCACTGGGCATTGAGATGCTATTGTTGGGGCCAAGCTGAATCACTTTTAGCAACTAGGTCATGAGTTTGTAGCTGGGACAACTCCATTTGTGATGAGTTAACCTGGTGTTTTGTCCAAGGCCTAAGGACCTTTTGTACAGGGCACTCACTTTGTCATGAACATAAGTGCTGAAGAAACACAGTAGCAAAATTAAAAGACTGGAAAAGAAGATTTAAATTCTCACTTTCATTACTCTCTCATTTTGTATCTAATCCAAGTAAATAATAAGGTAAACAATTACTGCATTCTGTAGTAAGAGACACAATCTTCTTCACATGGCTTTGTTTCAGCAATATCTAAGGGCAGCAGAGAAGAAAGAAACTTTATAAAATCTGGGCTCATTTGTTACTTACCTAGGAATTTTAAACCACTTGATGGATTCTAGGGGTCTAGCACATATTAAAATATAAGGAAATTAACCTGATGGGAGTTAAGTGTTCCTGCAAGTCTCTTTAAAGGGTCAAAAAATTAAACTGGTATCAGAGGCCCACAAATACACAACAGCTGCTTCTACTTCTGTTTCTGACTGCCCTCTATGAGTGGTGGTGCTGTGAGAGTCCCTGCAGAAGTTCACATGATGAAGAAGAGGGTAATGTTCTGACAGATGTTGTCAGAAAGTGCCAGATGGCATGAAGCAAACTTTTGGATAAAGAAGTGGAGGCATCCAAGGAATGTGCCTGATTAGGAGACTTGCCGGAAGGCTGCAGCTCATCCCTATGGCACCTCCCTACACACGAGGCACTGTCCACTAGAGCAGCCTGACTCCTGCACAGGTGAGACCCAGAGCAGCCCTGGAGCCTGGCAGCAGGGCTTACATCTGGGAGTCCAGTGCCTCTGTCTCCTCAAATGGCTTTTAAACTATGACATTTGATACAGACTTTTTATAGTTCTGCAAAACTAAACATATTACTGCCATCCCTTGCTTTTCACCACCCTGCTTAATCTCCCTTGATTTGTGTTGGCTCCTTAGACAGCTGTCTCCTCTGCTTGCACACTCATACTATAACCAAGTCAGGGTGTAATTCCTAGAATGACAGCAGCCACAGTGGTAAATAGACCTCTAGAAAGCACCTTATACCACAGGGCTTAGTCCTTCTGGCAAACAGGAACAGGTCATGGAATTGAAGTGTGTGTCCACCAGGTTAACTACACCTGCTGCTAGCTCTGTGAGCACAGACGCGATTAAGTGACACCAGTACTGCTGAAGTGGTACAACATTTATGTTCAGATAAGGTTGTAGAACCCTCCAGCTTAAAGGGGGGTCAGGACAAGAACAAGAATAAAACAGGAGTGGGTGAATTTCAGAGCTGTCATGTTAAAATGGCCTCGCTACTGCAGCAGCTCAGTGCTGCAAGCTCACACAGCTCAGTGTGCTTCGGAAACAGCTGAACACCAGACAGAACAAAAACAAACAAAGAAAAGGAACTCACTCACCACCAGGAAGGTTTTCCCTGGTGTCCTCAGCTAAAATGTTAACCTGGATGTCTTTCAGGATAAATATCTCGGGAGTTATTTGTACACAATGCTGCAGTGTTTACCTTTTGATTACAGATCTTTACACTCTGTCCATTATTATTGAATGCCAGGATGAAAGGCAGCCTAAGGGCCTAAATGCAATGTTCTGTCACAAAGAAAATACAGCAAAAGTAATGGCAGGCTCTGAAATTAGAGATATATTAGGTTGGAAAGAAAAACGAACACAGTTATCAGGGCTTCTTTTGCAGAGTGTTTGGCTTTTGCTTTAAGAGAAGGATTCATGCAGTTTTGCCTTGACAGTGACATGTAAAGCCTGGATTTGGATATAAATTGAGGACACGGGTATAAAATCCTCATGACTAATTTCTGCCTCTTGCATTTGTGTCTGTACAAATAAAATGGGAATTACAGGGGTTTTAGCCTTAATGTCTATGCAAAAGCACAATGAACACTATACTGTGCTTTAAGTTATCTAGAACCCTGATTTTTAAGCATCTTAATGAAGTTTAATTTATAGTTGTACTCATGTTTCAAATTACTTGTACAAATATGTATGATTTTTATTAATCTTCTCTTCTATCATTGGCATACAGTTTACTCCTTAGTCTGCTGCTAGAGTCATACAATTCGTTTGCAATTTTTATGCTCATGTTCCAGCAGTCCAGATTTGGATTTTGAAAGGCCAGATCCTGAGGCTGTTTCCAGAAAGCATTTTGATTTGTCACCTGATACAGATGATTCACATTTTTAGCAAGGTCACTTGTGAAGTGTAGATAGCAGCACAAGTGTGCAGACTTCTTTTTTAAATTGCATCATGATACTGCCCCACTTATCAGCACACTTTCTTCCACTGCCCAAATTTTGCCATGATTTTTATCAAAAAAACCTTCCAATGGCTGCTTTTTAACAGTGACTGGTTAGTGCAGATTGCCTGTAAATCTTAAGTCTTTATTTTTAGTTCTCTTTTACAGCGTTTGCTGCAATACTTCTTAGAATACCAAACCCTCTTAGTACACTTAAAACATTCTACCTGTTAGATCCACTTGAAAATTCTCCTGTCACAGGCCAGTTAGGCTGAAATACCACAGCACCACCTGACTTTAAAGAACAAGAGAACTGACTTCAAGTACCTACAACTGCTTTACATTTAAGGGTTGGAAAACAGGCAGTAACAATTTTTCATACAATCTTGCAAGAAATTTAATTCTCATTAATAAGGAATGAGAGTCATTAACACTATTAAAATCTAATTACATTAGCAATTTTCCATCACGTCATATATGAGTAGTTAAGTATTGATACTTGTTTTTCCTAATGGGATTCAAAAGTCTAATTAAAAGTGTCTCTTTTGTGACTAAAGTGGAAAGAATCTTTATAAAAAACAAGACACTTCTAATAGCCAGAGATGGCATATTCCCTTTAACATCATACTTTACAACTACCTTCCTCTTCAGCACTTTAACCAAACCAGAAAATTAAATAAATTTACTTGGTGCTGCAAAAGCACAAGTGTGAGTCCCATTCTCCTCTGTCCTCTCTCCATGCCCAGTTGTTTTACATTTTGTAAGAAGTGAGTAATATTGATAAGGACAGGAATAACAAAACGTTTTGACCCTTTAAACTAGCACTGAGAGTAGGATTTTGCAACATTGGTTAGTTCATGTTTATAAAAGTTTTATTGTGGACAGAGTTGCAATGGAACAAATTATTCCTCTCAAGAAACTGAAACGAGAAAGCAAAAATACGAGTTTGCCAGACAGCTGCCCCACAGTTTGTGAACAGGCTAGCAACATTTGGCTAGTTTAGGCTGAGGTCTCATTATTTTCTAAGCACAACTGTTAATAGATTGTAAGCTAAAAACTGCCTTTGCCACTGAAAGCTTTCCTGCTCTAGGAAAAAGCACAGTGCCTTCGACCCAGTTAACATTTCCAAGAGATTCCTTACCCTTGCTTGTGTTGAACTCTGGAAAACATTGTGTAACAGAAACCACTGCTAAGATGGAGAGAGAGGGAACAGGTAAGAAAGCAAGAACAGCAGATGTTTAGGACATTCAGGGGCCCACAGAACTTCAAGAAAATGATTAAATAATTATGTGAATACAGCAGACCACTAAAACCAGCTATTCTCTAACAGTCTAGGACTTATATTTCATCTGTGGACTGAACCAGGAGTTCATCCTATCCTGAAAACGGCCTTGTCCTTCAATTATGCCACCTTTTTTGCCACTGATGATATATCGCACTGAGTGTTGCTGCTTTATTATTAAAAAATCAGAGCCCTTCACCACAAATTGCAAATCTAAAGTGCTCCTCAGCATGCTGGCTTTGCTTTTCCTCAACATGTACAGATCAACGACAGGTTAATGCTTAGTTAACATTTATTAAGAGCAACATGTTTTCAGAAAATTCAGACTAAAGGTGTCAATTAGATGACAGATCCTTCATGAAAGATGAAAGAACTTCTGTGTTGGGCAGATCCTCTTATGCTTTGCCATCAATGGTTTATTAGTTACAAGGTCCCAAGTGTCCAAGCTTATCAGGAATGAGAAAAGCAAGTATGAACTAAAGGATACTGTTGATCCTTTATTTCACAGACTCTCACTAACAATGAATGGTATCAAAATAGTCCAGAAATTGCAGATTGATACAGCCTTACAGTGACTACCACAAAGCAACATAGCACGGAATGGTTTGGGGTGGAAGGGTCCTTAAAGATAATCTCATTCCAAACCCCTGCCATGGGCAGGGACACCTTCCACTAACCCAGGTTGCTCCAAGCCCCATCCAACCTAGCCTTGAACACTTCCAGGGATCCAGGGCAGCCACAGCTCCTCTGGACAACCTGTGCCAGGGCCTCTCCAGACTCACAGGAAAGAATTCCTTCCCAATATCCCATCTAACCCTGCCCTCTGTCAGTTTGAAGCTATTTCTCCTTTGTTCTGCCACTTCAGGCTCTTGTCCAAAGTCCCTCTCCAGCTCTCCTGGAGCCCCTTTAGGCACTGGAAGGGGCTCTAAGGTCTTTCTCCAGGTGAACAGCCCCAGCTCTCCCAGCCTGGCTCCAGAGCAGAGGTTCTCCAGCCCTTGGAGCATCTTCATGGCCTCCTCTGGACTCTCTCCTGCAGCTTCCCATCCTTATGCTGTGCCCCAGAGCTGGACACAGTGCTCAGGAGGGCTCTCAGCAGAGCAGAGGGGCAGAACACCCTCCCCTGACCCACTGCCCACACTGCTCCTGCTGCCCAGGACACAGCTGATTCTGGGCTCTGAGCTCTCACTGCTGGGGCAAGCTGAGGTTCTCCTCGACCCACAGCCACAGCCCCCCAGTCCTTCGCCTCAGGCATGGCATCAGGGAGCCAGCAGTGTGAGGGAAGCCTGCTAAGAGCCTCTGGAAGGGCAGCCAATCTATACTCAAGGTCACTCTACAAATCAGAAACATCAATGCTGATTACAAATTAAATTCTCTACTGTCTTTTATGTTGGTGCAGACACAGACTGTGTGAAGTGTCTGACATCCTGTACATAATTACTACAAAATCTGAATGGCAGAGATTCAGAGCCACTTGAGCAGTGTACAAATGCTGGCTTTGTGACAGGGCAGCAGCAAGTCGGGATGCTTGACTAGGCAGAATCTTACACCCAAGAGGTTTTCACACCTTTTCAATTTGTGAACTCCCAACAATTTGCTAGCAGAGGTGTAAACTCAGTGCCTCTGTCTGAAAATGCTCTTGCTTTACCTGCTTGTGCCCTGGAGATCAAACCCCACAGCACCAGACTCTCATTTTGCACAGCTATGAAGGGCTGCACAAACTGCAAAAAGTCAGCAAGAATCCAGATCTGCAAGTTTAATCTTAGTTCAGCCTTAGAGCACAAAATCCAAATAAAATCTGCTATGGACAAGAGTCAATATCCAGAGTGTAAATTCATCACGCACACAGGAGTTTTAGAAGCTCCATGCTATCATCTTACAAGGCAGAACATCTTCATAGGACTGACCTATGTCTGTGTGGACTAAGAAACAGATCTGACTCTTTTTCTTGCTTCCAGTAAGACTCACTTATCAGTACCTCCAAAACCATGTCCTAAAGAAATATCACAAAATCTATGTCAGAAAAGACATGTTGCCAAAAATAATTTTCCCCATCTTCTTTGTGTGTGTTCCGGACTCACTTCCTCTCACTGCAGAAGTTAGGTTGATAATCATCCTAAACCTGCAAGATTTCCATTACACATATTTATTTTTCAGTATGTACAGCACAAACCCTGACCTCAGTTTATCAATAAACAGGGGTATTAGGAATACCTTTTGGTGCAGGAGATTTATTATTTTTTAATCATTACCCATCAGCAGAAAAGAATATCCCTAAGCAGTAGAAATAAACCAATAAATTGGACTGACAAATTTTTGAAAGGGGAGAAAACCAGATCTTTTTGCAAAAACAGGGGCAGTAAATTCTTTTCTAAAAGGTATTACCAGAAGCTCTTCTGCATCTCAATCAAAATGCTGCAAGCTACAGCCTTGAGTTTCAATTGCAGATGGTAAGATGACATACAATTAATATGATTCTATTTATGTAGTCTAATCAAAGCATGAGAGAACAGGAAAAACAAATGTAACATACTGTGTGTCTTCAGTCTCAACCTATGATGCACTGAAAGGGATCGTGAGCATTTCAGTACCAAATTCACGTTAATTTCCCTGCATCTGTAAGTGTTCCCTTCTTTCTCAATACCAGCATGGCATCCTGAGCCAGAGGCAGCTCTTATCTCTGAGCTGTTTACAGAAACTGCCAAGAACACATTTCTTCCCCTCTGGAATGCACCAGATGATGTATCAGGTGTCAGAATTTTCTGCCAAAGTTTCCCCAAGGGTAGATCATAATATCTTTTTTTGTTATATGTCACTCATCTCATATTTGACTACCCCCTTCCCCAACTCCTCCATTATTCTTTGTGCAAAAGGAAAAAAACCACCTACTGGAAGAACAGTGTTTGCTCCTGATCACACTCTGACATCTTCACTTTGTGTCTCTGCATCTTCTACAGACACAAAAACCTTCAATGCCTCCCTGCTCACCACATGGACCTGACTAAAATCTCAGCACACAGTGCTGTGATCCCATTCTTTGTTACAGTTTTGTTTCACTGCAGCGACAATGGACTTCTGTCCATCTGGATTACTGAAAGCTACAAAGAACAAGGGGAATGTTCTGCAGGGAACAATGGGGCTTTGGTAAAAAAAAAAAAAGAGAGGCATTAAGATGATTAATAACTCTTTTCTATACCCTATAATGCACAAGCAGAGTTACTTTTCCTAAATAGCTCCCTTTCTTAAGAAGCCTGTTCTTGACATAATAGAGCTCTGCTATTAGCTACCCAGTTCTGATTTTCTGATATATCACCACATCAGGAGATAAAAAAACAACAGCCACATAACAGTGAGCTGACAAGGAGACATTTCTGAACATAAAAGGGACACATTTATGTATTCTGATCTTATATATACAACTTATTTGTGTTTTAAACTGGGATTTTCCTCAAAAAACAGAAAAGAAAAAACACCAAAAAGAGATCTTAAAATAAAGGCAGATTTAAAAATGTTGAAACAATGACAATTTATTCATTTTTCTCATTAAAGCACCATATTCATAAAAACTATTTACTTATTGCTCCTAACCTTGTCTATTTTTTTCCTGCCAATCAATTTATTATACCAATTGATTTATTTTACTGTCCTGGTGAGGCACCATATGTCCCTACAGTCCTTTGCAAGGTCAGACACAGGTGGACATATTAAAGCCTGCACAGAGAAGCTGATTTCCTGTACCAACTGCTGAAAAACACCAGCAGTTGCTGGCTTGGCTGAAGAATTCCATAAACACCAAATACCCCAAATTGAGCCATTTCTTCAGCTCCAAGACCCTCAGATCGAGCACAAAAGACACTCAATGCTTCATGCAAAATCATTTCATTCATCAGATGCCTCGCAGACTGGAATCACAAAAATTCATCACCATTTACCAGAGCTGAATCTGTCTCTGTGAGGATGCAGCCACAACCAGCACTGTGCTCAGTATGGGGCTGCTAATACAGCACATTAACAGTGCGTGGGTAATGGTCTGTGCCACTGCACAGGCTGGATCCCATCCTTTTAGCTGCATGACAGCTCATTTGGTGCTGCTTCTGCTCCCCCTTTGCATGAGAATCATTGTGTTAGCTCTCCAGTCAGAACTGGGCTGTTTGAACATGCACACCAACAAAACCTTCCTTCTCTGCACCTCCCAAACAATATACAGAAAGAACTGTTAGATGCTGCAGTCACATTCTCCAGCATTAGCTCCTGTAGAATTCTTTACACAGTATTTTCCCATAATTTAGGCTGATCTGTTTGTCTGACATTGCAGCTCAGCTCAAAAGTTCATCCAGTCTTAGTGACTTAGTCAAAATTAATTTTCATCCTACATATGGAATTAAGACCATGAAGGCCATTGTGCTGTGAGACATAACACCCTTTTACATCCACTACAGCTGTTACTCCTACAGAGTACAAGGTATGGAGAGTGTGACAAGCATGTAGAATGTTAAATGAAACATGAATGATTTTCCCTCTAATTAAAGTTAATTAATTAATGAATTTTCAAGCACATAAGTAAATGTTAATAGCAAAGGTTTAATGCCAGTGCATAATTAATAAACTTAAATATCACTGGCATATATTTTGAAACATCAAAGGAAGGAAAGGAAAAAGGAATTGTGAAAGTGAACAGTTTAAAAGAAAATGAAGTTTAGGTGACCTAATTAAAGGCTTTTCCTCAACTACAAAAAGACATCAAAGTGCTTCTTCTGAAGTTCTTTTGCCAAACCAACAGCCTCAAATTAAAAGCATTAATTTCAAGGAGTGAGTCAGAGAACTACTACTGTAAGAGCCTTCAGTCCCTCTGTGTTGCCACAGAAACAGAACATTTTGGCTAGTTTATAATCCAAGTGCTCCATTTATATAGGAGAATTTATTTTTCTTTTTCACCTTTTCATTTACTCTTCCAGATACATAAGAAAACCCCTCAGAAATTAATGATGCTTGTCCCATGAGTGGCAGCTGGAGTTTGGATGTCAAATAATGCTGGGTTTACATTGTTTTTTCCTAATGGCTTTTGCAGGAGCAACAGTGGCAGCTCTGTGTATTTGCACAGCAGAACAGCCCAACTGGTGAGCCTCTGGCCAGGCTGGGCTCAGCTGCTCTGAAACAAGGCAGGAAAGACCCAGAGGCTGAGCAGAGCTCCCAGCAGCAAGCTCCCTGGGGTTGAGCACCGTGGAGGAAACACACGCACTGCAGGAAATATCCTTCTGGCAAGCCCAGGTGTCACCAGGAATATTTAGGGAATACTGGAGGCTGTCATCCATGTGTGAGGTGCACTGGGTGCTGTTCAGAGCACACCTCTGCCCCACACATTGCTACTGCCAGTGAGGTGACTTTTGCCACTGGTGTTTGATGAACTTGGCATGATCCAGCTTCTAACATAAATAGAGAAAACTGGGGATAGATGAGCTGATGTAAATTCCACCCAAGTAGACCTTTCAGGACAAAATTGCCATAAGTTTTTGTTTCACTCATCCTGGGTACACTTTGCTATGAAGGACACAAACTGTATATTCTACATAAATTCAATATATGTATACTATGCTCAAAATACAAGTTAATCAGGTTGAGTGCTACCTTCTTGGAAACAACTAGCAACATGTCTTGTTTCTATGGCTTTTAATGAATATTCTAAATTGAAGAAATGCATAAACATAAGGGTAATTTCCATTGCTAAAGTTAATCAGTTATCTTATACATTTTATGCATCTGCATGATTTTTCATCTGTACTGCATAAATGTATCTTCTCATTTTTAATATGCATATGTACATCCAAACACTCCACTTGTGCCTATTTGCTTTTACAAATTTCTATAACCACACCTGTCTCAAGATTTAAGAAGTCTGTGACTTAGAAGAAAAATTATCAGCAAAAGGTTGTAAAATACTTGCAGATTCAAGGAAGCATTTAACTTAGATGTGAACTTGCCCTTTTGTAACTCAGTTTTTCTATCAGTCAAATGATAATAGAAGAATCTCCTTCAGAAGTTGGCATATCAGCAAATGTCCAATACAAAAGACAACTCCATTAAAGAAATGGTTTTATACATACAAATGTTAGGTAAGAAATTTGACAAGGGTACAGCAAATCTTCACTGGTTAGCATTTGCAAAGGTCCCTGAGATGCAGAGATGAAAGGTCTTCACTATGAAACAAAATGCATATTTGTTATTAACACCAGTCTACATTTAATAGCTTTCCCAGTCCACCCCGAGTAGATACTAATGAACCTTCAAACATTTCTCTAGCTCATTCCAGCACAAAATCAAGGTCTTGGCAGAGTCAAGAGAATTAGGTACCTAACAAAATAACTTATGGTTGTTTTCTCAAAAGGGTTGACCTTCACCTGATTTTGTTTAAATCACTATACATCCAAGTCAAGTCCCCATCACTTTACATGGATAGAACTAGAAGCAGTATAAACTTCACCTTTTAATATGCAACATTTCATTATTTACAAGCCAACAAAAGAGGTTTAATAATATAATTTGGGAACTGAAGCACACCAGCTACTTGAAGGGACTTTTAGATCAGTGAAGCTGCTATTAAAGTGCCATCAAAGCATTTTTGACTCCATACAATTAATCATGAAATCTGTTCCTGCCAGCTCACTTATCATATCTGAAATATTAATTTTGAGCAAAATTAAATTGGACACCTACCGACAGCAACATTTTGCCCTTCAGAACTCCCCTTCACATTGATTTATTAACGGCTGCCAGAACAGTGTACCAGAGCAATTTATTACTGCTTTCTCGATGTTTCCCTGTGCTTACAAATAGTTCTCCAGAGTGAAAGGTGCTACCTGACAGCATTCTGACAAAGGTGCATTTTTCAATTTGCATAATGTTCTTCAGATTTATTAGGATGTAAGGAAAGGTATTTCTTTCTATTTTCAATGGGAATGGGGGATTCAGAGTGGAGATTCTGTGTTGAGTTGCTTTCCAACAAAGCAGACCCAGCATGTCCATTAGTGCTTGGTGTGATTTCAGACAGAAGAGTCAGCAAATTCTTTTGTTTTATTCATCAGCATCACTTTCTTTGCTTGCAAGACAGCCACAGATATTTGTACTGAGCAGTAGGCAGAAGTGGGTCTGAAGATGCAGTGTTAGCCTGAAGAGAGATAAGGGCACATACACACACGTGCCTTACAGCTTTTTGAAAAATATTGTGCTGAAAAGGCACTTTTCATTGGGTGAAAAGCAAAAAAAACACCCACCACAGTTTCATTCTGACCAAAGTGAGGTCTCTTCTCTCTACAGCAAGAAGGTTTGGGATAGATCTACATAAACCATGAAAGTTTGGCATGGGGCATTTCAATCTGACATCATCAAGTACAGTTAATAGAAGGGAAACTTGAAGCTTTGGTATGCCTGGTCTGTGTTAGAGTTACTACATCAAGTGGTCAGCCTGATCCAAATCCCTAACTTTCAAGTGGATGCTTCAGTCTTTGAAGTATTCAGTGTCTGGCAGAAGATTCTAATTCAGTGGCTTTAATTCCTTTCTGTAGAACTATTCCAGCCCTCCTGTTTCTACCATTTCTGTGGCTGCACAAAGAAGCAGGTCCCACTGTTACAGATATTGGTTTATGAACTTACTGCCTGAGAGAAAGACAATTCATAAATACCATGGCTGCTGCCTGTTAATTTTCCTGGCTCCAATCCAACTCTTCCATCTATGTGCTTATTTTTAAGCATGAATAGTCCCATTAACGTCAATTGGGCTGCCTGTGTTCTTAAGTAAAACAGGTGTTTAAGCACTTTGCTGCATCAGAGCCTATGAATGCACATCTGCCATCTTCTCTGGCTCAGTTAAAGGTTCCTTCCTAATCATTATACATTTATCCAGGAATTCCTCTAGTTTATACATGCATTCACACATTCAGACTTTGCAACAGGCTACTTGACACATTTAAAAGCAGTTGTGTTTGTAATCAGAGACAAAACTGTCTGGCAATATAAATTTGAATATATATATATTGAGGGAACACACACTGCTGAAACTATAATGGGGAGAAGAACACACGGTTGGACATTAGTGGAAGGGAAGTTTTCGGTAATTGACTGGAAGGCAAAACAAGTTAAACATGCACAGAACCAATTAAGACACTCCAGATGGGGCTGGAAAAAAATGTCACCAGCATGTAGCAGAAAGCAGTCTTTTAAAACATGAACGTGAAACTGAAAACTGTTCATGCTGTTGTCAACTCTAAAAACTCATTAAACACAAAAATTCCTATCCTTTCGAGAGCCACCTATGGAAAACCTGTTGCTAGCACTTATTTGCATCATTGTATGTAGTCAAGGCGAACATTGCCAATTCTGTGTGAAAATGGAGTTCCTCATTAACAAAACCTGAAAAGTCTCTTGTGTCCACTGCTATTGTGTTCCTGGGTACATATGCAGCATGCTGTGATGTTTTCTACTCTACCCTGATTATCATTAAGTGGTAAAGATCCCTCTTGGGAATATTTAACATGGTTTTTTGCCAGTCTTTGACAGCCAACCAAGAGCCAACCTCCTTGTAGCCAAGCTATCTCTCTCATAGTGTGCAGTTTGGTATTTTTACCCTAAAAACTGAGCTGCTTGACTTTTTTCTTGACCTGTCAAAGAAAGATAAGGGAACACAGGTACACCCCCGAAGTCACATACTGATGTACCAATGGTTATAATGCTGTCCAGCAAGTGCTGATGTGGAAAAGTGATTATGGGAGAAAAACGTCTGGCACAAACCAATATCTGGAATTTCCTCATCTGCTCCTGAGCATAGCAGACAGAAATAATGCCTCTAATAGAGGAAAAGACTGAATTCAAGTATGTATTTCTGAAAACCTGCTCCAAAGCCTCATGGATTATCTTAGGTTTACAATGGTGCTCTCTTTTCCAGTCTTCTGATTTATCTTTTGGAAAGCTTATATCCTATTAAAGATTTCAAAGTTTAGCCTTCAGGGTACTTTCTGCTGTAATCATATTGTCAACAACAAGCCTAATTTCATAGTCTTCACCAAGATCAGTCACCTTCAGTCTCGCTCTTCTTTCAGGAAAAACACGTCATAATAAAAAGAGAGTGAACATTATGATGGTGCAGAAGTGCAAAAAGACTTTAGACCATCACACTGAACTCAATATTAGGAACAGGAAGGGCCCTGTCTAGTCTATCCCCCTATCAATTCCAGATTTAGTGCCATGTGGTATTTCATGCTCCATTTGAAAAAATATTAAACCCACTTCCACCCTCAAATTCCTTATACCATCTAGAATAATTTACTCATTACTTTGATAAATACTGTTTGATTTCTTTTTACTTTCTTTTTCATAGCACCCATTATTCCTACTCATAGTTTTAGCAAGCTGTCGTGTTTTCTAAACCTAGTTATCCTTCAGTGTTGTCAGATATTTATTAAATAGGTATTTTATCATCATTTTGGCAAATTATTTCTTCATTTTACCGGGTTTTTTTCTATATCAGCCTTTCTAGCTGTTTAATCAACCACTTTTGCTGAACTTTCCTCCTGTATCTTCACTTTTGGTAATTGATGTCAACTTTCAATGTCCATAAAGAAATCAGAATAGCCAAAGCTGTACTTACAATTTAAGACTCAAATATACCAAGATAAGGTTAAAAACACAGTGCTTTTTAAAATATACTTGAATTTCTTTAAGACACTTAAAGATCACCTTTTCCACCTAAGGACTGCACATGACCCACAGTGTTACAACAGATCTGAGTGTTGTAAAAGACAATGTAAAACTTCTCCTGATATCACCATGAGTGGTGATACCTTTCTACTAAGTATGTCTCCCTGTAAATCTTCATCCCCCACCTCCTGCTTTTTTTTTCTATTTATTCCTAACCCTACTTCACATTTATTGTTAAATAAAATCTGTACTACTGACTTGGGCCTCATTTGCACCTTAATTCAGGCAGAGTCATCTCTCTAATAAACAGTTTCTTTTTACTTGTCTTATGAGGTAATTCTTTTTTCTTATTTAAATGCCAGAAGCTAAAACTCAATGAAAATAAAAAATGAGACTCTTACAATAGCATCCGGAACACAGGAGCTTTCGAGAAATGGGGTTCTAATGATTTTGAATTTCATTTGCCAAATCCACAGAAAGTCCAAGCAAGTGTACAAATTCAGTCTTCACCATTATTCTATGCCTAGTTTGTTACCTAATAGTCCTGTAATTATTCCTTGACAATCCCTTCCCCATTATTTCACACACATTTCACATTGTAAAACCATACTGTTTCCACTATCTCATCTCCTATTACATTAAACACTCATTTCTCCATTTACATACTTTCTAGATGACATTATTTATTATTTTCTGTCCCATTTCTAACTGCAAGGTCTTTAAGTTATCATCCAATCTCACAGGTACTCACAGCTCTTCCAAAATATAATACAAGCTGTGAATTTATTTGCCATGCTGCTTAGAGTACCTTCTGGATTATTAAGGTGTTAAATAAAACCAGGTGTACCAATAAAGTCAGAAATATCTCCCTATAACTCAATGCATCTATTTACCAACTTTTGTGACAGATAATAGTCATAGCTAAGATAATTTAAACTAATTTTTCACAAGTAAGCTATAGCAACCTACAAGATTAAGTTTTTCTCCTGGATGCTTTTTTTTATTTTTTATGCAAATAAAAAATATAAAAGCAATGTAACCTATTGGGGATCGGTTTTGACATAAATCTCTTGACTAACCATTGCTGTTGATCTTCCCTGCATTACTAGACCTATACATGTTTTATAGATAGACATATAATCACATCAGGAAATCTGTTGTTTCCTTAATAGATCCAAAACACATATTATTCATAAACACATTTATACACTGCTTTGATCAAATTTATCAGACAAATATTGCTATATGCACATGTTAACAAGACACAAATTAAGAGCTTATGATCCAAAGTACACCACTGTCAGAAACAGTGAAAGAATAGAGTAACTGCAGGGGGGCTAAATAAGCCCAAATTATTTTTTTTCAATGTCTTGAAGAATGAATGAAGCATGAGGAAAGGCTCCAATTTAGCATAAAAAATGCATTTATCCTGAGGTAGGAAGGAAAGAAGTACTCTACATTGCCTAATCCCTCTCCCCTTCCTTGAGTAAAGCTTTTTGTGCTTTGGTCCCTCACACATCCATCAAAATTAAAAATAATCAAGGCAGGATCTGTCACTGAGAAAGAGTCTTCTCCTTCCTTCATTACAATCAAGCACTGCTTAATGGACTCTGCTGCCTTCAACACTGGTGGAAAAAGCCCTGCCTATCTTGTTTCAATCTTCTGTAAGTTCCTGGCTTCAGTTTACTCATGGAGATGAATCTGACTCGGAATCTCCCTCCCCCAATTCTTATCTATTTATCTTCCTCAAGAGAGAGAATTTTTACTAGAGAAGCAGTCCTTGAGACCGAGTTGAGCAGTGCAACAGTGACATCCCATGGCTTCCTACATCAGGCTCCACAGAGCTTTCTTGGCGTGGCAGTGGCCTCCCCTGGCCTGCTAAAGAAAACTGATGATCACTGAATATTAGCTGCCCTCAGTGCATTTTATCCATTTACCTCCACATTAAAACTACCTGGGCAGTTTTCTCCATGTTTTCAAAGCACCATGAATCAAATGCAGCCTTAGACTCAGAATTACCATGGTCTCCTTGCCCTGCATGTTGACAAGGCAGATTTAGGAACAGACAGGTGTGTGGGCGTCCTTATCATTCCTCACTTAGGGCTGCAAGGGAGGTGCGTGTGAGGCATTTTTTGAGATGCACACAGCTCTCAGGAGTCTGCTGCATTTCTTTTATCAAAAAGGTACCCACAGCCTAACAGAAACACTGGTGGGTGGGTGTGTGGGGGTGTGTGTGTGCGCTACAGTGTTCTGTATGCAAAGGGAGTGGAAAGGTTATGAGAAGTGTTAAATACAGAATTGCTGTTTAGTTCAAAGGGATCCAAAATATACATTCCTCAGAGACCATTCAACTCCAACGCTAAGTGAGCAAACTAAACCTGAGCTTTTCATTACCTCAAGTCTGAGCTCTAAATTTGTCTTAATACCTGAAGTGAGGAATAGCTTCTATATTTGACGGCAATGGATTTAATTATGCAACTTTTATTATGTTTATCTAATGCTGCTCTGCAATATGGTGTGCAAGGACTAAACAAGTTTTATTATCCTTTCCCTTGCACTAAGGGTGCCCTATTCTGATGCTGCCCAGGGTGGCTGGGGACCTCCATTCACCTTGCCATGTACAAATCCTCTCGTGTTTTCTCCCTGCAGACATAAATTATTCAGTCTTGACTGAACATTTTGGTAACTTAAGCAGCAAAACCTTCCTCAACACTAGATAAATCTGACACAACAGCCAAACAGGAGCAGCCCAAATAAACTACACTATGCATGACCAGAATGAATTCACAACACAAATCTGTAAAACAAAAGAACCAGTGACTATCCTAATCAAGCGTTCTGTACCTGCAGGCAACCATCCAACACATTTTTAATTCAAAATATTTACTTCACATACTGGCACTTCACAAACTATGCGAGTCTTGAGACCAAAAGGCCACAAGTCACAGGTACATTATCTCACAGGTTGAACCAAGGCGCAGCTTTGCTCTTTGGTGTTAAAGCTCTATTTGCACACAAAGTACTAAAACATGTGGCACCTTCAACTCCATCCATTTCTATCATAAAAAATGTTAGTTGGCTAAAGCTTTGTCATTAACTAATGCAGTAAGGAGCTGATTTTTTTTTAAGCCTAAAACATCTAGAACTGTGTTCTCTTTATTACTTATGCCTATTGTGTTTGTAGGGAAAAGTCATCATGAGGAACTGCCTCTCTTCCCACAGACTATTAAGAGGAATGCAAGCCATGTGTAACTATCCATTTTTAGTCTAAAAGCTTTCCCTTGTGTGTAGAATGCTTTCCAATTTACACAGACACACTCCTTTCAAACTAAAAAAAATAAACAAAACCCAACCTGAAGCAAAGGAATTTTTCCATATTCCCTTTTTCTTCCTTTTTCCCCCTGCTTTGTGTTTTTGTCTACTTTATTCTGTTTTTTTCCAGTAATGAATCTTACTTTGCCCAAGTCTTTTTGTCATTTTGTTGAAACTATTCAAAGTGCCTCAAGCTGCTAAACAGCTGGCAAAATACACAAACATTTAAGACTTTAGTCTGAATATTAAATCACGGTTTCCAGGAGAGAACAATGTGGTCCTTTCTGATTTAATACTTTCTTTTGAACTGTATGTCATTTTTGATTTCAAATTAATCTGAGCACAGAAAACAGGCTGAATATATTTTTATTAGAAGACACTCCAAATATTTAGACAGTCATTTTAATCATGTTGTGGCAAAATTATTATGCTTGTCAGTTTGAAAACATGCAATTTCCATATTTCCCTTACATTAACTCTCTTTAACAAAGGATTATTAAAATCTTAAATGCTATTTACTCTTCTTTTCCCCTCCCTCTCTGGCATGCATACTTAAAAGAAGCCCTAATAAAATATTTGGGCTGCATTAAGAAACATCTGAATTGCAGTTGCAATTCTAGTGTAGTCACAAGCTTGTCATTAAAATGCATAGCAAAGTGCTAGTGCAGCTGTATACAGCTTTTATTATGCAGACTGCTAAATAGATGAAACATATTTTAATTCCATGTAAACCATGCAGCTAGAACCACGGAAGTATGAGGCTTTTTTATTTCCTCAGGAGAAACCCAGATCCTTGAGCTCAATAACTTCCCTTGGCCAAGGGCCAATCTAGATTTATTGCAAGAGTCCCTGTGCTGCCTCTCCAGACACACATTTTGTAATACATGGAGAAGCTGGTGGGAAAGGCAAGCTTTCAGCTTCCACCACGTCTTTTTATTAACATGTACCTTTTAATACTTTCAGGCTCTAACTCTATATTCCCTGGGTAGGAGAGAGGCAGCTGCCCTCAGGCTGGCAATCGGCTGTGATACCACAGGAGTTGGCTCACACAGGGGTGCACCAGAGCTAGGACCTCATTGCTGAGGCAGAGAACAAAAATGCCCCCAACTGCAGCTTTAGACACAGGCCACACCTTTTATAAGTGTCCTGAGCAGTTCATGACAGCCTAAACACTCTCCTACAAAGACTGAGTCAGTCTCTATCCTGACCAAATTCTAGCTGACCAGTGCATGAACAAGCTTTGATACAAACCTCATGTCTCAAGCATTAATCTGTGTTAGGAGGCTGCTAAACATCAATTATTTATAATCACAGCCTGTGTCACCATCCTTAATTTTTATTTTGAATTTAATGTAACAGGACAACAATAAAGGCAAAGAAAAGCCTGAAACCTCTCACACAAATCTTCTGGAGTGTTGCTGGAATAACATGGAAGAATCATAGAAGACCACGCAGAAGGATACTCTGAGACAGCAGCAGACAAAGAATTTGGCAGACACATCCTTCTTTAAGGCAGTTGTGCAGCAGAATTGCAGCAGAAGATAATAGTGCAGGCTCTAAAGGACAAAGAGTAGAGCCCACAAGCAATCAGTGTGAGAATTAAAGGATATAACCCTAAAAAGAAGCATGTCCTTTGCCAGATTTCAGCCCTCTGTAAGCTAAGCAACAAGGAATTTTCTGGCCCATTGTGTGCCCTTCTATTGAGGTGGCAGCAGAGTCTCATTATCTCCGTGGGCTGTAAAAGTGCCTCTAATTAGCTAGTCACCAATGCTCTACCAGAGGGTATTTTGGAGTAGATATATTCTAATTGTCTCTGTTGGGTGTCTACAGCAATTCCATAGAAAACAACCTTCACACAGGGTGTGCTCAGCTTGGAGGCATTCCTGTCTCCTCTGTCACCCATTCACAGCATTTTAAACCTGGATGCCACATAAAGCTGAGATGGACGTGCTACTGTTAAAGACAGAATAAAAATGAAATGAACCAATAGACCGAGGTTAAAAATTGGAAGTAGCAACAGTTAATTAGTTCCATAGTTGAAAAGAGAGAAGCCACAGTGCTTCTGCTCAAGAGACTAATGCTGCTATTACAGTATGCTGCTATTAGAATATTCCAGTAATGTATTTCTACATTTCTATTTTTTAAAAAGTAAAAAAGGTGTATTTTATTATTGATTTCCAATAGCTAAAGCTTCCGTATTTCTCAGTCTTCCTATGGCAGTCAGATCTCCTCACTCTGATATCTACAAGGAGAATAAATAGCTACTTCTCCCATACCACAAAAGAGGGCTCTGTAATGCAAAATAAAAGAGAATATTCATTAGTATGACAGAAAATTACTTGACTCACCATCTCCATCCTCTTTTCCTCTGCTCTCTAAAGGAGCCATAAACATTCAACTGACTTTTATCTTTCCCTTGTAGTACTGGTGATATATATGCTCACTCACACACACCAGGCTTTCATTGTCACCTAGAGCCTTAGGGCCAAGTTTTCCTGTATCCCACACCCACAGGGCTAGGGGAATGCATACATGTCTTACTATAGATATATATTTATAGAGAAGGACGGAAAATGGTTACTTAGCAAAGCACTTATGCCACCCTATTTTCAGAATTTGTAATTTCCAAGGATCTTAGTGATAGATTCGTGGGTAGCATCTTCTGTAGTGCAAAAATATTTCATATGATATATTTTCATTTCTACATTGGGAGTAAAAAAAAAAAGTTCAGCTAAACAAAAAGTCATATATATAACACAACATCTAAGTGACTCAGATTCAAAAAATATGTTATCATCTGCCTGCTGACAGGATTACTGGTGCATCTAAGAGTTATTAGTCTTCATCTTTTTTATTGTTGTTTTTAAAGCAGACAGTGCTGCTCCAAGCACTGGCACTGGAGCTCACTCGCCAGTCCAGACCAGTTTGGGCTACAGCAGCTGCGGTCCCATGACAGCTTGACTTGTAACACCATCAGTCTGAGTCACCTGACCCCCAGACAGGTATCAGACAATGTAGCAGTAGGAAGTTTACATTCTGGGTGAAGACATTTTACTTTTTTAAGTCTGCTTAGTTGTTCCTCTGTCTGATAATGATCACTCAAATTTTGAGATAGGAGCAAAAGATCACTGAATAACGCTGTCACACTAGTGGCTCAACACTCACCAGTAACCTCAGTGTGCTTCCATTACTCTTAGCTACACATCCAAGGGTATTGCTATTTACAGCAGGATATTCCTGAAGGCTTTCTCATTTTCCATGCAATATTTCTTTTCCTGTTTATGAGAGTATTTAATCCACTTTCTTTAAGTTTGAAGGTTACTGGGGTTGCCATTCACTCACATTTCACAGGCTCATGCGTGACTTAGGCTTTGATCACAAATGCAAATCAGAGCAGCATATTTTCATTAATTTATTGTTTTTAATAAAAAAATGAGACTTTCATGTCTGGAGATTTATCTAGATGGTTCATCACTTAAGTAAGAACACATCTTAATGAAAAATCACAGGATGCCAACAACACTGCTTGAAAAGTTACTATTTTCTATGAACACAATGTTCTTCCATCCCTTCTCCAAATCAGATGTCTATATGTCTAACAATAGGAATGTTTTTCAAACATAACACCCAAAACAATGTCTAAGTTCCCTTCAGCTCCAAAAAACACGTTTTGGTTGACTGAACAGATTACTTGAAATAAAGCATACACAAAACCGAGTTTTCTCTGCCTTTCACTCATTTTCATCTTGCTGATATGTTATTTACGTTCTGTTCAATAAAATAAAGTCAAGATTAAAAAGTTGAGCTGCCTGAGGGCACTCTTTGCTAACAGAGATTTTCAAGTGTACAGCTTGTTTTCAACTTTTAATAACATCCAGAGAGATACTTTGTGCTATAAACTACCCATGTGATGTGTGTGTGTGTGTGTGTGTGTGTGATCATTGAAACTCACCAAAATTAATAACATTTTCTCTTCTATGTACCTTCCTTTTCCTTTTTGATTTTTCTCTGTGATCTGTATGAACACTCCACTCTAACAGCACCTCACCAGCTGCCTGGGTGAGGACCAGGAGAGCAGAAATTCATGGTATGAAGACAGAGAAAGCCTCAAGGAGAGTAAGGGTGACTCTGGGAGGCACACTGAGTTTGTTTGGGGGCCTATATTGCGTACAGCCCCAAGCTGAGTAGGATTTGTTGCCAGACCAACAATTGTCACTGTTTATTAGAGCCATTTTTCCTCAACCAGTGAAGTGAAAATGACAAGAAAATAATCAACAGCTGTCTGAGAATATAAGCCACCAGCAAGCAGTCCTTCGCAGCAGCATGGAAACAAAAAAAAGAGCAGCCATTAAGCTTCCTTAGCACATCTGGAACTGGAACTGGCTCTGCTTCTCAATTGCTGCAGAAAGCAATGGAAAAGCCCAATTGAGGAAGAAGCAGCTGTATTAGCCAAATTGCAAACGGCTTGGAAAGAGGCCTTTTCAGCTGATGCATTCTTCAAAACCTCTCAAGACTGGTATGACAAATGGTGCACTTCCTTCCCAAATCAGGGGTTAAGTGTGCAAGAAGGACCTTGTGCAGAAAGTTGTCTGTAGGGATTCCTGCCCACTTTCCCCCTTTTGCCTGGATTCTGCTGCTTCTGTCAGCACACTGCAATTCCCAGCCCACAGGACTGTGTCAATGGTGCCTTGTGCCATCCAAAACTTGTGCTGGTCCTGTCTTTAGCATATATGTGGCAGAGGTCCCCATCCTCTCCCACTCTTCATCCCATCGATGTGTGTGAAACACTGAAGAACATCTGAGAAAGGGACACAACTAGAGAAACTGTTTCAGAGTTGTCCTTGTTGGCTCCTCACTGGCAGATAACCACAAGACTGACAACTGACTTTGTGACAATTAAATACACATAGTGTCCTCTGTCCCCAGCTGAACAGGACCTTAGAGCAGCACCAGGACACCAAGAAAGAGATCATGCAAACCTTCTGCTCCTCTCTCTCCCTGGAAAAAGGGCTCCTTCCCATCATTTGTCTCTCTAATTCTTCCCTTTCGTCTTTCCCTTCCCCATTAGTGCAGTTGCAATGAGAAAGTTGTAACCATGATAATGCTGCACCTCAGGAAAACGGGAAATGGCACAGGATTACTTTTATTATACCTTGAAGTGTCCAAGGCTTAGGGACTGCGATGCTCGTAAATAGCACTTCAAGCAATTCTACTAGAGGTCCTTAGCTGATTATGACATAATTGCACTCTTCCAGGTGCACTACTTAGCCTGCAACCATTCCAGAGAATTGCTAAAAATTAAAATAGAAAAATAATTTAAATGTTCACCAGCTCACATAAAGGTTCGTACTCTAAAAAAATAGCACTAAACTCTACTTTCATTCAGTTATTCCTCAGAAAAAGAATCACAAACTGGATGAATCCCATTTACTTGCCTAAATGTAAAAAAAAAAAAAAAAAAAAAATTTGAAATTGCTACCAAATAGTTTCTGAAAAAAATACATTTTACAGAGACATCCAAACTACTGTTAATTCCTGAAGATTTAGTAAGAAGCTCTAACAAGTATCTGAAATGCCACATCTTGATCATATTTCTCAAAGTAGACACAGCCCACAATTAAAACCCTGAAACCAAAACTCAATTAATTTAGAGGTTTTCCTTTCAGTACATCAGCACCTTTCTCCGTATAAAGATAATTTTTTAAAGAGATTTAAACCTGAATATTGTAGCTAATCCCATAATATCTAATAATTGCCTTATTTAAATGTTCGTTGATCAAGTGAAGATCAAGGAAGCTTCTTGGGAAGAAAGAACAAAACACAAGCAAATAAAAGTGAGCAGCCACAAGACTGTCTGGAAACTTACTAATTCTTCTCTATTTCTAAAAGCAGATGACAATCACCTGCTGTTAGGCCAGCTAGGAACTGTGAGATTTTAAAAAGCATAATTCATTAGTTCTTCATAGTAATAACCTTCACAGAACTCTTCCCATTTTCCTTTGTGCCCCACAATTCAATAGTGCCCCAGTTTCTCTGGTTCATTTTTTGTCTGTGGATTTCAGCAGAAACTAATTGAGCTTGATAAGGGTCAGAAGGGCTGACCCCTCCCAGCTGCAAGTAAGACCAGCCCCCACATTTATCTGGGTTTGGGTTGGGCTTTCCCTTCTCGAGCATCTTTTCTCCTTTGGCTCCAGGCAGCAGCTCCCAGCAGCACCCAGAGACCAGGCTTTCCCCACCACCTCCTGAGCCAGGCTCACAACAGGCTTTACCCATCCCTGGGTACTTTAAATAACAGCAAACTCTTTTTTTTTTTTTTTCTGGCTTTGGGAATCTTTTTCCTGTTAAGTAAATCTGAGATACCTAATTCTATCTCTACTAAATCTGTAACTGTTTTTCCCTTCTGGCTCCACACTCCAGAGCTTGCCTTTGCCAGTGCTCCTTGCAGGGTGGGATCTCCCTCCACAGGCGCTTGCTGAGCTTTCCCAGGTCTCCCTCGTCCCAGACTTGTTTCCTTGCCATCCATTTCTTTGATCCTCTACATGAAGCAAGGTGTCATTTCCACAAACAACATCAGCCGTCAACATGATTTCTTATTATTCATCCAGCAGGATGAAATTGTCATACCCCACACTGGTATCTAAATATTTCCTTCAGATAATGATTGAATAGTCCTTGAAATTGTACCCATTATGCTTCCGACCCCCATTTGCCACCTGCAGTCATCATCTTTGTCCATCTGCACTCATCATGGCTGTTCATCTTTGTCAAATTTACAGCAGTCTTGGAAGGAGCAATGCACCAAGCACAATTGTAAAGAGGAGAAAATAAACGGGGGTGGGCGTTGGGGGTGTTTCTAACAAAAGCAGGTGTAGAAGTTATTAATTAACTGCAGAGATATGGCACAAATTACTTAAAGTACAATTTAAGTAATTGGCACAATGCATTTGCTTGATGCAGATGAGAATTATGTGCTCCTACCTTTTCACTAAATCACTACAGAGCATAAAATTATTTAGGAAGGCACATTCATTAAATTCACCACGCCGTGAGAAGCAAGCCTAACCAAAGTATTTAGAATAAAATATTCATATTTCAGATGATACAGGCAGTAAATTTTGACAGCATCCAATCTCAGGGACTGCAGTATCTATACTCGAGGCCCCAGAGTAGTTGTGTTAATTGTTTCTTTTTTAGAGCAGCACTTAAAAAGAAGAGCTTTAATTTGATCAGATGAAACTTAACGAAGGTGATTTAGCCTATAAAGTTAATCATCACTTTGGTGTCACTTTCACAGGATTTGGAGAGTTTCAATTCTGAAGCAGGAATGCAAACTTCCCAGACAAGGGCACATCTGTGTTTCTCCACTATCGGTTCTACAGATAAAGAAGATGCAGAGTCTGATTCACAGGCACACTGCTTTTCCCAATTGCTTCATGATAAATATAATCTTCCTCTTCTTGGGCTTATTTGTAGATAAGCCTCTATTCCACATACCTATCTGTGTGCTCTCTAGGCTCCCCAGTGTGTATTTCTGCACTTTCCAGAGCATCTTAAAGGAATGGAGGTCTATTAAACACTCATCTGCTGGGCTGGGCTTTCCCCTGCACTCTCTGAGCCTGATCCAATGCCCACACTAAATCAAGAGTGTTTCCAGGCAATGCAATATGCATTCAGTCACGTCCCTGATTACTCACCTCTGTCCCCCATTATTCAGCCTGCAGAGGATACAAGCATTATTAAGGCCACACACACAACTGCACTAAGGACAAATTATGTTTCCCATTTTAAATTATCTTCCTGAAGTAAATACAGCCTGGGGCTGTAGGAGCCATTTCTCTGTCCAGAGATTTCCCTGCTATTTCACTTTTTTTCTAGCAACCGAAATAACCAGAGAGATCATGAGTGCTGAAACTACAATTACAGTAGCGACATATTTTAAAACTGTTTTCTGCGTCATGTCCAAAAGTAATTTCTTTTCATTACATTCATATTGGTAATGATAAACAGAAGATAAGGTCTGGTGCCAAGGTAGATTATCTTGTTTCTCTAGGAGAGAAATTTGGCTTTGTGAATCCAGATATTTGGTATCATACTCATATGTGTTGACAATATTCTCCTCCTCCAGCCAAACAAGACAGCATGAGGGGGCATCAAACACTAATATTGTCGTTAATTAATTAGCAAGGAACAGGAACTCTTCAGGATTACACTCTAGGCACTGCACTCAGAACATGCAAGGCAATTCTTTCAAAGTGTTTGAATGCACAATTCCACATTTAGATAGGAAACTCAGTGCCATATTGGAGCTTTGTCATATTTCTCTTCTTCTCTGTGACATGTTTTCCATTACTTTACTCCCCAGTAAAATTAACCTGAACAGAAGTACAGAGGCACTTTCATCTAACAGATCCAGTTCAAAGTTGTCAGATTTCAACTTTGAATTCTTTGCTTTTGCTCATTCACATTCTATCAATTACCAGCAACTTAAAGGGTTGGTTTTTTTTTTTTTTTGTACCAGGCAGCTTTTACTTGCGAAATATATAACATTTTGAAAAATACTATAATTTTAAGTGTTTTAAAGCCTGCTTTCTACTGTTAATGAGGTCATACAGTAAAGAAATGGCAATTACAATGAATGTCTTTACAGCTACTTTGCTTAGAAAATAGAATGCCTGCACAAATTTGCCAGTTAAAAATCAAAATTGTCATATACTACATGTAAGCCTTTAGTACAAATAGACTTTCTGACAGATTTATGTTCAGGATAAAAAATGTTACCTGTCAAAAACAGCCATAAAAAATTAAATATCTGCTTAATATGAGGCTTCAAGTATTGCGAATGTAGCATTCATTATCATAAATACAGTAGTATGATCTAATTATATATTCTGTACTAGGTTTGTCAGATAACACAAGTTGAAAATGGCACAAGTAAATCAAATATGTTCTGCTTACCTATTGAGTGATAGTGAAATTGCACATAAAAAGGCTTCTTTGCAGTCAATTTTAAGATGCTGCAACTTTGTGACGGGTTTTATTTTATTTTAGGATTTTATCATCAGTTTACCAACTGATTTTAGAGCTTTTTCCAGTGTGAGAGTATCTTCATATCCAAACACAAATAGATGAGTTGTTGTATGAATCATCAATCTTATTAATGTTTATTTCCATCGCACATGCACTGACCAAGTGTGGCCATCTTTTTTCACTAGGCAAAGGCAAGGTAAGTCTTTACAAACCATATAACTGAAATAGAAAAGCAAGGCAAGAATCTGAAGGCCAGTTTGCTTGGGTTTGTCCTCGTTTGGGCTGGGATAGAGTTAATTTATATTAATAATAATTATTATTGTACCTTCCATTTCTGTTCCATTAAACTGTCTTTATCTGAAGCCAGAAATTTTACAGTTTTTTATGCAATTCTCTCCCCTATCCCATTTGTGGGTGGGGAGCAAGCAAACTCTGTGGTGTTGAGCTTCCTTCCAGTTTGAACAACCACAGGTTCCAACATCAGCATGATTGACTTCAGGGGCAAGGGAAAGTGGTTTGTAGACCACATCTTAGACTAAATAAAAAAATAGCCTGTCCTGTTAAACTAAAATCAGAGGTAAGAAACCGTAAGAAATAGAATAGATTTTTCACTAACTTGAAAGGCAGAACTGGGGAAAAATTAAAGTAACTAATCTTTCAAATAACTTTTCTTCAACATCACGTGAACTTTACTTTAATCTCGTGCCTAGTATGGATCACTGGGATCTCAGATACATCTGACTTTTGCTTTCCACTCCATCTCCTATACCCTTGACTTTTCTAGTAGCAGTGGAGGAGCACAATTTCTGCCGTCTCCCACCTTCAGCTGGAGTCATTTTCTCTGGAATGCTCCCTCCCCTGCCTCTCCCCAGTACAGATTTGCCCTCACAGCCTTGTGACACAATGACACAACGCTTGTTCACCAGGTGCATTTTCAACTGTTCTTCAGAAATCAAGAGCTACAGCAGCAGTCTGGGGTGGTCAGAATTGTCTACTCCTTCCATTGCTCCCTCCCTGCAAAGCAAGGTTTTGATCATCCCCTTGTTCTCTGCTCCCAGTTTCTCTAATGTCAGTCTGAACACATTCTCACAGTGCCTCTTTTTCCATATTGTGACATCTGACTGGAGCTTCTCAATTGAATTTGAAAAACTGTGTTAACACAAGGAAATAGCCTAATTATGATCATCATCATTTCCATTCCTGCTACTTGCAAAACTGATCCTGGGGTGACAATCCCATTCTATTTGACTCATATACACAAAACATTCAGTCAAAAGACCACCTCTGTAGAAGAGGCTCTAAAAATAGGTTTTGAAAATTCACTGTTGCTTCTTCTTGACTTAAAGGAAGCTGTCTCATTTATTGAGACATCTGTATTCAGGTTTTTTCCTGAATGTTTTAAACTTCTAAAAGCAAATTTCATGAAAAACAGGGCAAAGAGTGATCCTCCTACATGCATAAAAAAATGTAACATAAGGCTGCAAAGGTACATAGAAGAAAATGGAGGAAACGGAGTATACACACAAATTTAAAAGTTATTCACATAAAAGCTAATATTTACTTCCAAATCCCAATACTATTATGACCATAACAAAACAACCTAGGTACCGATATATATGAGAGACAGGCCACAAGCATCTGTGAATACCTCCTGCCTACCAAGCACAGTAGAACAACTCTTCCAGTCAAAGGAAATGCTGGGCTTAAGCATCTTCAGAAAACAAGCACCCAAATTTCATCTTAGCAATACAAATGAAGGGACTAAATTACTTTCACCTCAACATTCACCCTGCCATAATACTGTTCAAAAAGAGTGAAGAATTGAAAAAAAAAACCAACTTCAAAAGTATTGAAAAACCTGAAACTCTGTTCATAATGTTGCAGCTAAATTATGAATTAAAATCATTCCATTATTATACCACACAATTGGGGCCTACTGGGGAAATATTGGCACACTACAAATTAGAGTTGTAATAATACAAATCTTGATTCCTAATACTTAAAATTTTCCCCATAGTGATTATGGTAAGAATAGTAATAATAATGTGCAATAAAAGTAATTAATCTAATTAGTTCATTAAAATGATGACGGCTATTAACACTATAGGTCATAAATTAAGACAAGACCTTCTCTGAACATTAATAGAGATGAAATATGTTTTCCTCTGCACAAAGGACAAGGCACCAGCTGCTTCTTTGGTGAAAAAAAATAGCAGAATGATTATCTAAAGATGCAAATGGAGTTTCTTTCACTACCCACTATGAAGGTTGAATATCAATGACACAAAAATAATTTTTCTTCAGATGGAAACAACCCTAGCCCACTGCAGAGCAGGGAGGGTTTTTCATTTCCCTTTTCATTCATACTTTTCATTCAAGGCCTATGGCCTGGCAGCACTTCCTCAGCCCTATTGTTCCTCCTTTGTCCCCTTCCTCATGAAAAACTTCCATGTGAAATTCTATATTGATCACTAAACTTCTCATAGGATGTTTGCTTGCTTTCTATAATAAATTTATGGGGTTTCATTCTTGAGCTTTTGGCTATTTATTTGTATGCATTAACTCTACCTATGTGAAATATCATATATGATAATAAATACATATCTTGGTACGTGGAGGTGCAAACCTTGTGCAAAGTTGCAGAAATATATGATAAATCAATTATTTATGTCCTTTTTATTGCCTCACTGGCCAGATAATTCTGTGTTCCCTGGAGCTCTAACATTCCAATCCAGTGAACAGATTACAGCATCCATCATTTGCTTGAAATCCACATTCCAAGTAAATATTTCTTCCATCTGCCTCTAATGTGATATGTCACCTCTTTTCTACAAGAACTGCTATGATTCAGTCTTGAAAGAGTTCCAGGTTTCCCTGCTGTAAAAGCTTTGGAGCCTAACCCAGGCCAAGGAAAATGATGCCATCAAGACAGGACATTCCAGTGCCCTGCTCACATCCACTCCAAGTCTTGGAAGAACCCAAATCACCTTCTTGAAAACAGGGAATTCATATGCAAAATATGTTGTCAGAAATACATATGACTGCAATCCATCCTTCCCTGGGTTCCCCAGGAAAATGCACTGGAAATTGCCACTATGTGGAGCTCTTCATGGAGGTCAGCCCTGCGTACCCTAAATATTGCCTCCATCTCCACACCCCAGACCTGCCGGAAAATTACATCCTACAGGGAACAGCAGGACAGAGAGAGGAACAAAGTGGGACCTGGAGTGAGATTTTGACAGAATTTGTAGAGATCACAGAGAAGATCATGAAAAATAAAGTCCTCTATAGCTTCTGGATTAGCAGAGCTGTGGTTGACCTCAAGCCAAGTGACCATTTAGCCTGTTCACACAAGTTATGTAACACTGTCACACAGGTTCTGATTCCATCATAAACAAATATTCAGAAAAGATGTTTACTGTATCCTGAGTTGCATCCTTCACATCTTACTGCTGGTAAGCTAAAAAATGGGGGTTCTATTCACAGGCACACAAAGGCAATTTGTCCACCTCCCTCCCAAAGCAGCCCTTCTGCAACATGGCCACTCCTTCACCAGCCTCTCAGATCTGCCCTATTTATCTCAGGATAAAATTTTAAATTCACTTTATTTCTAATGTCCTACCCTAACAATTGAGGTTAATGTCAGTTGATACACACATGAGTGAATCTGTAACACGACCAAACTGTAGTAGTTCCCTATCCAAAAAATAACATGAAAAAAAGGATTCTTCTCAAAATTTGTAAGGAATTACAACAAAATTTCACTTCAGCTGGGAAATGGCACCTGATTTTGCTTTCAAATATAAACCCAGAGAAGTCACAGAACAGGTAACTCTCGAAGTATGATAATTAATGAGAATTCGTGGATGCTGTCTGGGCATGGTTTTTTTTTGTTTAATGTGCAACTTCAGTGGCAATCGTAAGTTAGAAAAAGATGGTTATTTTCTTTGCATTTTTAAAGGAAATCATGAATAATTCAATTTTAAGGAAAGAAGCATAGGAACAATCGACTCAATCTTTCCTTTTCACTGTATTATTTATGCTGGTCTTTCTTTCCATAAGAGATAAACCTCTTTAAAGAACTAATACTTCTAGAACAATTGTTTTTAATTACAAAATCTGAAAACATTTTCCTAGGGCTGAGTCTCATTTTGTGCAACAAGCTTGATAGAAAATAGGGAAAAGACAAAAAAGCCTGGCATTTGAATAACATTCAATAGCAATTTTGGCCAAAGAGTTACAGACTATTAGCATTTTTCTTCCTATGAGCTGTTCTATTTGCAGGAAGAAAAATGCTGGTCTATGGAAGGATCGAATGAAAAACAGGGGGGAAAAATCCCAACCTCTAAAAGCACACAGAACTTTTCATAGTTCAGCTCTATGCCATCATTTGCTTTGGCCTTACCCTTCTCAGAGCCTGGGTGCTATTAGAAAGGTAAACTGAGAGAGGCAAATGATGTCTTCTACAATTTATAATTGCTTTTCACTCTGCTTTATCTTGTTCTTACTAAGCCAACTACAGTTCATGCTCCATGTATAGTGCATTCTAGTTCTTCCTTGAAAAGAAACACAATCACTACAAGGGATAAAAAAATCTCCCCCACCCTCCAAATTATAAGCAAGTTGTTATAGTTCTAAATATCTTGGTTCCAAAATAATGGCTTTGATATCTGTTCTTTTGTTTTCCTTCCAATTTTTTTTTTACTTTCTCTTTTTATTTTATTTTCTTTTTTGGTGTTGTGGTTCGTGTTTTCAACTCCCCTGGAACAATGAGAAGCAACAACAAAGAAAGCACTTTAAGAAATGAAACCTTAGCTCTTCCAAAATAGTATCAGCCTGGCAGCTGGAGCTTTACAAACAATATCAAATATTGCAAGAAATAGAAACTAAGGAAATAATTTTTAGAGACCAAAGCAAACTGACCAAAGCAAATTTTTCTCCAAAGAGGAGAAAAATTTTGTCAGCAAAACCCCGAAGTTGAAGATGACCAACCAGCCTCTTCCTCTTGCCTCACATCCTGCACCTGTATCGTCATAGTTATTTCTGGGATTTGCATGCTGGTCAGCACAACTTGCAAGCATACAAGAAAAATTAGCTTCTTCAAGATCTTATTTTTAACTCTGGTATTTTCTGTCTGCATCTTCAAAAAATATGAGTATCCAGGTTAGACATGGATGAGGTCTAAAAATCTTACCAAAAAATACCTGTGTTCACTTGTAGAATTTACCTCCCTGACACTGAATATACAGGTATCTCATATTTGAAAAAATAAGCTCACTGAAAGCTTATGAATAAATATCCTTCACTTATGTGTTTGTTGGTCCAGTGCCCTTGCTGATCATATGAAGACAATGGAATGTTAGAGAAACAAACAGCAATAGCTCCTTATAACACCTTCAACACAATGATTTCTTCCTTCAGGCACATATATCTTAGAAACACTGCCAGCAGGTTTCCCTTTGTTCATCCTGTTCCTGCAGAGTCCAGATGTTTGCCTTTGCTCTACTCCAGCCAGAAAAATCATGAAAGGTTTCCTGATTTGCTGGTGGGCAGAGCTGTGTGAGCACGGCTGGCCCAGCCCAGTGACACTGAGCCTCTCTGGCTGCAGAGGTGAAGGAGGAATAACTGCAAAGCTACATTTCAATGACTGCCAGTCGCATTCTGCTGCACCTTGGAGTGTGGAGCTGAAACATTTTTGATCCTGCCTGGATCATCTGCATCCCTTCAGATCACCCAATGCAGTCCTGTGCCATCACAACCACACTGCACTTCTGCTGGGCAGCTGGGCCATTCACTTTCTATCCGATAAAATAGTATTGCCTTCAGTCAGGACTTTGATGTGAATAAGAAACTGGAATCCCTATGCCAAGAACTTCTAGTGAATCAGGATTTTTAAAATGCAGGTTTTAAATTCCTGAGAATTCCTGAGAATCTTGGAAGGATACTCAGGGCAGGTACTTCTGAGCATGAGGCAGCTCAAGTCAGTGGTCAGATTAACATCTTATCCCTAATTTGGAAAACTAATGTGGTAAGGAATTGTCATATTGCACTGCTGGAGCTGCAGGGATCCCTGACACACAATTTCAGAGGCTAAAGCACAAGCACCACAGGCACCCTCTGGAGCTCCTGCACCAGCCCCGTGTTTCACTGCACTCCCTGACAGCTCAGCCCATGCAGCACCTTTAAGGAAAGTCTTCATTAGTTTAATTTCAGGGGGAAGCAGGTCACTCTTTCAAGTCAATCATTTCCCGGATTTTACTCTCTGTGCTATAGGTATAATTCTCCTTTGTTGATTCCCATGGGGCTGAGCACATGCTCTGATAGAGAAGAAGCACACCTCTGCTAAGGTCTGATTTTTTTGCCTAGTGACACTCATGATTAGATTAAGTTCTGATGTTTGGCTGTCAGAATTCATTCTATTAAAGAACACTGAGTAAAAATTGCATAGTCATGTTGCTAATGATAATTTTAAGAAGTGAAACATTTTTGCATATAGAGCAGTAAAAAAAAATCACCATTTTTTCTGGCTTAAAACCAAAACATGAGTTATCTCTCCTGCACTGGAAACAAATAAAACAATTAAAAGGAAAAACAACTTTGCTTCTGGGAAAAATTATTACTTTTTCTTAATCAAATTCATGAATTTTAATCAGTAAGTGCCTTAATGTGTGAAGGGAAATGGCAATTTTCAGAGCTCTTCTCCCTGGAAGGATATTACATTATAGCTTTTCCATTCTGAATGTCCCAGACATATTTTACAAGTGCCTACTGACACTTTAAAGTTAGGATTGAATTCTGTATTTAAATTGCAACCCATCTCCAGTTTCAGGTCATTGAGATACAAAAGGTCGCGATATTTGCCTTTCATTTTTCTCCTCTCAGAATACTAAAACTTGAGACTATAAAGAATGCTGTATGAAATATAATTTCTAGCCAATTGCATGAAGAATATACAGTGATTAAGTAAGTAGTTTGACCTGAGTTGTTTAATCCTATTCACCTAGGATCACCTTGAAAAATTTGGCTTCTCAATGCAAGTATGAATATTTTAAAGAATACAGGAAAAGATTCAAGGTGGAAAAAGGCCACAAAAGATGAGAATCTGCTTTATTTTTAGGTCAAAAACATAGTCTCTGAATAAAAACAATGAAGAAAATATATGTGACTCTTTTTTTTTACTTTCATCAGAGAATATATTCTTTTCAATGTGGGACCTGAGAATATAAAATCTGATAAAAGACAATCTAGACTAGAGATGGGCTCTCTCCTCCCATCCCCAAAACCTTGCAGACACGGTTTGGAATGAAGCTCTCAATCCTAATCCCACACAACCCCTCTTTACTGTCCTACTAGTGAAGAAAGTAGACAAAGTCAGTAGATCTTGCATCTACTTTAAAGCTGCTTAGCACTTCCAGATGGATGTGAAGAGGTCACAGGGCAAATGACAGTCAGAGGCAGCATTTCTACTGAAATTATTAGATTCACCAATTTATAGGAACTGAAACGGACCATTATCTTCATCCAGTCTGACCTCCTGCATATTGACAGCCATGGTCTTTGACCATTTTTTTTCCTGAAGTCAGCCTGTAATATCTATTCCAGCTATCTTACATCTTTTGAAATATGCCCATTTTGATTTTGGGACATTAAGGAATAGATATTCTGTCTCATTTCTCAGTAAATTTTCAATTAGGCAGACCTGCCTCACTATTGAAATGCAATGCCTCGGTTCTAGAACAACATCAAGTCCCTTATTTTTCACATACTGTCAGGACGTTGTCACAAGTTTGCACATCACTTTCACCAAGGACATATTTATGCCTCAAAACAAAAGCTACCTTTTAGCATCCCATAGCAGGGACTCCCCAGACCCAACAGTCCATAAAAGTTACAGTGACAGAAAGGACAAGTACAGTTCCTGCACAAAGTGCTCAGCAGGCAGGCTCAGGAGAGCAGCTCTGAGGATCAGCTG
Organism: Entomyzon cyanotis; assembly: GCA_024500445.1. NCBI lineage: Eukaryota > Metazoa > Chordata > Aves > Passeriformes > Meliphagidae > Entomyzon > Entomyzon cyanotis. Next base: position 380,561 of record JAKEPQ010000669.1, read on the forward strand.
CCATGGGGACACTGTCCCTCCTTTGCTCTTCCTTTGCTCAAGGCAGGGGCTCCAGGTAATCTCAGGGCTTCACTATGTGCAGCAAAATACAAATACACCCCAAACACATGGTCTTGTCTCAGTAACAGCACTGACTGCTCCCATCACACCCCCAGTGACCACACCAGATCTCTGCTGGGAGATCCATCATCCTCCTAACAGCCAACATGTGTCTTTGCTAACACTTCTACACACATGTACATCCACAGCATCCACAACCCAAAAAAGCAGGTCAGAGCTGTTATACTCATTCCATTTCCCCCCACTTCATCTCTTCAGGTGTGCTGACAGGCCAAAGGCAGTGACTGAGCTGGGTGAACTTTCTCCTTTTCCTCTCTTCAGTATCTAGCTCAGAGGCTAGAGAGCAGCCTTGCAGGGAAGGGAGAGAGGGAAGGGCAGCACAGGAACATCTGGCCAGGCACAGGGGCTCCAACAGCCTCTGGCAGCATCCTGGGGCTGGGACTCACCCCAGGTAGCTGTGACACACCACAGGGCTGTGACAATCCCTGCACCCTGCCTCACCCAGGGAGACAAATCTATCCAAGCCCAGTCACAAAATAATACTGGAACCCATCAATTGCATTGACAACCTGATTATCCTTGGAGGAATCCATCCAGACTGCAGTCCCCAGCCAGTAAGGGCTTTCAATTTACACAGCTGTGGATCTCCAAAGATAACTGATTTTTAATTTTTTTTTAATCTGCTTCTTTTGAAGAGATAAAGTGTTCAGCAGGTTGATAGAGCTCTCAGCTGTGTCTCTCTTGCTTCCTCACTCTTAAGCCTACTAGCTCATCAGGATGCAGCTTGCCAAATCTGCTTCTTCTCCTCCTCCCCCATCATTTCCGTTGTCCTTTTCAGCATCCAGGGTTTTAAAGATTTTCTGCTTACGGGTTCAGAGGCAAGACATTCATGAGTCTGCTGATAATGCATCACATAACTTACTGATTTTTAATCCTGAATCAGTATCTTCTCACTTTTAAATAGAAGTTTTATCTTTACTAACTATTTGTTTCGTAAAATTTAAATGACTTTGTGCTGTGACTGCAAACCTAATGCCTCCAAGTGCTGAAAACCACTTCATTCTCCTTTCATAAACATCACCTACAAATATCTCTTTAACTTCTCTGAATATATTATCCAATCATCTTGTTCATTTGTGATCTTACCTTTATGCAGAAGCTGCAATTTATTACCATTAAAATCTTGTTACAGAGGATTATTTTCAGTTTGTTGAAATTTAGCTTTTGTGCAAGAAAACAGAGAAGAAAGATGGAAAGCAAGACCATGATGGACTTATTTTCCAGGATGCTTGTCTACATTCATGCTCAGGGTATTCAATGGATTTACTTCCTCAAAGAGGAGTTAGAAGGGAGTTAAAGATAAAAGGGAGAAGATTAGTTTGACACTGAAGGACTGAGAAAGTTTTTTTAAACAGTATTTAGGAAAAAAAGGAAAAATATAAAAACTAGCTTATGCCAAAACTTCCTCCCACCCTTGGCTCCACTGTAGGTTATATAGGTATGTTAGATTTTCAAGTAATTTATTATTGAAAAAAATTTGTTTTCTGTTGAAGAGACGGAAAACATAAATAACTCTCCACTCTTTCACTTTGAAGTGTCAGGTGTCACTTTACAGTGCCAAGTTTATTAGCCTTAAAAGTCTTTTTCTTCTTTCGCTTCGTGCTACCGCTCTTTTTATCATGTGTCACATTTACGGAAATTTTAACTAACATTTCAGAGTGTCCTGTTTATACCACATATGGTGTCTTTTTAATTTATATATTTATTTTTATTTACTGTTTTCACTTTTCTGACTCAGAAATTTAATGAGCTCTCCCACACCTCATACCCAGGGGAAGTAAGAAGACTGAAGAGGGCACGTAAGAAGCAGTAGCTGATTTTATAGCTGTTAAATGTGAAATGTGCTACTTATAACAGAGAAATTGAAGCCTGTGGCCACTATAAAAATGCTCAAAGTGATGAAGAGATGCCTTTAGTTGAGCGGAAGAGTAAGTTCTTCATAAGGCATCCTACTAAATTTAACAGGAATTCCTGTGGAACAACTGAGTGTAAAAGCTGAATGTCTACTACAGAGAAACATATCATAAAATCAAAAAATGGTTTGGGTTGGAGCTCATGAAACCTCATCTCATTCCAACCCTCTGCCATGGCCAGGGACACTTTTACTATCCCAGGTTGCTCCAAGCCCCATCCTGCCTGGCCTTGGACACTTCCAGGGATCCAGGGGCAGCCACAGCTGCTCTGGACACCCTGTGCCAGTGGCTCCCCACCCTCTGTGACATCCTTTGGCAGCATTCCCCATGTTGACTGGATGTCCCATCAGGACAGGGATTATTCCATACACACCTTTGTACTCTTGCCTCTGGAATAATGTTGTTTCTGCTTCTGATTGCAGAAGTGTTGATATCAAACGTATTGTGGCAGACAATCTGCCATGCCTGTGTTTACACATCAGCTGGGCAAGGATGTCTTCTGTATTACTCAGTTAACTTTGCAGCTATTTCCATTTTCCCCCTATCACTTCAAAGAAATCAATAAGCAATTGATAAATCTTCTGTCGACCTGGGCAATTAATGGGAGTTACACAGCATTGACTGCATCAATTCTTGTGTATGTGAAAAGCAAAAAATTGATTTTACAAATTTACTGGTGCCTATTGATTTAGTGCCTCTTCCCCAGGCTATTCCCATTTAATGCTTTTGTGAGGTCATTGAAAAAAAACCTCAAGACTGTCAAATAAAATCTGTTTCTTCAGAGCTTTATCTGTTATATTATTTTGCAAGTATTTTTAGCCTCGGCAATATGTTTTCAGGCTGAGCTTCAGGCTTGTAAGATTTTCATCATCTGGAAAGTAAGCATAAACAAACTGACCCAACCAGCCATTAAGTGAAGGTGTTTTGAAGGTTCAGGGTCCTTTAAAAAAGCAAAAATTCCACCTACAAAAATCCTTATTAAGACTTCACAGGCTCGAGATGGGTTTACAGACAAATCAAAGTCCTTGTGTATCTAACCATCCAATTTGCATCTGCATGCGTCTGATTGGCAGCTGAATACCATGAACATCCATAAAAATTGCTAGTCCGAGCAGCCAGATTTGTTCCTAGGACTGAACTTCTGGCAGAGGATCACAGAGACAAATGCAGCAAAAGTAAACTGAATGTATCAAAGAGCAGCCTTCTGGGAAATTTGTCCTCATGCACCTGCAGCTCACAGCTCATCACCCACATTTGTGAAGACACAATAGGCAGAGCAGCAAGGAAAAATTACTTTTCTATTTTTTATTTTTAGATATTAACTCAATTTTTGTTAAAAATAACACTGAATGAGAAGACATTTGGTTCTGCATCCTCTTTAGTCTCATCCTGTTTCAGGCCTTCCAGTCAGCATTGCAGGTTTGATCTCACTGTCAGCACAGGGATACTCTGTGAACCCTTTTGTTTCCTTCCTATAGAGACTCTTTGCTAGAATCTCCTGTCAGGACCAACCAACAGCCTCAGGTTGCTGCAAGGAGCAGCTAAAACGAGATTTAGAAATTTTCAGTGAAATACTATACATCCTCTTTTGCAAACGGATGACTTATCCCTGCTCTTCAAACATAGAAATAAATTCACATTTTTTCAGCACATTTATGGTAAGGAAATAATTTCTACGGGATGTGTGGATGTCAGTGCTGTGCTGAGCTGTGAAGGGAGTGAGGACAAGAAATAATAGGTTCTTACCTACTTTGCAAGTTCAGTAGACTATCTTTTGTGGCAATATTGCATACAGAACTACAAACCTCAAGCCAAAAACCCAAGTGAAAAGTTGCTTCTATGGAAGTGAAGCCCATGAGCATCACCTGATATACACCAAAGAGTAAGGTACAAATATGTCTGCAATCATAACCTAAGACCAGCAAAGTTGTCCCTCTATATACAAGTGCCAGTATCATATAAATCAAAAGGTGCTTTAAGGTCTCTGGATGCATTACAGTTGATTTGTTCCTCCCCCCCCAGGCCACTGTACCTTTGGTTGCTGAGTGAGGCACCAGGCTCTGCTGGGAAGCCTTGGCAGTGTCTGAGCACACAGCAGGTTACACAGGCTCCAAAAACCCACCAGGAGCAGTGGCTGTCCAGGGCTTCAACAATCTGAGCTCTGTATCTCCTTCTTTGAAACAACAAAAGAAACAGCTCTTCAACCTAGCCTGTGTTTTATTGTCTGTATAGAGCAATGAGATCTCTGAAAAATGAAGTAAAAATTCAGAACACTGTCATTTATAAATACATATTAAGTACTGAAGTAAACTTTAATGTGTGAATTACATTAAAAGCAACCAGAAATAACAACAACAATAAAATTTCCAACTGTGTAACTGATATCAGAAACTCCATATGCATATATCAAAATACTGTGAGAGAATGAACAAAATAATTTTTAATAAGAGCTAACAAACTGAAATTTAACAGGATGGCTTGTCAGCTTGATATCCACCAAGTCAATGATCCCATATCTGAGTAAGGACAACTAATTATTTAAGCAGCATTGTTGTAGTGACAATGTCAATCCCATAAAATGTTTCCATTTTTCATTTGACAGAATAAAGGATCCCTATTTATTCTAGTAATGACTCTCCTTGAACGACTGAAAAATGTTCTCTGAAGTATTTCTAAAGGGACAATAAATAAATAGTTACTTCTTCCTTATGTTGTTTAATAGTTGCACTTTAACACCTATCGAAAATTTTATAAAATATTATTTAACTGCTTTTTAAGTACTTATTAGGAAACACTGACTTGCTCCTAAAAAGATCTTTCTCTAGTATTAGAATGGAAACACAAGTGACCATGAAAATATAACTGAAATAGAGATTTTAAAATAATAGATAGAAACAAAAGAATAGGTACTGTAAAAGTTGAAAGCCATGTCAATTGTATTTTGAAGTTTATCTAGAGATGAAGAAGCTTCATTCTTTCCAGAAGTTGTTTTGATATCTTAATGAATACAATTACTATTTCAATATAGTTCCTTTGTCTGGGCTGTCCTTTCTCTGTAACTTACCATTCTTGTTAGGAATATGAATTTATAGTTTATAAAGGTATAATTTTCATACCATTACAAATGAAAGCTGCATAGAATTTGCAATGGCCTATTTTACTACTAATCTACTAATTTAATGGTCATGTTGCAATCTACTAATTTAATGGTCATGTTGATAAACTGAAAAACCCAAAAACATATAGCTGTTATTTTTCTATATCTTCTCAAAGAGATTACAAGCACCAAGATATAAAAAGGAGGACAAGCTTTACAAACACAAAGGATATTAGGAATCAAATTAAAATAGGTGTAAAAAAATGGCTATTAGGTAGAGGCAGCTCCTTCTTCTGTCATCCCATTGCAGGATTAAATAAATAAAGTTTAAAAAGTAATATATTAATTAAATCACCTTTATCAGCAACCTCACTATTACAAAATTCTGAGCTGTGAGGAAATAGCATCAACTCATTTCACACTATCACACTACCTACAACAGGAGAAGAGTACTTTACTGCCATATATTGTAATTTATAACCTACTAAAAATCTAAGGCCAAGCCTCCTACCAGGTAGCACTTCACTGATATAAACTTCAAGTTTCTTGGCTTTGGTGGATGCAGAGTTGAGAGAGAACATGAAATCCTGCAGTTCTCACCTGTCACTTGCACTGTTTATGTCACCCAACCACACCACCTACACTCCACACCATCAGCCACTCTGCACCCACGCCAGGTGTGGCTGATGCAGCATCACTGACCAAAGGCAACCACACAGGGTGGCAGATGTTGAAAAGGCAATCAGATCACATTCATTATAGGCAAGAGAAAAATTCAGACTGCTCTGTGGTGAGAGATTCACCCTGGAAAACAAAGATGCTGCCCATTGTCTTGTAACAGAGCTGTGGATATTGGGCTGTTCAGAAAGGAGATAAGCACAAAGCAGATCACTATAAAGTTTCCAGTGTCAGGAGATTCCGTTTCCCAAAGCCATTTCCATTTTATGCTTCCAGTTTTTAACTTGGGGACTCTTCTTGCCTCCACACAACAGATCAAGAGCGCTGGTAACAAAAACCTTTTAATATCACTGTGGTCATAGACAGGATTTGTGCCAGTCAAGAGAAAAGACCTACTGGTATCAGTTCAATTTCACAAGTTTAGAGGAATAATTCTCAAAAAACTAACAAAATAAAAACCCCAACCAAACACTTTCAAATGGCATCCCTGCAGTAATGATTGAAATAAAACCAGCTGTTTGAATATTCCTCTTTGTTTTGCTCTGTATTGACTGAGATGATTGCAAGATGCAGGACAGGAAAAAAGGATCATTAAAAGCTGCACACCAAGACTTGTGACTGCCTGCCCAGGAAGAAAGGTTTAATTCTTTTTGAAATACACACCACAATTCCAAAAATTCAATCACCAAATCACCAAAAATCAGACCACAACTCAGAGCAGGACCATGAGGTTATGGTCCCAGCAGACACAAACCAGCATCACTGTGTTGATGAAAAGAAAATTATCAGTCTGTATTGTATCACCTGATTTTACAACAACAGAAAACAGTCAGTTGGTGTGTTTAGGGGTCATACATTTTGGAGCTACTTACCACTGAAAAATAGTGACAAGTAAGAATTTTAAGACTTAGCCCATGCCATCAGTGGCATTTAAAGCCCTTGCTCCTATTGAAATTAAAGTCTTCAGTGCTGTTTCCAAAAAGGATTAAAATGCAAAAGAAACAATGAGATAATTGGAAAATAATTACATGCTAAAACTCTACCAAGAACAAAGTATGCTACACCTATCATGTAATTCACTCACAGTACAAAAGAAATTACATTTTAATGGTATTACAAATATTACATTTATTCAGTGTGTATGATTTATTATTAAAACAGTAAAATGAAATATTCTGTTTAATCAAATGTATTCAAAGTAGCTTCCTTGGCTGAAAACATAAAACCCAATTTTCTTTTTAGTTCTCCATGGAGATTCCCTCCCAGCCAGGGATTGTGCCTGTGCTCCATGGTGAGCACTGCACATTCTGCATGGCAGCATCTCACCCTGTGCCCAGCAGCTCCTCACTCTGCTCCTCTGCCCCCTGACCCAGCCTGGCAAGGGATCTTATTCCAAACCCACTGAGCTTCACAGAAAGACCTGCACTGATGTCTCTGAGCTCTGGACCATCCTTCTCCAAGCAGCAATAGCAATTAAAACATTCATTCAGACACCACTGATTCTGTAGCTTGAGTTTTCCATGCAGTTCAGCAGTCTTAAGAACCAATTCAACCATTTTTCATTTCAGAAGCCTATATTTTCTAAGAAAATCAATAGTAAAAAGAGCTGAAAAACCTCTTTATTTACAAAACTCCAGTATAGATTTGAAGAATCGCTGAGAATAAAAGCAGTTTTCAGACTTTCTTTAAATTTCGGGAGTAATTTTCTAACAGCACTGATGCCAAAGACCAAGAGAGAGGTTTTTTTTACTAATGTACACCTCAGCCAGTTCCAAGGAGCCAGTTTAGAGCAGCAGGAGCAACACAGCCATGCCATTGTGGCATCCTAAACGAGTTCCCTCCAGGGCAGCAGCTCAGCTCAGGCAGGGCAGGCTCTCAAGGAGCTGTTCAGAGCTGATGCAGGGAGCTGTGGATGTGCCATGTGCTCAGGCATGTTGCTCCTGCCAGTGTGAGCGTGTCTTAACACTCCCTTTGTCACAACCACCTGTTAAGTTATTCCTTTCATTCACCTTTTCCCTCCTCTGTCTTTCCGTGGCCTTCAGCTGAGGCCAGCCCACTTCATTGTTATTGATCTTATGTTCATTTTTCTATCTATAGTCTCTGCAAGGATATGTTTTGTATTGTGAAAGGAGGAGTCTTGCTGATGGGCAAAAAGAAAATGAGGACTTTTAATTCTAGCTGAAAAACCTATCTACATCAATGCAAGATACTGAATTGTCATTCAACTGTTACCAAAGTCCTAGTAAACATCTGTAAAAGGCAGGTTTGTTTTTTTTTTTAAATTCTGTTAGTACCTTTCAATAGGGTATTCAGTAACAGTAAGAGCACATTGTACAAATTAAAAAGAAATAAAAGATCACAAACAAGCAAACCAGCACAAAACCCCCCAAAATAAAGCACATTTTATGGCTTCTCCTCAGTAAAACTTTTCCAGGGACTTGGGATTTAAAGATATTAGCTTGTTGCTACTTCAATAGACATTCTTTGTCAGCAATTTAAAATTTTGTTGTCTTAGAATGTAAAAGAAATGGATTGCTGGAGAGTTAATTTCAAAAACAAAATGAAAAACAGTGATACAAGAAATGAAAACCCTAAAGAACTAGAGGATAAAAAAGTAAGCAGATACCTTAATGCATAGTTTATTATGCTGAATATTTTCCAAATGAAAGATTCAGAGAATTAATGTTTTATTATTTTGGGAATAGCTAGGTGTAAATCAAAAGAATGAGCTACTGCATACCACATCAAGTCAGTTAATTTTCCACTAAAATAAAGTTAGTGATTTTAGGAGCAATGTGAAGTCTGACTGTATTAACGACAATTTGGTTAACAAACTGTTTGAATTACATTTTGGTTGTAGTTGTTATGTGTATCCATCTGCACGTTGATTTTATATGGTGCTTGCAATTGGTACTCCCCACAAAAGCCCCAAATGTCTCCTGTGGATGTTTCACCTGTCATAGCTCCACTCGAGCAGCAGGAGCCCCTGAGGGAGGAGGAAGATTCTCCCTGGTACTACCCAGTCATTTTTAATTTCCTTTCCTTCATGTTCTATTATACAAACACAGGAAACACAAATACTGCTTTCTACCCATCCCCACCTTCCAAGTCCCACTTAACTTGGCTACAGAAATCATCTTCCGTACTTTATTTTCTAGTCCACCCTTTAAACTCACTGTACTGCAGCTGTTAGGGTGGCTGCTGCCTCCTGCTGTGGAAACCAGAGGAGCAGTACTGGAATTTAAATCCCTACTGGGTAAATAAAAGCCATGCAATCTGACACTGATCATAAGAGTTCTTTGAGGACTCTGTAAAATAGTCTTTCATGCACCAAACATCACTTTACTGGAAATTTTTCCTGGCAAGCAAAATAGACACATTACTGTCCTATATCCAAAGCTATGCTCAGGGGAAGGTTCAGCCCTCATTTGACACATTAAGTCCTACAAAGTAATAAAGCAAATTCTCTTCCACTACAGTTTCAGAAAGAGGTAATGAGATTCCTGGGAACTGACAGTCCCTATCCCATCATTCCTGAATGATTCCAGGCTTTTCAGGTTGGATTAGCTAACTCTCCTCAAAGCCTACCCAGCTAAATTTTGACATCTCTTTTTACTGGATCAAAGACAAAAATAAATGCTAGAGTGAAGTACAGTGGAGAAAGACATAATGGTTAAATATATTGAAAAGAAATATAAATGTTATTTTTCATCTACTGAACCAGCTGATTGCAGTTCCATCAAACTCAGAGAAGCAGCACTCAGTGCTGGGTCATCATTGCAAAACATCACCTTAGTAAAGTAGGTCATGTAGCAATAATCTGATGAAAAATTGCTGACATTTGGGTTACAAAATAGCAAACATGTTAATTCAAAAGGTGAAGTACACCAGAGCTTGCCTGAATCGTAAGTAGTTCCCATCAACTCTAAGGAACCAGAGGCCAAGTGGATTGCAGTTCCTGTTATCCTCTTCCTGCCTGTAATTCAATCTGTACTCATGAGTTTTACCAAGAAAAACCACCAAGTTTTCTGCTCCTCTGCATCTCCTTGGATGGAAAAGGATGGCAAACCAGACCCTGGGGTTTGTTTATGCCACTAATACCATGTTATGCATGTCCTGTCCATGATCATGGTAAGAGAGAAACCATCCTTTGACAGCTGCTGCCCTTGTCTCTCTGCTCTGCTAACAGAAGTCTTTATTTTCTAGATATTGTGAGAGACGTGTTGGATATTTGCTTTCCTATAGAAAGCAATGGCAATCCCTACTTTTATATACACAGAACCCATATGAGATATAAGGTGTAAATATATTTTGTCCCCAGAAACTGATCTTTTTCCTCTACTCAATCCTTGTTTTTCTTGTACATATAGTCCACAATGGTTTTTCTTCCCTATTTGTTCTCTTTTTTCCCCTCTCTCTCTCTCTGTCTGTTTTGGCATAGTCAGTCTCTTCATCAATTTAGCCTCAATAATATATAAGTCTGAAAAACCTGATACCACAGATGGCCACGTTTTGGCTTTTGTGATAAGAGAGTCTCCTAGGCCTCTTTTTAAAAGGATCTTTCTTAATGAATTTTGTAGCTTATGGTTTTCATGCAGTGTTTTTCTTTCACTGTTATAACAAATGCTTGTCAGTAAGGGGAATTTGCCACTGTATCCTTGATAATGCCCTTTATTCTGCAGTCCGGTACAGATTTGGAGTAATCCACTTCTGCATTTGTTCAATTAATACTACTATGCATTTCATGCTGGTCATCCAGTCATCTTAAGCTCCTCAATGAAAGAACAGGAGCTTAATTTTCTATTGCCTTAGGATTTGAAGGTTTATACATGAAAGATAAAGACTTAATCCTGGTTGATCAGTTTAGTGGAAACAGTATTCCTTTACATTGTATCAATCCCATAATTTCCATAGTTCAAAAAAATATCCAAATCATGGTTTAGCCTGAAGTTGTGGCAAAATACAAGAGGTACATGTACATTTTGCATAAAAATAGGTGAACAAGCATTTGCTGAATGGCAGAGCTTGGTGAGGTTTTGCTTTGCTAAAGGTAGTGTTTGTCCAGGAACAACGTAAATTTTGCAGATACAGATAGATATAGATATTATTTATTTATTTACTGGAGGTTGGGAGAACATGTTAGAACATTCTGGCTTGAATCTATTCCCCAGCAGAGGACACAATTTTTGCAGTTAATGCGACCAACACTGTGTTCAGTGTCATTCCACATTGTTCCATCTGCATCCCATGACAGCTGTGCCTATGGGGATGAAACCAAATCCTACTGAAGGCAGTAGCAGCACTTGCAGGGATCAGGAGAAGTTCTGTGCCAGTTCCATGATGAAATGAAGCAACACTGCCACCTCTTCTGTGACCTATATCACAGAACTGCTTCTGACTTCCCTGTGCCTCCCAGTGACACACAGCTGCTCAGGAACAGCAAAAACAGGTTCTTACAACTGAGCTACAGAGGGTACAGCACCGTGGTAAAGTTTCAGCAAAGTAATACACAAACCAGAAAGGAGATTTGTGACTTTGTGTTTCAAGTTAAGATATAGCAGGGCACTTTCTCCTTATAAGGTTGCTTCTGTGTGCCATTGATTTTGCAGTTTATTATTAAAGTGTCTTACAAGAGAAATGGCAACCAGATTTGACACTGGGAGACATATTAATGGCATGAAACCTTAGAAAAATGGGCACTCTGATACTTATTAATCAGACTGAGCCATGGCATGTGCCTCCCCTTGCTCCCCTTTGCTTTGACAAAGAAGCAAATCCTCTGGCATCTCCAACTCATTTTAACAGTTCCACAGCTGCAGATTTCCTTCTGCTCATGAAACAAACTGCTTCTTCCAGAACTGTCACTCTGGCTCCCAAGCAGCACTTACTACTTCATGACTCTACAATAGCATAATACATTAAAAAGTAATAAAAACTTGTTCCTTTAAGAAAAAAATACAAAAAGTTACGTTCCTGTAGTGAGCTGTGATTATTTCTAATCAAGGTCTCTGGAGGAGGAGGAGGACATGGCATTTAAGCCAATTGAGCCCCTCTATTCCAAGAGGCTTATTCCTAATAGCATTGAGGGGGGAAATTGATTCTTTTGATCTTGTATTTTAATCTTAAATTTTAATTTGAACCATAAAACTTTAATAACTGTCCTCTAGGTTTCAAAGAGAACAGCACTAAGTATTTTCTGTGCACTGTGTATTACACGTGTAAAGCCAGATTCCTTTGTATCTGCAGGAACTGTGAGGGCTGCTTATTGAATTAGTAATGACCAGAAGTCAATGGCTTTCAACCCCTCAGAGTGCCTGTTGTATCTTAAGCCAAGAAAAATAAAATCACTGTTGTCCATGTAGAGCCCTTATTTGCATAAGCATCATGGCATTTTAAAATAATTATGCATATCGACTTCATATGGCATTTGGAAAAAACGCAGGATTTCCCTAATGAAACTTACCAGTTTCCACAAGGTTGAAATGCAAAGTAATTACTTGTGTCCTTCCAAGATCTAAAAACCTGATAATTAATTTTATATGGTACAAAGAAACAAGTACCAGCTGGTGCAATAATTTCACCATACAGCTGGTAAGCAACAAATTCTGTGATATGAGCCCAAGAGGAGAGAAAGCAAGTTCTGCTAAAAGGCAATTACTGCAACCTGAGCAGTTGTCATGGCATACTTAGAAATGACCAACAGCGCTATTTTGTAAATCAGAGGTGTAATTTTTACCTGAGCAGGAAGGGAAAACTGTACTTAAGTTCTCCTGGCAGAATAATTTGATAAATTGCAATAATTTATGGGCCAGGTAACTTGGCTCAATGTGCCACAGGACAGAGGGTACCTGTGAGTGTGCTGCTTCCTGCAGCATTCCCAGCTTACATCAGCTTACAGACCCAGACAGCACCTCTGGCTTTTTGCACTTGCAAACATTATTCCCACTAATGGCATAATTACCCAGAATAGAAGCAACCACGGAAGAAGTCAAACTCTGCTTCATTTTACAGTATCAGCTGTTTGCCTACAGTTCTTAGTTTAAAAGGCCAGGAAGGTTTCCAGTGTTTGCAAAATGTACTACTATGGGGAGGTTAAGGCTAAAAAAAAAGATAATTTTGAGGTAATGAAGACCTCTTACATTTCAAATTCCCTTTAATGTAGTTTCTATTCATGAACCAATAGCCTTGCATGTTCCAGGCAATAAAAAGTGGGGGGAAAGGACTTTTTGGTAAATGGTTATACCCCTGCACGCTATTTTTAAATCAAATTTTCTTGTGTACAAGGTAGGACAGCCTTATAGAAGGCTCAGACTTCAGCCAAATTCAGCAAGTGTGATTAATGGCAATTTTTACCCAAAACCATGCATATTTTCTGTTTGTTGCTTAACGTACAATTGGAAAAAAATACTGATAGCGTGTCAACCAGGGTGAAGAATGACATACAAAGACATTTCTGAGCCTTCGCATTGCTCTATCTCCTGTCCGTGCCTCTACTACATCCCCAGCACAGCCCTTTGCTTAGTGCCAGGAACACCACTGCTCTCATTCCAGCATCCTGGGGTCAGTTTTATAGAGGTCAGCATGCAGAACAACACTATGGCTGCACCTTCTCATCTCCTCCAGCCTCAGGGCAGCTCAAACCTTGCCTTGTTACCCACAGCACTGTGAGCATTACTGCATAAAGCTGCTGGAATGGTACTGCAGGGACACCAGAGCTTGCATACAAAGAACTGGGTCTAAGGCTGAATGAAGGCATCTTTGAATTAAAAGCATCCACTTAGAATAAGAAGTTTAAATTAATCTGTTGGTTTTTATAGTTCTGCAAATAAAGATGGCTATTGCTGAAGTAGAAGAGTTTACTTAACTGCTGTTATGAGATATAACATATATATATTCATCTAAATATGTAATATTGAGAGCCTTTTTTCTAAATCCTTCTCATGGCTCTCCCTTTGGATGTCTAGGCAGACAATACCAAGAAGGGAAATTTGTAACACATTGTAAGATGATCTTTGAGACCAGAACACACTGTGCATTGTCAGGAGCTGAAAAATGTTGTTAACTGGTGATTAGTTTACCTGATTCACAGCCCTAGTGAAATGGCACCATTGGTAGGAGGCCTATTGAAAAAGCAGACTGTAGCTGATACCCTCCCCACAAACACACACTCCTCAAGGTGCTACCCACACCTGCTGAGAAACATGAGGGGATTTGGCATGAGCATTTCACTGAATCCAAGGGGGATTTCTGAGAGGTACCTTTACACACACAGATACAGGTGTACGCAGCTCTGTGTGTGTGTGTGAATTGATCATGGTATGAATACTGTTACCATGAATCTGCAATTAAGTCACACTTATAATTGTAGTAAATCCTACTGAATCAGTTTTTAAATATTAAATTAGTCAGTGTGTAAGTGCTGCTAAATCCCTTTGAATCCTTACCTTTTGTATCCATGTCCTTTGCACCCTTACCCTTTTTCAGGCCCAGTCTCCACACAAACCATTCCAAATTGATTCTAATCCTACTTTCCTATGTATGAGTCATCTATGCACTAAGAAATAGGTTGAACCTTGCCACTGAACTCTGTTAAACTGCACTTCCACAAATTTACACTGAAACCTGTTTTTTGCTACTACCTGTGACAGTGATTCTTTAAGGGCTGCAGATAGGATGGGAATGTCTAAGTAGGGAAACACTGAAACACCAAGCAAGACCTCTGAGGGAGAGAACAACTGTTGATCTAAGATCAACAGACAAAGACAAGTTTCCAGTTGTAAAGCAGTAACTGAGAACAGGTAGGATTGTGTAAAATATTAATTGGTCAATTCCACCTCAGCCATCAGCACAACTCCTTTGCTCTGGCTCTCCCCTCCCTGTGTTCTGTGCATTGTGACAGACTGGCTGTGCACTGACAGAACACCTGCCTGCACAGGCAAGGTTTCCAAATTCAAAGCTTGTCAAAAGCATCAGTTATTGCCTGCACAGATTTGATTTTTTTCTGTCAAAATCTTGGGCTGATGTATGTTACCTGGTGCTGTGCAACACTCACATGAAAGCTGTCACTAATTTTCTACCTTCTCTAATGCTGATTTAATTATATTATATTTAAGAACGTGCAGCTAACATACACAAAACAATTACAGATTAATTAATTTCATCAAATTCTATTATCAGGAAAATAGCTGTTAGTTTTAACCAGCTTCAGATAGGAATTCTGTATTTCTAGGCTAAAACACTGCCTTTTTTTTTTTTTTTTCTGCAGGCATTCACACAGAGAGCATTTTAATTTTCCACACTATAGCTATGTTGACCTTCCAGACCTTGCAAACTAAAGTATTTATGATCCCAGAGGTTTTTTTTATGGTATTGCTTCAATATTTTTGTAACATTTGTATTTCTTGCTGATGTTTTTGGCATTAAAAATCACTCAAGCTGTGCTGAAATATAATGATATTCACTGAACCATAGTATGGAAAGATAATTCAGTTCAGGGAGGTTATTCTAGCTCATCATGTACACAAAGGCTTGAAAGAAAATGCAGAGGATTCTCCGTTCTTGACATGTGCACTATTCAATCTCTCCTAAAAAAAATAACGTGACACAGAGAAGACTTCACTTACATATCAAAATATGCAGCTTTTGTCTGCAGAGCCAGGCAGGCAAAACAAGTATCCAAAATGCACACATAAAAACCCCTTTCATGGTCTTCCCAGAAACACACTGTCTTTTACATTCAATTGATCATGGAAAACTCAAGTAGGTAAGAGCCTCCTTTTTCTTTTCTTCCAGTAGCAGAGCCTGTCACCCATTAATTCATCGCATCTCAAAATATTATAAAGCAAGTCACAAAATGTCACTGTGTTAGTTTTCCTACAGGCTATGCTGTGCCTTACATTTATCCCCATTTTCTTTTTCTTACATTCCTATTATCCGTTCCCTCTTTTGTCTTTTTCTTATCTTGTCAGTTGCCTTTAATGGCAGAGGTGAAGCTCATGTGGAGGAAGACATTTCTGCCTCACCTTGACCATTCTGATGCTTCGAAAAAGCCATGATTCAACAAATTTCATTCATAGTCTCTCCCAAAGCTGACAGTTTTGCAAACTCCAAGGTAACCAATGTCAGAAAATCAGACATAGATCTCTGCTTTCTCAGGCTGGAAAGCCACTTCCATCTTCAATATCCACAGCTTGAGATGCTCAACGGTATGTTTATTTAATCCAGGCTTTCCAGTGTTTTAATAATCTCTGAAATGAGACCACACAAATGCAGAAGTCTCCTCTTTTGGCATTAAGTGCTAAGCAGCCAATTTGGAGTTTACAGTGCTATGAGGCACAAACTTGACCCTTTATAGCAGTGAACCCTTTCTCTTGACTGAACACCTGGTCACAGCAGCAATCTCTGGATTTCTGAACAATGCTAGGATATGAAGTGCATGATGACCAGTCTGGAATATTTAGAAAGACAATTAAATAATCCATAAGGATTACAACATAACATAATGAGTTCATATAACTTATTGCTGCGATGCATAATATGAAAAGCAGATAGCAAAACTTAGCTGAGCTGGGATCCTAAACTGTCATTTTGTTGTACACAGGATGCTTTCAACAGAATTTCTCCATAAGAACCAAGTTTCAGTGAGAACCTTCACTGGCCCCCCATGCACAGCATGTCTAAAATAAAAGAGCTCGGAAACAAGTGTTGAGAATTATTTTAGACTCCTGTGTTATTCATTACACTTTATAATGTTAATATGTTCTATTTCTAAAATATAAATTGATAGACAAGAATAGGCTTGGCGACCCAGTGAGTGCAAGAAGTCAGACAGAGTATTTGCAACATTTTAAGTCATTAAAAATGGACTCAGCCCTAAAATAGATCTCTATTTTTAAGGTTTTCTGTGAGACATTTAATTAAGTTCTCATCACAATTCAAAAATTTTAATGAAAAATATAATTATAATGCTGGATTCCCAAACTCTTCAAAGGAAGTTGATGTATTTATGAATAAGGTTCTGTCATAGCAAGCAGAAGAAACACTATATGCCAGGGTTTTTTATTTCTTTTTTCTATCCCAGTCAAGCATGATTTTCTCATGCATTATGATTGCAAAAGTAGTTAATACATTACAGATAATTTCCATTTCACCTCATGAGTTTTTTATAGATAAATTTTGTAACAATTACAGAATCCCATAAATTTGCAAAATTAGCTGTTCAGCTACCAGTCTGAAATAAGCTGCCAGGAGCCTTAGCTTATTTTGAAACCAGATACAGAAATTTACTAGGGTACAAATATTTGCCTTTTTTTTTTTTTTTTTTTTTTTTTGTTGGTTTGTTTGTTTTTAAAGCCTAGAGATAGAATAACATTTGTTGAATGTGTGCTATGAATAGTCAGCGTTTTATATATACATACTGTCATAGGTTCGGTCTCAAGAACCAATCAGAGACGTAGAGCCAATTAAAGAATTTTCTTAATTGAGCAAGCGGATAGCAGCCAAGTCAGCGCTGGGCGGGTGAGGCGAGCCTCCTTGCAACGCCTACAGCACCGTGCCCAAAGATTACAAGCCATCAATTTTTATAGCCCTTTTTACCCCCTCCCTTGAGTCTCCTCGTGGGTCTTGACTGGCGTTCTCTTGGGTGTCTCGATTGGCCACGGAATCGTCCGTTCTCTGCGTTGGTTGGTTGTGGTTTGGGGTACGCAGGCTCTCGGGGGGGGGGGTTCTTTCTTGCATAGCAGTTAGACTGTCTCTCGTGGGAATCACACAAGGCTGCTGAGCAGCCTTTCGAAAAGAGTTACAATTGTTGCAAAGCTTCAGCAGAACGGTTTGGCTCTAAAACAGGAACTCTTTCTGTTAAAGCAAAACTAAAAAGCAGAGCTTAGCAAAAGTAAAGAATTAAAACTTGTTGGTTTTTTTTTTTTAAACGATTTCGTGAACTATACCTTCTGTAATTTATCACACATACCACACACAAAAAGTGATTTTTACTCTAAGTACCATAAAAATATCACTGTGGGGAAAATCCACCAGCCATAATGCTCAAAACTCCTTCACAAATATATGTAAAACATATATATGTTTTTTTTAAATAACTTCACTTCCTACATTCATGATTTTCTGATTTCATTTAATAAGTGGGCTTCTTATACCTGCTATAAGAGAGAGCCCGGAAAACAAATCTCAATAAATTATTGCATATATTTGTTGAATATCCAGGTTTTAAAGTAATTTTCTATTTTAGGGAGACGTGAGCCCCCATTTTTGAACTTCTGACATTGATTACACTGCAGATGACACCTGCTCTGTTCTAAAGGGCGTCTGTGCTGAGGAGACAACCAGCTCCTTCTGAAGAAGCTTCCACTTGCATTAACCAATACTGTTACAAAAATTAACCTGAGAAAGTCATCATGAATTTGCATTCAAACTACATTTTACTTTGTTCTAAGGCTCTGTTTCAAATCTGAGTGTTGGTTTTCATCCATACCTTCTGTAGGTCCTCCTGGAATCTGGATCTAAGCAGAAAGGACCATCTTCTTTACCAACTGGAATCTCAATAAATCTAATCCTGCTTTTAACTGGCTGCACAAGAGCTGCATCTTTACTTGAAAATGCATAAGACCAATGAAGTCCTATGGACAAAATTCTGAGCTCAAAGAAATCACTGGAAAAAGAATGGCTCAAGTGCCAGTCTGTATTTCAGTTTTCCAGCTGGGATTTGCTTGGCTTATCATTTACTGTAGCACAGTGAAAAATGGTAATTATTATGTGGAGAAGTAAGATTGCTTTTGTTTCATAAACTTGGCTTTGTCACAACTATGTACCCCTTGGTTATGAGTAAGATTGCAAAGAAACCATCAAATTCAGCAGCACCAGCAAATGCAAGTTATTATTTTCAGACTGAAAACTTGTGTCTTCTTTTAATATATTTCAAATAATGTCCACTTTTATGATTACAACAGGAAGAACTAATCACTGCTTGACATTTTTATCCAAGGGGATTCTGGGGACTAACAATTTGCCAAAAAGTCTATAGCTTCTATCCAAATTTTTCTGTAGGATAATTGGTGTTCACTGTGACTTTGGGAATCTACCTTCTGTTAAGAAACATGTATGGAGCTGTTAATCACACATCTCTATTCTTCACCTATCTAAGAAGATAACTTCTTAGATAGGGATCCTTTCTTAGGATAAGAAAATTTCAGTTATCTTAAAATTCTCTAAATTTCTACAGTGCGACCATTCGTGAAATTCACCTGTATGAAGGAAACTGCTGACTGCAACCAGAGCACAAAGGAATTATCTTATCCAACAAAAATGTACCCTTGTGTATCATTTTCTTGAATTCTTAAATCTCTCAACTACTTTGGAGTACTTGTACCATGGAGTACCATGTGTCCTCTCTCTCACTCACCAATAACTGCTTTGCATTTGTACTTAAAAATCGAAATTTGTGCCTATCTAATGACACTGATCTCCAGTCCAAGACCTGCTGACAGGATTCTGGTACAGGCAGAGTCTGAAAACCACTTATGCCAATACACTCACCCAACAGGAGTAATTTTAAGACTAATGCAAAAAGACAGAACAGTACTTCCAAGACAGTAATTCCATGGTTTAAGTGATCTTTCAACAAGGTTTTCATAACCTCATACCACAACTGATGCCCAGTTTCCATGTATTTTTTGGGAAACACTAAGTGAAAGAAAATCACCATTTCAAGGGGCCAGGTGAATACAGAGCCTTACTGGAGCTCAGTAGATACCATTTTAATTTGGACAAAAAAGGGGGCTAAAAACTCATCCTTTCATAAGGTTTAATCTGAATACCTGCTCCTTGTATTTCTATGCTGAATATTATCTATTCAGCACTACACTAACCATCAGGCTGACTGTTCCCTGCAGCTCTGTTGACTCAAAATAATGACTTCGAGGGGAGGTCTAATGACAGAACAAGGGGCAATTACAGACCCAGCATGAGCCTCGGAATAACTGTGTGATGTATTTTGTGCAGTTGATTGACCCTGTGCTCAGGTTCATTTGGGCTCTGCTGCTATAGATCTGGCCTGTGCCTGAAGGTATATGGCTTGTTAATCTCAATATAAGAAGACAGAACAGATTAGATCAAGTCAGATCATTCAGATGAAAGAAAAGCTTCTCCAGTGCTGCGACAATAAATGATAGCAAAAATATGTGACTGTGAAAGCAAATATTCCTTTGCCTACAGACAGTAAGATCTGAGGTTGTAACAACAGATTATTCAGCCATTTTTAAAGCTGATCTCCGTGTATCAAAAAAAGAGAATACCATTTTTTTTTCCTTAGATATTGGAAAAGACTACCAGGAATTTTGAATGGTCAGAATAAATAAATTTATTAAGAAAAAAGCTCCCATGATAATTGGTCTATGAACCAAGGACAAAACCAATCAGACTATGTCCCTTCATGTTCTTGTCTCTCTCAAATCCAGCCCTGCTGTAGTTGCTCAAAACAGAAGAGCTTTTTTCATAACTTCTCATAATCCCAAATCCAATAATTGCTATTAAAAGAACAGAGAAGAGGAAACTGTATGTGTTTTCTCACATCAATATTAGTATTTGTCATCAAATCAACTACAGTTATCCAATGTTAATTTGGAAAAAAAATCAACAACACGAGGAGACAATGTTTCTGAATATTTCTCAAGCACTTTTCTCAGAAACAAGGCTTGGATTTTAAGCTGGTTTAAAACTAGTGCTCCTCAGTGGAGCCTTTTTACAAGTAGTTCCACTCACCTGTCTTTTAAAAAGCACTGGACTGAAGCATCGTGCACCTGCTCAGAATGCAAGCTCCAGTTCTCTTCAGTTGCTGACTGCTGCAATGCAAGACAGCAGTGACTAATTTGAGGCTGGAAATGGGTAAAAGGCAGATGTTTCACCTTGTACAACTTGCACATGAATTAAGAAGATAGAGAGAGAGAAGGTTCCAAAACATCCCACAACTCTGCTCAGTGTCAGACACAGCAGCACGAGAAGAGTTTTCTCTTGTTCTCAAACATTACTGTTGTTTCTGGGACGCAATCTGTCAGGGGATGAACACCTTGGAAACACCAGGAATCAGCTCCAAGGCAGCTTCCCAGCCCTGCAGAGGGATTTCAGAACAGCCATGGCACCCTGGCACCACTGCCCCTGGACTGACAAGGATGTCTCTTTCCCTTTCAATGATTCAATGGCCCAAAGGAAAGGAATAGATACATCTTTTCATCCCATTTTTCCCCCACAAGCTTTTGCTCTAACAGCTTCAACAAAGTAAAAAAAAAAAAATTACTTTTGAGACTGTCTTCAGAAGATTAATTTGCTCACTGATCATTTTGCACAAGTAATTAGTCACAATTGCTACAAGGAGGGGAGAAGGAAAAAGATACAGAAAGCAGATAAAAGAAACAAACCATAACAAATTCCAAAATGTCTCTGCAAATGTCAAAAGTTTGTCAATCTTATAATTGCCTATATAAATATCCAGGTTTTATTCCTAGTGGCTTAACAACTTCCATTTAAATAGGAAATAGCTGAATATATAATAATTGCTTGTTCATTTTACATGCACTATAGTTCATTAAAATAAAACCCATACTCAGCTGGATATCCAGTACTTAACAGTGATTTTATAGCACATGTAGATGTTGATAAATTAGGCTGACAAAAACTGACTGAGGATATACTCTAAAGTCTATTGGAATTTTAGCTTCTTCCTTTAATTGTGCCAGTGGCAACTAAGAGTAAATATACTACAGATTTAAGATGGAGAAAGCATTATATTTTCAAGCATTGCTTAGATATGTAAGAATAACCCAAACAGTCTTTTCCAACACTTAGGCAGCTCGCTCCTGCAGAAAACAGGAATATAACACAGTTTTGTACAATCACTGGGTGTAGTAAATTTTTTTCAATTCCTTCAGCAAATGACATCTTTCACCAAATAGTTAGTAGGAAAAAAACAAACAAACAAACCAAAAAGCATTGCAATTACAAATATAAAACACTAGCTCTGTTAAATAAGTGGAAGTGACATTACCAATATTAATGTGGCCAAGATACATTTGAATACAGATTTAAATAACTGTAACTTGAAACTGAAAGTTTCCGTTGTCTCCGTGGCAATTGAATTCTTTTCCTCTTTGCTCTCCCACCTCCAATACTTCAAACCCTTTCTCTTCAGCTAGAGCTTTCCCGTTCCTCAGGGAAGGGTGGATGGGTCCATGTCACAATCCCACACCTACTCCTGTCCTTTCCCTCAGAACCCTGCACAGAGCCTCAGAGAACAACCAAGGATAAAAAGCTGATAGAAAGCAAATGCTGTTACTTCAGTACCTCAAATAAATACCTCAGGTTAAGAGATCTGGTAGTGTGGAGGAGATTCTTAAGGATCCAGGCTTTGGTCAGGTAGGCAGAACCCTTTTCTGCCTTCTGCATTTATCTCTGTAGCCTTGCACACAACACAGAGGCCATTATGTCAGTATTTGAAATACTTTCTTGCACATCACCTTCCTTTTCTAAATCTAAAATATTTGGCTCTTTGTTATACCCACTGCAAAATATACATAAGTTGTCAATTAATTTGACTTGTAGGCATAGACCTAAATAATTCAAAAAGGAATTTGGAGCAAACAAAACAGTCCAGCCCAGACATAATTCTATCAAAACAAGAAAAAATACATAAAATAAATCCACAAAACAAAGCAAAACAAACCCCCACCCAAGCAAGTAGGCTACAGTCTTGTAAAAACACAATTCAAGTATATCTGAGACTTCTGATTAATGTCTACAGTAACATTATAGCTATATTGGTGGGATACAGAGTCTGGATTTGAGATTCGATGCCAACAGAATAAATGTGAGCACCAAGTCTGACACTCACAACATCTATGAAGTTTTTCACACGCTCATTACTCCGCCAGTGATCTGACACACCACTGACACACTGTCATGGCCTAAGCAGAAGAGAGTGAGGGTGGGGGACTTGCAGGAGGTCTCATCTTTCCCCCCCAGAAAGGAAGTGGCAGAAAAAAGCAGGTTTTCATAAAACTCAGGCTTGTATAAAACTACATTTGTTCAAAAGTGGAGCGATGCATGGGTTCAGAGCCCCTCAGGGAATTACAGAGGTGGGATGTACACTGACATCTAAAAATAACATAGCTTTGGTGTCAGATGCAACCCCTCTTTCTGAAATCTGTCCCTGCTTTGACTTCAAGAGAAAACATTAGGATCCTCAAAGACCTCTCTCCTGAGCTAAAGAAAATCTCCATTATCATTTGGCAGCAAGAGATTTGACATTCTCTGTGGCTAGCACAGGTCTTTCCTGTGAGAACATTTTGCTACATTTCATAAACAAAGATAAAGTTTGGATATTTTGCAAACAACGTCTTCGGATTAGGTCAGTTTGGGCTTGGCCAACTGGGCCTGGGGGGAGGTCTTGGGCTGACCAATCTGGGTGACCTCTGAAGACTCTATATATATGGAAATCAAAATAATAAAGACATCTTCTCTCTTTCCTTGTCTGAGAACCTGGGTCATTCCTCAGCTAGCAGCTCAACAGCGACAATTCTCTCTGCATGTTCCTGCTGCTGGAGGGCATGAACATTAGACCTGCAAGCAAAACACACGTATGCAGAAAGGCAGTAACAAAAAGCGCACTGAAGGGAGAAGTTGGATTTTTACCAAATCTCTCATTACCTATTTTGATATATACACAAAAATTTTTATTTAAAAGTTGCGGGGGAAGGGGCGGGGGGCGGAATTCCAATCCTATCTCAATTAAAATATTCCCTGCAAGGTATGCGACCTCATTTGTTGTATCAAAGGATGACTGGAAGAGCATTAAAAGGCAGAAGGTATTATCAGGGCAATGACCTGTCTGATGCTTTATAGATTCACAACAAAGCAGCTTTATTGATATGATTTTAAAGAGCTCTCAGAGGCACAAAATGCAGTTGCTATAGGAATAAATAGTAGACATCCCTTTGAGAACAACAGATGGCATCCAAGGTGACTTATCTCCCAAACAGGTAAGCGCTCACTTTCACTTATTTGTAAATAGCCATAATTTATCCTGGTCTGTTCAGAGGGTCCCAGTGGTGTCACTTGCATCAACAACTGAAAGAAACGGATGACAAAAATAAAATGCAAAAGTGCAAGTTTAACTTCTTTTGCCCCTCAGCATATCTGAGACCTGAAGTGCTACATAAAGAAACCTGTGAAAATAAAAGTAATGGTACTCTTGATAAAAATTATGCATTCCAGTAGATTCTGAATACAGCACAGGGGAATCCTAATGTCCTTTCTTTCCTGCTGAGATTCTAGTATAAAAAGAACTTACCTCATCAGAACATCTGGCTAAAAACAAGTTTTGTAAGTAGCCTGGATATCAAGAATGAGCATTAGCAGCTTAAGTGGAGATGCACAGCTGCAAGTTGCTTATTGAAATGCTTTATCATTCATTAAGTCCCAGTGGCAAAATCAGAGGAGCTGAAGACCTTTCAGGCTGTTCTTAGAAAGTGGTTCACAATCAGCATTAGAAGCAACTCAATTAAAGAGAAATCGTGTCTCAACTACCACCAAAAAAAAAAAAAAAAAAAAAAAAAAAAAAAGACAAAACGAATTATCAGATTACAAAGCTTACTTTCTCTGTTGTCACCTCTTCAGTCCTGAAAATGCAGGACAAACATTACCTCCCATAAGATTTTTCTTCCTAAAAGTCTTGAAAGAGAATCAAGGAAAGGAAGGAAGAGAAAGGCTTGGGACTATTTAGCTCAATTTTGCAAACAAAAGGAATTTCTTTGGCTGCAATTATAAACAGCTTCAAATTGCTACTCCCATTTGTACAGTTCATGGAGGTTTGAAGTTGATGCAGATATCCTTCAGTTATCTCAAGCTTATCAAGCAAGGCCATTTATACTTGATTTGGCATTCAGGTTGCATGTCTGGGAGGAATGAGAACAGAAACAGGGTTGATTTCTCCTCCCATTAAAGGGTTTCCACAGAAACGCACTCTCACCATTCTGTGCCACGGTCACACAGAAAGCCACAGAGAACTACCCAAGAGGAAAAACTGGACAGTTTCAGCAGGCTCCACCTGGAAAAAAGAGTATTCAGTGCTGTCTGAAATTTGCAGGAGCAAGAATGGGCCCACAAACAGATGTTTCCCCACTGCGAAAGACAGCTAACATCACACAGAGCTCTCTCATCACGGCCAAGCTGCACCTCCGTGGCCACTGTGCAAGATGACTCTCTGATGTCCTATTTTTGGTTAAATAAAGCTATTTCCTAAGGACCTCTCAAGTGTTCATTTCTCAAATTACAGCAGCATGAAAAGAAACATCACCCTTTACAATGAAAAGAAGGACTGGTGGTGTTGCGGACTTTCTGAGAACTAACACAAGACATTTTTCATCAGATGAATATTGCCCTCGCAACAGCACCACAGCCAGCAGCAGAGCAGTCAAGATTTCAGAGAAGCATCACCCAGCCATCAGCAGTGCCACCACACTGCTAAACCACCCTCCAAATTTAAGCCACTCTCTTTGCTTTTTGTAAAATTTCTGAACAGGAAAGGACTAGAACAAAAGAAGCAATGACAGAAAAGATCTGCTTTTCCTTAACAAATTATTAAAGAGAGCTGAAAAATGCTCCTAGTTTACCAATATGAAGATGTATTTTGGTGATAAGTTTCCATACTGCAGACATCTCCTACCCTCATGGTATTCATGAAATATTAGCATTCAAATTCATCTGTCAAAATGATTGTTGATGTAGTATAGAAGGGTTATATTATCATCTGCTCTGCAGTTTGCCTCAGAGCAATCTTGATTCAGATATTTACATAACCAAAGATTATGACATCTTTTCCAGCCCTTTTGATGTGCCTCTCAGCAAGATGTCAATCAGATTAATTCTAGCTAGATTCTTCCCTGATACCCAAGAATAGCTGTGAGGCATGAAGCAGTCATTTTGCCAAGGAGAAAGTTTGTTTTCCAAAAAAGATGCCTGACAAATCATTTGAAGCAGAAAACACATTTACACAAGTGAAAAATGTGCACTCTGTTATCCTTGAGTCCCACAGCATAGTGGATTTGAAGGCAAGCATGACCATTGGTAGAAATATCTTTAAGAATCCCTTAAAAGCACTGAAATATATCCTATGTCTTATATCAAATATGTTATTTTTTTTATTGCTACTCCTTTTCATATAGGGACAGATGCAAACTGGGGAGAACTATATGCTAAAGGACATAGAATTTGCCAATATTCAGACAAATCTTTCAAGGTTCAACAATTTCCAGAAAGTGTTGAGACTTGTCAAGGTTCACAGGCTACACAACTTAAATCTCCATAAAGCCTTCCCTTACCCCCCAAACTTTACATCTATTTTGCTTAAAACTCTCCTTCCTCCTCAGTAAAAGGAATGAAACAGAGATTCTTGACACTGTTGAAAATTGTCTTCTAACTTTCCACAATTGATTCAGGTGACAGAATGAGCAAAGAGACTTGTTCTTTATCAACATTAAGGCGTTTCAACATTAAGTGAAACTAGATGGTGACAGAAAAGGAAATTCTCATAAATATCAATATCCAAGCACAGAAGGAATTGATGTAGAGTAATTCTTTAAGACCTTACAGCACAAGATATAAAAAAATATTCACAGAGAATATATTTGTGTTTAAGTTAATGCTGGAGGAAAGATTAATGAGTGAATAATAGAAAAATGTCCAGAAGGACAGATTGAAGGACCAGATAGAATGAGAAGAAATGCAGTAAAAGAAGGACTGGCATCTTACACATTAACAAGAAGAAATAAGAAAAAAGGCAATGCAGCAGATTAACTAACAAAGACCTAGATGCAAATCCCAAACTAGGACTCTAGACGAGACCAGATGAAGAATTGAATAACTCATGAGAATTTCTCCAAGCCTTTCATGCACCTCTTCCTGCTGATAGGTGAGTAAATGGGGTGCTCCTTACTATCAAAGGCTGGAAATTACAGACTAGTGGTGGAAGTCAATTTGACTTACAAACATTCTCACAGCTGAGCTTTACAATCCCAAACATTTTCCAGATTGCTTTGCAAAACTTCAAGTTCTTCCAGAAAACATGTGTCCTTTTTGTCTAACATCTCTCAGTGCCAGGAAGAGGTTACTGAGCAATGATATAGCAGATAGAGGACATCTGCTGACCTTGTTTGTCCATTGATAAATATAGTGGAGAAAAACTCTAAGTCTACAAAGGCCCAAGTTCAATATCATCTCAAGCATTCTTGCCCTCAGAATGCAGTAACTACTGTCATTTCCAATCACCTGTTGGCTCAACTGTCAGGTTTAAATCCTCCTCCATAATTTTAAAGCTTTTTTCTCCATTGTACAGCACCTGACATTATATGAATCACACAGATGAAAGACAAAGGTATCTGACTGATATTAAATGCTGTCACTCAGCTGGGGCTGGGTGGATGCCAACTGGTCAAATTCTCCAAAATCTTTGAACAGATGCTGTGGCTATTCCAGTTATTATTTCAATTTTACACTCTTCCTATCTATACTGACAGCTGGTTTTGACAGTCTGCTCTCTTCTTCTCAGCTCTCATGTCAATCTCAGACACATAATAGCTGGATAAGAGCTTAAACAATAGTGATTAGATCAGGGAGAAGCGGAAGCATGGTGACAGTAAAAAATAAGATGCTTCAGTAAACTTCAAACGCTTCAGAAGAGAAGAGGAGGAATTTCATCAGAGCTTGGGGATAACTTGTTGGGCTTGTGGGCTTTTTAAAAATCACATTAATACTAATTTCCATGAAAGAGTTTCACTGAACAATTCTATCTTCACAGTCTCAGTGTTTAGAAGGGTCAACAGGTTACGATTACATCACCTTATCCTTGGCAGCTCTCTGTGAAAAGGCCCTGCACCCTGCAAGTCATTTGATTCCATTTAGCCCTCATTAAAATAATGAAAGCCCTTGCCTTTGTAAATCATTTTAACATAGGTTAAAAACCAAATAAATAATCAGAAGAAGGAGTTGTGGCTCAGACCCCATCACATTTAAGAACGCCAAAGAGTGCTGCATGCTGTCAACAGTAAAACCCAGCCCTATGTAAACACTGCTCTCCTCCACAGTAGGGACAGGGGTAATATCGGAAATGCATTTTTGCCGTCTGTTAAATAATTCACGCAAACACAAACTGAAGACGTATTTTTTTTCCAGAAATACTGGCTGTATATTTAAAAAGGTAACCTCTACAATCCTCACATCCATAATTAAGTTTGTGGGTAGACTGAAGAAAAGAATTCCATTTGCAGAAAAGCTCAACAGATGGTATTGTGCATTAAAGTAGAAGCATGTGAAAACTATTTGAACAAATGGCAGATGTGTCTGTCAGCCTTCTCCTGTGCAATTAAAGATCAGCATTCAGGCTATTATTCAGACTCCCAGAATTTCACAAAAGTCCTCTCAAGCTTGTGTTGGCTAAGGATCTTGGCAAACCCAGAGATAACCAGCCAGGGGAGAAAAAAAAAACCCAAAACCCAGCATATAGGTTGGTCTCCTTATGCAGTCCCACTCTCAGCTTGTTTCTAAAGCCCATCTTCAAGTACACAGAAGAAATTGCACTTAGCTGAACTTCAGGCAACCCTGAGTGGCTGCCCATTATGGGAATCTTTTGGGTTTTCTTCCTATAAGGCTGAACATACAGCCTGGATTTAACCAGCAAGGAGTAACACTCTGCAAGAAACATTGTCTTCTACCTGGACTCTTCTGCAATGGCTCCACTTGATTAGGGCTCATGAGAAGTATGCCTAGGACAGACAGGGCAGTAAAAAAAACTAACCTATTAGAGGTTCACAAGAGATCACTATTTTAGGAATTTGCATTCTACCACATAAAATGTAGGTTTTCCCAGATGCTTCCTATTGTTAACACACTTATTATCTTTAAAGCATGCATTATTTTTGCATGGGACCAACAGTGAACTGTGCTGTATCATAGTCTGTGCCATCTGGGACCACTGCAAGTTAGTATCTCTCAATACACACAATTCATGTGCACAGACTTTCTCCTAAGTGCCTGCACCTGCTAAATGAAGTGAGGCAGGAGGTTTCCCATTGATATAGCAAAATTAGAGGTGCCTATTCACCAAATCAGTAAAATAAAAAAATTTTGTTCAGTTACAAGAAAAAAATGTTGCTTAAATACACATAATATAAAGGACAAACTGTTTTACTTTGAAGAGCTTAGATAATTTTATTTTTAGGAATACCTTCTAAAGACTCAAATCCTTTCTAAGCAGCAATTGCCCAAAGCAATAAAACACATCAATATTTTCATGATAAAAAATCCATAGTTAGCTGTTATGGAAGTTAAGAATTAACTTAGGCTTATCTGAGGTTTTTGTTTACCCAGAACACAGGAGCTATCATCCTCTGGGAAGAGCAGAGAGCCTGCTAGCTCATTCTGATTAGCGAGGAATCAAAGCCTGTCTCACGCTCCAGCACTTGAGGAACTGCCTGGTCCCAGTTCTGTCTGACCTGCAATCCAGGCTCTAATTCTACCCTGCAACAGAGACTCTTGACAGAGTCCCTCTCATTCTAAGGAATACTGTAAGAGAAACTTGGCCTCATCAAAAATAAGAAAGGGCCCTTAGAGCCAGCATGGGTTAAGAAAGCAGTGGTTTTAAGAATCTTGACCCAAATTTAGTGTCAAAGGGAAGAGCCTGTCTGATGCTTGAGAGGCAGAACACACAACCATCACAGCAGCTGCTTAAGCCCAAAGAATCCCATTATATACCTCAGGATGTGCAAAAGCCATCCAGGATGATAAGGAGAGGCTGCTCCACTGCCAGGGACAGGAGCCACAGGTCTACAAAATACAGATGTAAATGAAAAACAGCTGCAGCCCATGGAACAACCAGAGGGAAAAAAACAAGCACAAAACTCTCCTCCCTCCATCCCCAGACCTGGTGAGTTTTGGGAGTATACAGGGACACTGACTGCTCTTTGTGTAGCCCTCTGCAAAAGTAAATCCTTTGATCACAGAAAGCATAGATGAATGGATTCCTCAACTTCTCAAGCAGTGTTTATGCAGAGAGCCCTTCTCACTGATACTGTGTTCTGCATGTTCTGAGCTATTGACAGACAATTGCTGCAAATTTCTGCTACTTTACCGCATCTTCCCACATTCATGTACTCATTGGAGATTAAATGCTAATCTTGAAGAACTAATTTCTTTAATGCAGCTTTTTCTCTTCAATTTTGCATACAACACTCCTTTTCTGCTATCAACTCCAGCTACTTTAGGGAAAAGTGTTTAAGCCTGTAGCTAAGTGAGCTGTTTTTCTAAAGAGTTAATTCTGTACAGATTCCTGCTTTCTCAGCAGGTTGCAAAGAAAATGGATGCACAAATGTGCCTGTAAATATAGATTAAAACATTGACATCACATCCTTATCTTAAAATGGAGTACATGGAGTTTGCAATTTTGCTTGTATTGCATAGACTGTATCATGGACTAAGAGCAAACCTTTTCTTGCTTTTATAGCTTTAGTTTGCTTTGTGACTAACAACAGGTAAGTACACCAACCCAGAGATCACACACAGCAAAATTAGTTTGCATTGACTTAAAAGCGTTTGGATTGTTTACACTAAAGCAAGTCTGTAAGTGAACACACAGGATCCATTCACAGTTCTAAATGAAGATCCACAGCTAACCAGGAACGCAGCAATTTCAGAAATAAACTACAGTATTTTCAGTCCTGTTGTTGTGTTTTGGGGTTTGGCTTCATTTGTTTTTAAACAGAGCAGACAAAACTCTAGAAAATACACTGAGAACCCCTTCAGCTCTACCAAGCTGCTGCAGCTCCTACTGGTCAGCAGCACTGCTGGGCACTAAGTGTATTGGTAAAAGAGATGGAACAATACCAACTACTACCAGTCAGATAATCATTCAACTATGGAGAATAATTTCAAACAGTATATCCTCAAAACAATTTATTTTAGTAATTGACCTTAAAACCTTTTGCTCTGTCCTGGATGATATCAGTGCTTAAAGATCAAATTTCATTTCAATCTGGCCTCTTTTTCTCCATATCATGTCTGTGCAGTCAAGGGAACAACAGAGCATGGCTCCTCAGGATATTCCCACAGAAGAGGAACTTCCTACCAGCAGACACTGCTGAACCAGACAGATCCTTTAGAACATGAGAATACCTGGAGGAGCCACAGGGCAAAGCAGAAACTTCATCTTAGATGTAGTCCTCTTCGCCTGCACTAAACATGTGCCTCTTTCTCCCTGGAGATCAAGCATCAAGTGACACTAAAACAGTGCAAATACAGCATAGACAGAGCTGTTCCTATCCAAAGAATTTAAAAGGCTGCTGAGAATTAAATACTTTTCCCACCAAATCAACTCATCAAATCAATCCTGCACAGATGGCCGTCACTTACAGGTTCATGTTACCTTGTCTGGACAGCCCCAAATAGAGGTGATAGCAACACCTGCAGGAAAGGAGTCTGATAAACAGTGAAATGCCAACACACAGCTCTCTGAGTAAAATCTGCACTGCAACTCCTTAGGTGGGCTGGAGGACATTTCTGGAAGGAGAATACAGTGATAATTGTTACCAATCTCCTTCCTTTCATTTGTGTCAAACTCACTCCAATAAAATAATCCAACAAACAAAAAATCTTCTTGCCTCCTACTGATCAAAATCCCATGCAGGCTGTCCAGGTGAAATTCATTTTTTGAAAAACATTTACATTCCCATTTCTAAAACACACTGTATTTAGAAAATCGTGCCTCTGTTTTAGAAGAATGAAGTCCTATCCAAGGTTTTGTAGCACGATTTATCTGCTCAAATGGAACTCAAATCCTTATCACCTTTATACCTGTGCAACATGCCACAGTGATGTACTGCACACTGACAATGTTTGGTTTTGATGCTGTTTTTTATACTAAAACCCACATTACACTGGTAATTGATCCAGTGAAAAGCATGATTGATTTCCTACTTGGCTTTGCTATTAAAGAGAGAAAGTCCCAGCAAATGGCTCTCTTTGTAAGGTGTCCTACTACATGAAAATCAGTGCCTAGCCCTTAATTGCTGACAGATGGCTAAACTCTAACTTCAAGCTATTAGACAAGAAGGATAAATGCACCAGAGAGCTGACATGGATTAGACAAAAACTTAACATTCCTTCTGAAAAAGTTAAAACTTTTAAGAGGAAATATTTTGGGTAACTGAATTATTTTCTTCCTATTCTTGAATCTTGTGTATTTAATCAGCCTTTGACGCAGAGTTTTAAGACTTTGTGCTATGTGACATAATATCAATCAGGCTCTTTAGCTCTTTTCACCTTTTGAAACCATATCCCTCTTCGTCAGATTTTCTGCATGGATGTAGACTGAAAACAGAAGTTTGAGAGAAACTGTTTGCAGTAAAACAGATTTTACGATGTAAAGAGAACTCAGCTCATATCGAAGACTGACTACTTGAGGAGGTTAAAAATACTTCAACAAAAATAAAATCATGCAATTACATTTTTACACTGTCAATTATATTCATGTTTTACTGAACTTCAATTCAAAGTGTCACATCAGAATTTACTGTCCCTTATCTCATTTACTTGTCAACAGATCAATATCTTAAAGCTGTCACAGAACAGCAAACAATCAAAGACAGACCTAGTCTCATGCAGCTAAGCATAAGAAATGTATAGTGAAGCCTAGAGCTGATGCACTACACAGAAGTAGCATTTGCTTTTTTTAATAAAGCCTTCTCAAAACCTGCAGACCTGCTTCCTGTCTCCCTTCATAAAAGGTGTTATTCTGCCAGGTGGTTTATCTAGACTCCCTCAAGTTTTAATTATCTCTTTACTTAATGAGTACAGTAGCTGATCCAGATTTATTGCAGTAGCTAGAAGCTTGAGTGAATAAAATATCAGTTCTGTTTGTGATGTGGCAGTTATCTTTGTTTGCAGACTCCTCTAATTACTTCCAGGTCATTAAGCCCATCTCCAGCAGATATTTTACTGTCATTGGAAAAAGTTCATAATGACACTTAAAAAGTCAATGGGTACAGAAACAAAAAAATAGTCAGAAAAGGTCAAAATAAGACCTAACCTGTTAATTCAGATCTGGATTACAGATACAAATCACGCAGATAACTTGGCATATGTCCTGTGAGACACCAGGGCAATCAATAGGTTACACTGGGCATGTGTCAGGGCAGAATTTCAGCTTACAAGTCATCACATTAAGTCGTTTGTTTTATACTCAGGTTAAATGATAAGAATAGGTTAAGCTTCTCACTAGTTTAAACACTGACTTGGCAATACGCAACAGGTGGAGGAATGGATTTATACACTCAAAAATAAATATTCATGCACATACCCACACATGTCAGAACTGACACTGAATAAAATTAGCAAAGCTGTCTGTACTTGACCCATGGCAACACTGGACCACGTATACTTTTTTTTCCATTTCACTACTGAACACTTTTTTTAGAGGCAGAAATCCAAGCATACTCATTTGCCATGTCTTCTCCTATCTCTTCCAGAGACACTGTTGGCTGAGGCAGAAACCCTGGCTCTAATTGTTTGATCCACTTTTTCACTGAAAGATTGACTCCAGTACCAACATTTTCTTGTATCAATCCATCTACTCCCCACGCTTCCTTCAGTTGTTCGCTTGTGATGCATTTTAAGAAGGTGTAGCCATGGGTATTTCAGCAATAATTAGATTCTGCCACTTCAGCTATCCAGTCAGTGG
The DNA here is from genome assembly GCA_024500445.1 of Entomyzon cyanotis. Taxonomy (NCBI): domain Eukaryota; kingdom Metazoa; phylum Chordata; class Aves; order Passeriformes; family Meliphagidae; genus Entomyzon; species Entomyzon cyanotis. The sequence continues at coordinate 414,156 of JAKEPQ010000669.1, forward strand.
CCACGATTATCAGTCCAAAGGAAGACTTCCAAATGCAATCCAAGAGAAAATAGAAAAAAAATGTAGTTTAACCTAAACATTCAATTGCCCACTTCTGCTGACAGTCCTAATTGCTCACAATTGGGCAAAATAATGCATTAAAACGTCTTTTGGCATTGCTCTAAATCAAAGGATAACGTGGCTGCAATCATCATGTTTGTATTTGCCAACTAATCGCATCTCTTCCCTTTTCTTTCAGAAGCTTTTCCTACAATTTAAAAGACTGCCAAGACACTGTTTGAGAAATACTTCCTCCTTAAAAACAGTAAGGCATTACATAGTATTCCCAAAAAATTGAACACAAAGCCTTACATTCAGGGTGGATTTTCAAGAGTTTTCTGACCTCCCTGGCTAAGTGCATGGTACTGCTTTTCATTCCCTGTTAGCTAGATATATGTAGGAATAGCCTGAAAAGGTGAAAAAAACAGAATGAACACACACATCTTGCAGCTTTGGAGTTAGGCTTAACTAAGGAGAACTGAAATAAAGAAGATTTAAGAAACAAAGTATTAGAAATTGTACCTTCATAATATACCTAATCTCATGATTGTCAAAACTCATCACTCAAAGAGAGTACCAGGGGGAAAATTTTCCTGCTCTCGTTTGCACTTCATCTCTAGTTTTTCTTTCAGCCCCTCCCAATTAGGCAGGCATTACCTTAAGCTCAAGATCATACATTTTAATCTTTTGATCAAAAAAACATTTCCCAATAATAAATACGAAGCCCAGGCTGCATAGTATGGTCAGTACATTTAGTCCACTAGGCTTGTTTTCCAAAGTATGTTTGTGCATGATGGCTCCTTTATTCATGCAGATTTTGTAGAAAATCATCATGGTAGCACAAATTTGCTCTTTCTTTTGCACAGCTCCCATTCTAAGTATTTATTGACAGCGTACACTGGTCTTTCTCTCTCATTCTTTGGATTATAGCTCCCTAAAATGCTGCACTAGGCAAGGAATTATGGCAGGCACCAGAAACCTAACAAAGCCCCAACCAAACCAACCAAAACAACACAACTACACAAAAAAAGCAGAACTACCGAGTATGAGATTTCAGAGAACAGAGGATGTGATCAGTTCTCTATATTACACATACTGGGTCAGCATGTAAATTGTAACTGTAAAATGAGTGCTACTGTAATTTCTGGATCAGCCCTCCCGCTTCACCATTCAACAGATCATCTGAGGATCACTAATGCATGTAAAGCTATGGGAAATACTGTATATTACTGGTACAGTGTGCTAGACAACAAAGTTTTACAGGCTAAGTCAGGTGAACCAGAGGCTGGGAAATGCAGAAGGAACTGCATTGCGGGATGACTGTCAAACAGGGAAGTCACTGCTACACTAAGGAAATTTATGTCACTGTTCCACTGGAACACCATTCATTTCACAGTCTTTTCTTCACAAAGGCTAAAGGGAGAAACAGATGTACTACCTGTTCCTCAAAAGAGCAGCAGCAGCAGTCTCAGGGCTTTGCTCTTGCTTTTCTTCTCCAGCCCCCGAGGCCTTGGGCAGCCCAGGGCTTCAGAGCCCTGACAGAACCTGTGCAGTTAGAAATCCACAGCAATCGTTTAGGTCCTTTGTCAAGCTTGGCTCTACAGCTTCAGATTTAACTCCAGTTCCACAGAATCTGAGCAGATTGTATTCCTGGAGACACCTCCTCACCTATTTGTTTTCTTTGCTGTACTCCAAACAGGAACTGCTTGATAACCTTTTCAATTTTTCCTTTACTACTACGCTACTACTACTATTATAGTACTTACTACACTAGAAAAGAAGAAACTGTCCCCTCACTGGACACATATTTTGGTGTCAAGGACAAAACAAAATGATTGATAATCACCTAGGGCTACACTGGTCTTTCCTTTGTCCCAGATACTGAAAGATACTGTGTTTTCTATACTGAAGAGATGGGAAGGGTAATAAAAGCACATCGTTCAGCTTAGAATGCTTGAATCAACTTAGGTATTTTTGTATTCTTTATATGTCCAGTCACTAGCAGGCTGCAATGGTTATAAATCAAACAGTATCACATCCAATTGCACTCCAAAGTCATCATTTAAAGGGTAGATACCATATGTGTTTAGGGTTATCTTGGTGATATTATAAAATGTAAAATTACCATGTCCTAATGAGACATGACCTAGCAGAGAGTGAATGAAGCCTCTTTCACCATAAGCTTTTAAGAAACCATTGGAATATGAAGTAACTCTTCCTGGGAAATGAATTTAATAATACAATCTTTATAATACCAAGGAGTTGTCAAATCACTCATAGATTTCATGTATTCTATTCCTTCTTCAAAACTAAATATGCTGTAGAAAAACAGTCACAAGATAGAGTTATTAATAAAAAAAAACCATTGTGTTTCAAATAAAATTTGTGTCTGTAGCCTGATAGATATACCAGATTGGGCAATTCATCTCCTTGGCAAAAAATGTTTGTGTCATTCATTTCTTCTTTTAAATATACAATACTATACCTGTTTAATAACAGTCCATAAATCTTAGCAGAGACTCCAGAAAGCATTTAATCCAGAAAGAACTCCAATTTTGCAATTGAAAAGTAGCTTGAATCCCAAAAGAACTCTGATATAGTATGATAAACTCCCAGTTATATTATCTATTAATTTCTTTTGCAAAAGCATCCAAGAAGTAAAATATTAACTACAAAAAAACCTTCTAGAAGGTATAACCAGCATTGCTGGCCTTGGGTTTTCAGTACCTTAGCAATAGACACACCCCTGTCTGCCCTGGTTTGTGTTACATTCCAGAGTCAAATCATTGGATTTGCAATATCACAGGATCACAGGATCCCATGTTAGGGAGTTTTCAATTGTGTGGACTTGTGTGTCAAGTTCTTCTTAATTTTCATCCACTTGCTTTAGACCAGCTGGAAAATGTTAGGGCTTCACAAGCTAAAACTAACCATTAAATTCCAGGTGGAAAGACACCAAGGGTAGTGCACTGATACCATGTGGCTCTGAAGGCTCTCTGCAGAGATGAATCTCCTTTTTTCTGCATAGTCTCAAATGCCTCTCGAAATACAATGAGGTGATTACATTTTAGGAATGTAAGGATTACAAATGAGAAAATGAGATCTCGGGAAAATGAGAGAAATAGAACTATTATATCCTGGCAATTTTGTTTTGTGTGTGTTAGTTAACAGTATCAGAAAGTGCTGGTTATAGAAGCTGCATTGAATGCAGAAAAATCTTTGACAGAGAAAACAGTATTGGAATTCAACAAGAAGCCAAATCCTGCATCCCTAATCCTGATTAAATTAAACAGAGTTGCTGTCTTTGTCCTATAAAACAGTAGCTCAATCCCTAATGCTGATTCTGAAGAGCCTAACTGGGCTCTAAATTGGAAAGACTCCAAGACCTGTTTCAACCTTAAAACGTCTGATTTAAGCTACTGCCTTCGTTTGAACCGAAGCACCATTTGCACCGACTCCAGTTAACCTGTTTCTCCAAGACTGACAGCCACTATTTAGCAGCCTGCATTACCTTCTGCAAGGCAGGCTCAGGAATCTGGGCAGTGACAGGAAAACAAGCACAGACATCACTGAAACCACCTGACTGTCTCAAAGATCTTCTTTAGGTGGTCAGAAAGACAAAGAGGATGAGGGATTGCTGCCAGTTGCTTAAAAAAGGAAAAAAAAAACCAAAAAAACCTAAAACAACAAACAAACAAAAAATCCACCAAAAAATTAATAAACCAAACAAAATTAAGAAAAAAACATCAACCCACCACCCAAACCTCAAGTGGGAAAGGAGACAGGCATATTTATAGGGTCTAACTTAAAGCCATTATTTATATGTTAAAGAGGGAAAGACTAGCTGCATATCAAAGAATGCTGCTCAAATGCTCTAGGAAAGCACTAATTCTGCAAGGCTCCCAGAATGTCCAATCTTGTAACCTGAGCATCTAAAATAGATTCTTACTTCAAAAACCCTTCATGTCACACTTATATACAACCCTCACTCAGTGTGCTGGCACATACCTCACTCACCTTCCACCTCTAGGAGCAACTACCTTAAACCAGCAGTCAAAAAAACCAAAAAAAAATCTGACAGCCAAGCTTCCTATCGACATGGTCACAAAAAAACCAGGTAATTTTTTTGGATTGACAAAAAAAAATGCAGTTCAGATATTTATGGTCATTAATAAGCACAACATTCCATATCAGGGCTAGAAGTATTACATACCAAAAGCAAATTATTATTGTTAAAAAAACCACAAAATCCTGGATAAAAGGCTCATATAAACCACAACTTTATAATTAACTCTTTATTGTTGATAAATAGCTCTGAGGATTGAAGTTACTCTTTAGACTACAATATCAATTATTTTTACACCATAGTGTATATAATGTCTGCATTAACACCGCATTTAAATTAAGCCTTGTAAATAATTCTATCTAATGTAAGGTATGTAACATAAAGCTATCCGGAGGAAACACAGAGAAGGATTTTAAACACTGGGTTTCTCATCTCAATTAGAATAAATTCTTTTGTCTCCACTTAAGTGATTGCAATCAGTGTTTCAAACTCCTTGTATCCTACAGATATTTCATCACTTACACATTGTTAGATCCTCAGCCTTTAGCAAAGCTAAACAGGACACACTGAGCCAACGGATCTGTTATACACCACAGAGACTTTGGTCAGCCAATTTTGACTGACTACTTCAGTGAGGTTTTCTCGCTCTGGGGAGGCAGGGGAACCCCAAAACCCCACAAAAGAGGTTCCCCACCGTGTGCTTACCACGCTGCTATGGGCGAAGTGGAGCCGGGACCTGCGGGACCTGAACCCGTGCTAGGGCTGGCTTCTCGAAGACAGGATAATAGGAGCCTTGGCGAATAAAGGAAATGCAGTCTCTCAGCCTTTGGAATCCAGGGTTTACTGGTAGGGATGACGGGGAGGAGAAGGCAGATGGGACCGAGACGGAACGAGGGGGCAGGAGGCGGCGGGATTCCGCAGGGCCAAGAGCCCCGAACGGAAGCGAACATTGGGTTAGGAGGGATGGAAAGATGGGAGGGGTTTTGAGAGGATAGCCAACCGGGACGCAGGGGATACAGATTGACAAGGGCTTCAGGGAATGGGGGTGCAAGGAGGGAAGATACAGAACTTTTAAAAACCAATAATAACACTGCGGGTAAAGAACTTTCTAGCTATTAACTAGATATGGGATAAGGGAAGGCAGATATGCAGTGCCAATCAGACACACTGCTACACTTCAGCAAGTCCATCTCTTTTTTTCACATACCAGCTTCACTAAAGATCTATGAATCAATCACTTCTCCTAGAGTTATTTCAGGGAAACTAAGCAATTGCAAAGGATGTTCCAAAGTGTGTATCGTTCTTTTTTCCTCCCTGGAAAAACAATTAGATCTGAAATACCTGATTGTAATGGTTCAGAAATGTTGGTTTCTAGGTTTTTTGTCGTTTCCCCTTCCTGATTGCTAGCATTTTCATATATGTATCATATGCACTATACACTAACCTATGTGACTATATTATCAAGGTAGATTTTATGCTGAATAACACTTTTGGGATATTATTCCATAAAGGGAGAGGCAAAATCTTAGTTTGTATTTAGGGTAAGATTGGGCTGGAATGAAAGTTTTGGTTCAAACTCAGCTGCAGTAAAACCTTTTCAAAGTTCTGCATCACAAAGTCTGCCATTTCCATCCAAGCTGAGTTAAAATTACCCAGAAAGGCATTGTCTGTGGAGACTTACTGCTTAAATATACAAAAGGTTCAATCAGACAAATTACAGAATCTTATGGTTTTACTGTTCTTGCAGAGTGTATTAGGCTATTGCCTTTCACAATATTTAATTGAACAATTCTATCAATTATCCTGAGCAAATATGCAAATACAACCATAGTTGCTTCATGCAGCTTTTTCTGACTTAGCATTCATTAAAAACTCTGGTAGACTGTGTAGCACATTAAATTCATTTTGCAAACATAGCAATTGTCTTACCGAAGAAAACTTGTTTCTTTATAATTAAAACATTTGCTCTTATTTGGCACTTTTCCCTCTGTAAGTTGAATTCAGCAGCTGGAAAAGGCTCCCCTGCAGTATAAATAGGTCTGGTATCTTGGAGTGGAAGCAGACGCTCAGGGCTGGGTTAAAGTTTATTCCCCCCAAATGGGAAAACTGTAATTAGCCATCAACAAAACTGGATCTTCCATCTCTTTCATGCAAAGGGTTGCAAAACCAATTACCAGAAGGTACAGCTGGAAGCAAGGCCTTGCTATGATACAGATACTTGGATACCTACACAGAAACTGACAACTCTAGAGTGGCACAGTTAAAAAAACGCAAGGTTTTGGAAGGGATTGAAGCTCCCATGTCAGTGTGGTTTCACGCAGCACTGTTCCAGGTCTGCCTGTCCCACAGTACATCGAAGATAGTCCATGTTTAGGATTCATCTTGAAATTGTACTCAACCACATGGCAGTGCCCTTCCATCTACATTTAATAAGGATTATCTACTGAATTCATGCATTTCACTTTCTCTGAAGCCAACACAAGTGAGCAGCAGGTGTCTCTACATAAAAACAGATCTCTCCTAAGCATCCCTGCACAGGCTTGCTGTGTCCATCCCTGTGGACTCCTTCCTGCAGCATCCCCACACATTTGATCTCCTAAGAGAAGAGAGAGTTTCAAAGTGGGTGACAATTTTCAACTGAAAATTCAACATGAATTTGCACATGCAGACTGAACTGTTGACAAGACATGAGTTTTGAGGCTTATAGCTCAGATACTTGGCAATAGAAGATTGAGAATGACCTCCTTTTCCAGAACACTAAGTTCCACTCCTGGAGATGGTATATTGAAATAAAGCCCCAGCCAATACACTCCTGGAACAGTCTGATATAGCCATATAGAACACGGCAACACTTGTAAACCACATTGACACTCAAAAAACCAATCAGGCAACAAAATGCTAGAAAATTTCTAAAGAAATTATCAAAATCAAACTGACTTACTAAGACATATACCTTAATTTGGTGCGCAGCAGGTTTGCTTTTATTCCAATATATGTCAATGGTATTTTTCTTTTGTCTCAAGGTAAGTTTGTATTTGGATATTTTCCTTTAAGAAAACTTTTTAAAAGATTACAAGTGTGTATCACTTTTCTAAGCAGTTTTGAATGGATCTGCACTTTACACAGGACTACCGGTTCTATATTTATATAGTGGCACCACTGGCAACTGATTAAAGTGTAATTTTATCCTGAAAGTGTTTATTGGAGTACCTTCATGAGAAAATTATTTTCCATAGATGAAAAAAAAACCATTGTTTGACTTGTTCAAAACAGGTTACTAGTAAGATATGTTTAAAAATAAACATTTATCAAGACACAACAGTTAAAGATGCTATTTTAAGAAATGGCTCTTATATGCATAAACAGCATTTCCATCATTAAAAATAAACATAAAAGTTAAAGAAAAAATGTATTTAAGGAATACTTCCATTTTTCCTTCTTTTTCTAACTCATAGCTGGAAGCTAAAATAAAAGTACAAAACAATACAAGCATGAATTCATATATTGAAACTGCATCCTGAGCACCCTAAAGCCTTTGCTGGGCTATATTTGATACATGACACATTCTCAAAAGCACTTCCTGTTCTTATCACAATAGCTTTGTAGCTATTTAGAAAATTTAGCCACTCGAGCAAGTCTTTGCACATAAATAAAAAGAGGGAGCATGAAAGAGAAGGCATTTCTGAGGCTTTTAAAAGAGATAAGAGATTAAACAGAAAGTATTTCTCCATTTTATGGGTTCTCTGGACTGAAAAGTAGCATTGCATCTTTCTTTTTAGGCCAGTATTTGTGTTTGTCAAATTAGAAAGCAACAGTAAGATCTAAAATCCTTTATTTTTTTTTTAAAATGGTCTGAAACAGTACACTTCTGACTTCTGTCTCCTTCAGATATTAAAATCACCTGAAGTCAGTGGAACAAAAGTCTTGACAGCACTGGACTTTGGATTACAACTTAGAACAAGTTTCCTTTAGATGTCACATGATACTAATTTTGATCCACTGATACTTTTCACATTCTTCCTTCTGTTATGTTTTATTACTATCAAGTCTCCATAGTAATAACAAAAATATTCAAATACGATCGGGTATCTCATTGCTAAAATAGCAAAACTACCTAATTTTTCCCTTGCTCAAAGTTATTATTCTTGTGTAGAATGAAATATCATTTAGGCACAACAGCCGTGGTGCACATTGCCCTCTTTAAGCCTCAGTTCCTTGCAGGAAGGTTCACTCTTAAAGGTGGTATTACTCCTAAGCTAACCTGCAGTGTTATCAGATTGCATATGCATGCCAAAAAATTCACTCGATTAGGGCATTAATGATTTATTTAAATCATTGCTAGTATAGTGGGGTGATGTATTAGTATTTGCATGTGTAAATAAATTCAATTAATGTGTTAATTGCACAGAGACATGAAAATTAGTTTAATCTAGTCAATTAAATCATAAACAGTTCAGAAATAAGAAAATAAGCTTGCAATGTAATTAGTGTTCTAATATGCTAGTAACTTTAGTAAACAGGATCTTAATTTGGCAGGTCAAAAAGACAAAATATTTTAATTAATATAAAAAGGAGCTTTTTCCTGCTGTACTAGAATCTGGCTGAGTTTAGATAAAATGATCCATGCTAATGAGATCAAAATGCTGTTATCTAGAATAAAAATTAGGATTTTTTAATAGAAATTTATCTCCAAAGTAGTCCAGATGACTGAACAAAGCATTACTGACTGCAAAAACCTAATCGTGCCATAATCTGCACGTGATTGAATTATACATTCATACAGTGCTCTCCCCAAAGCTTTGCAGAGTAATAAAACAGAATAAAATATTTGGTGATGTTTTAATATTAATCACCATAAATTAATGTTATATTCATACCTTGAGCAGTAGTGCTGCTCAAGTAGCAGTGAGCTGGGGAGAAGTGATGAGTCATGAGAAAGGCCATCCCTCTCGTTATTGGGTAATTGTCTGTTAATTGATGGGGCACTGGGATCCCTGAGCAGCACCCCCAAGGTCAGGGAATTCCAGCCCCATAGGCTGGAGGGCTCTGCTGGAGGGGGACTCAGGGACCCCATCAGCCCTGCTCAGCTTCACTGAGGCCATGGCATAATAAGTTAAATGCAGCAGGTGGCCTTTTTTATTCCAAATTAAAGGACACCTGGCACGTATTGCTCTATCAGTTAATCATCTGCACTTAGGAAAGGGCAACAAGGAAAAGCCTCGGAGCTGAAGGAGGGGAAAAAAAGCTTATCCACAGCAATAACTTGACTTGATAGCTGTAAATTTAAATATTAAGCTTAGCTACTCTAGAGTGCTGTACTGCTGGGACTTGGAACAGGTTAAAAATATGAACCAGCACCTTAAAAATGTGAGTCCTGCTGCAGGGAGGCACCCCTGACACTCTATGCTGTGTGCTGGGCACAGTGCAGTGGGAACGCTGTGCCATCCCATCCCATCCCATCCCACTGCATTGGCAGGACAGCAACTACATTCCAAAATGCTGATTTCTCACGCAACTTTGAAGTAAAAAGGCACAGTAGGGACTATCTGCCTGATCAATCAGTTAAAATTTTCATAGGATCTCTTGTGAACTTGTAAATACAACTCTTGTGAATTTGCACACTGAGCAAGCAATAATTTGCTCCATATTTGGGGGATGCAATTTCAAGCTAGGTAGCATGAGACAAAAGCCATTACTTGCTTGCTTTTTAATTCCAAGAAAAATCTCTAATATTTATTCCTTTATTGAACCCACAGTCCAGTAAATTAATTATTAGCTTTAAAAGAAGTGGCTAAGAGGATTTTCCTAAGTCTTTGCCTAAGGTTACTACAATGAAGTCTGAATGAAAAGTATTGTACAGAGGAAGGAAACTGTTTTCCTTGTTAACATATTTATACAGAATCATTATCATCTTATCTCGTAACACATGACATTCAAGAACTTGATCATAAAAATCATCCCCCAAAGCCAAAGAAATGCAATTAGTGTCTTTAAAAAAACCCAACCAAACAAAAAAAAACCCAAAAAAACCCCAAAAAATAATATAACAAAAAATTTTTAAAACAAAAAAAAACCCCACCACAGTTCTAGTCCAGAGACCCAAACGGCTTGTTTTAAACATCTCCTGGTTTTTACCAGGCTTTTCTATATGTCTTGAAATCTGGTTCTAGAGATTTCTCTCTGGTCACACAGTAATTAGTCATTCTCAACTATCATTTTTTTGCAAGTCATTAAAGGAAACACATTAGAAATGGAAATAAACTAATGACATTTTTACAAATACGTAACACTTCCCATAGTTGGATTTGCTTATATTTTTATGATTTTACTCCCTGAAAATGAAAGGCATGGTTGCCTGCTCCCTCAGAGCTCCTGCAGACAAGGACAGCAGCACAGAGACCAGCCTGTCCCTCCCTCTCCCAGGAGCTCATGGTACAGGGACCCCAGAGACACTCAGGTGAGACACAGATCTGACCCCTCAGGGTCTGTACCGTGAACAAGAGCAGAACCATGAGTGCCTGAATTTGTCACCCTGAAGCCCCACAGGGATGAGCATTCCCTGCTCCAGTGACTTTTCAGTGCTCCAGAAAATCAGCCTCCTTGCATTTCCTTAGTGCACTTCTGCTACACCCCTGCCATAAATCAGAGTATGGATGTGCTGTTCCTGTCCTTGCCTGACTTTGCAATCACCTGCATCTCTTGCAATAGAGATTAACTATAAATGGCTATTCAGCAGCCTCTGGTTGTTACACTTCCACACAAAAAGGTGCTGCCAGGGGTGGGAGGAACATGACTTACAGCATCTTTTCCAGCTAGTAGTTTTTTTCTACACTGTACTCTAGTAGAATACTTAAGAGCCCCCTGAATTTGGCAAAAAATACAGAAAAAAGACATAATGAAGACACTGGGTAAAAATTTCAAGTAGCATTTTTAAACAAATTCCTGAAGCCTAAATCCCAAATACTTTTGGAAAGCTCTTTCTGTGGCTTTATTGATACATTTATTACATTATATTTATTTACTGATATTTATTTCTTTATTGACAGCCTACTACTAGGCTGCCAGCCAAAGGGCTGCTGCAGAGTCACCCATCCTGTGCACACAGAGATCACACCCACAGGTCTAAGTGCCCTCCTGCTACTTCCCTTTTCCAAACATGGGAAAGCAATGCCTGAAATCAAATTTGCTCTTTGCTCTCAGCAAGAACTAATGCTTATCAAACACCCTAGTCAAACACAAAAAAATCACACTGGGATAGGGAATGGCTTTTACAATTGTTTCTCAAGTTTTTATAGATGAAAAGGCATTTTAGTAACATCTTCATTAACCTGCTTGTCTACAGCAACAGTAACCAATTCCCCCTTCAAAATCTCTTTTTCTAAAGTCCATATCTTTGTTGGCAATAAGTAATTGAATGAAAAAAAATTTTCTATGGTGGCATATTGTGTTGTAAAAGGAGGTCTGGACACTGAGATTTGACAATCAGCCATCCCTTGGAGCTGCCAAGCAGCAGCAGCGGGTTTTTGTAGCCGAAGCTGAAGACAACAGAGCAGCACAGGCTGCGCAGGAGACTTGGGCTCTCAATTTCTTTGTGCTTCTCCTGCCTGGTTACTGGCAAACCCTCACATAGCACAGGCCTGGCTTATATTTCATCATTTCTGCTTTCTGGGTCAGGGACTTAACAGTGACCAGCAGGATGAAATAACTGGGCTCTGCAATTCTTTCAAGGCTCCCAATTATGTCAGTCAGTGACAAACTTAGAAGGGTCTTAAATATCTAGTGCAAATAGATCCAGAAGAAGCTGCACTTTCACACTGCCTGTGGGAAAATACCAGTATTTTCCCACTGGCAGTGTGATGAACCACAGAGACAGCAAATTAACTTAAACTAGTTGGTTTTTTTTTCCTAAACTATTTCAGTTAAGATGCCATGTCAGCAGGACCAGGGCCTCAAAAAGCTTTGGGCCATACCAGATACCATTGCCCGCAAAGCAGGAAAATATCTTTTAGCTAATAAATAAATACAAAATCCATTAATAGAGGGGAAGTTCTATTGTACTCTTGCAGGAGAAATAACTTTAAAAACTAAAGCCTTACATAATAAAACACAGTCTGTTTTCCCTTTCTAATCCCCACACTTTCTTCTCTGAGAAGGAAAATGCTCTTTGAATAACCCATACCAAAACCTACAGAGATCCATCTCTATTTCACCAATACAGTGAGGTACATTTGACATACTTTTCTGAAAAAAAAATGAAGACACTAAGCTCCACATCCCAGATGTGGTGCCAAAGCTTTGCAGTCAAACTCCAGAGATCTCAACCCCACCATGAGGAGGTTTTTCCATCCAGCTGTTAGTTTCCACTTGCTCAGAACCAGCCCCATGCTCAGCAAATCCTTTGGCTCTGCATGGCACATGTGTCTGCCCAGCACCCCCAGTTTCCAGCCCACAGAACTGAAGGGTTTGCAATGACAGCCATGGACAGACAGATGGATCTGAGACAGCCTACAGAGTTAATGGGAGGTAAGGCTGGAAAATTCACTCCAGAGTGAGCTCTGGGCTTCTGCTGTTTGATTTCAGTCTGTTGTTAGGACAGTTCAAGAATGTTCAGCCCAGAATCACAGTTCCTTTGTCTATGAATGGCTCCATCCTCTCACACACAATCCATTTTGAGCTCAGAATCAAAAATAAAAATAAAATTTAAAAATTTTTTAAAAGAACCTAATAATTTTAAAAACATTACATATACAAACTCTGTAAACAGTCTCAGATTCTTCATTTTGCCCAGGTCACATAAAATATGAAAAAAATACTGGGCACAATAAAGATCCCAAGAATCTTCATTAAAAATCATACTTAGCTCCTGGTGCCAAATTTCACTTTAAATGCTAGGTTGACATTTAAAACACCTTCTTGCATAAAGACCACTGTTCATATTACAAAAAATTAATTAACCAGATCTCACATGCTTTTATGTATTGTAATTCATGGATTACTGAGATTCATAATTGAATAATATGTAGATGTCACCTAGAGGTACTAAACCAATTCTCCTACTTGTAATTGCCTGACTAAGTAAGAATGACACTAACTTTAGCATTTTCTCTCTGATTAAGGCTGCTATAGATTTGCGGTTGCCTCTGTGTAATATAAATCAATAAAGAGTAATTTTCCAGGCAGCAAATCAATTGTCAGTTCACAGACCCTAATATCTCTGTGCAGGATTTATTGAAAAAATGAATGGCAGGCTTGTTAGTGGATGTACAACACACTTTAGAGGCACATAATGGTGTAGGGCCAGTCCATTCCATACCCTGCCAGGCTCCTTAACTCCTTCCTTGCCTGACACAGCTCTGGTGAAGTGGAAGAAAAGTCAACAGAGCTCCTAGCTGGAAGAAAAGAAATTTAAAAAGTTGTATTTGCTTTGTACCCCTCCATTTTAGCATCTTCATGTCTCCATGTTCCCATTCCTGCCAAGATATTTTAGGGCACGTGTGCCACTCTAGAGCCTGAAGTTGTCAAATTATAAGCCATACAGAGCTGAGACTGATATTTTAGGAGTTCAGCTATCTGAAAAAGCACCAACAGGATGAAAAAACATTGGAAAACGCTAACCTGATTAGATCTAAACATTTTGTATCAATCTTTTTGCCTTTTTTTATCATATCAGACTCCTTTTCTGTATTTTTCTCCTTGGCTTTTGCTCTGGGCTGTACTATAACAGGATGCTATTCCAGACCCAGTGGACCTCTTCCCAGATCTGTCCTGCTATGTACATGTTGCCACTTGAAAGTTAATTTCTTGGGGTGTTTTGGTTTGGTTTTTTTCTTTGTTTTTTTATGGGGTTTTTTTTGTTTGTTTGTCTTACCAAACCTAGTTTTAATACATCTGGGTGCTAAAAGCAATGTGCCACGTGGTAAAGGGTTACTGTAAAATTGTATCTAGACAGACTGAAGTGCCATCCATCAGTATAAAGCACATTTACAGCTAGAGAGCTTCCATGCTGACCACTCATCAGGACTAAACAGAGTTTAGCTCCTACTTAAGGGGGTAAATGCATGCTAAAGGTACTCAGTGAAAACATACAACTGTCATTATCTAATAATGAAAAACAGGCACATTCTTTATCAGCACAGGAGGAAGATATTTGGCCCTGAAGTATGACCTAAAATTTAAAAAAAAAAAAAAAAGTAAAATTAATAAAAAGTAAAATTAATAGAAAATAAAATTAATTTAACAGTCTAAAACACTGCACACCCCAGGAAAAGTGTCAAGGTAGAATTTTAAGAAACAGTTCACAAATCTCTGCTGTGACAGTCAATCTGCATCAGTCTAATTCACTCCCAAATCACTTAGCACTGCCACTGATGCCACCTTTAAAAATAAAATAAACTTTCCTCTATACAAAGAACAATAGTCGCTCTCTTTCTTACAAAGCAGCACAAAGAAAAAGTAAAATAGAAGCTACACACAGAATTTTATGCAGAGAAGGCAAAAATTATGCCTTATGCCAGACTATTATGAAGAAAGAACTTGTCATAAATTCAAACTGGGCTCATTCTCTTACACATAAAATAAAGGTTGAGTACAACCTTCAAGCAAAGGAGACAGAAAATGTGCAGGCGTTGTAATATCCACACTCTCCCACAGTGCTGAGAAAATAGGACCTTAATTATCCAACAGTGTTGTCACCTAAAAAAAGAACTAATGCTCCCCCACTGGTTTCTGAAAATCCGTTCCACCCTCAATTCAGTGCAAAGCCCACATTGCACAGTCTAACTTCTCATCCTGCTTTCCAGGCTTGCATTTTCTAGTATTGTGAATTTCACGTCTTTACTGGGAAATAAATAGAATTGGACAAAAAGTAGTCATTAAAACTCATTTCTCAAACAAAGTGGGCCTTCAAAAGGAATATTCTCCTCCCCCTAATTCCTGCCATTTGTGCTGACAGTTCTCAATACAAGAGTGAGATACTATTTAAAATCAGTTTGTGGATTCTTTGCATTAAGAGGAGATCTGTACATCTCATGTGAGAGAACGAATGATCTAGGGGCTCCAAGTAAAAAAAACTAACCCAACAAATAAAAACCACATACTATATTCAAACCATTCATTAGTCCATATGTGTCTTTTCCCACTTACTCAAAAGAAACTGATATTCTTGCACACAAGTATTTTTCATTCTTCTTGTCACAAAAAATATCTTGTCAGCTAACCCTAGAAGGACACAGTTTAGTTTGGAAGGGAAGTTTGGAGTCCTCTAGCCCACTCCCCTGCCCAAAACAGGTCCAGTTACATCCAGTTACTTAGGATCTTACTCTCCTATTCAGATAAGTTTTGAGTTTCTCAAAACTTGAGAAAATGACATTCAAACATCTTGCCCTTGATAACAAATCATGGTTTTACCCGGGGACAGCTCTACAGCTCAAAAATCTGTTCCTACTAACACAGAACTCTGAAATTGATCTGGTTAATTTCTGTTATTTTTACCATACTTTTACATTGAGCACAGTATTAAACAGTCTAACAGATCCAGATGGCTGGATGACTTGCCTGAGATACAGTCAATATTTTCTTTTTAATGAGTTTACATGTCTATAGCTTTTTTGCTATGATAGCCTCATCACTAACAGTAACCCAATTTACCATTTTTATGCATGTACATTATTTTTAATACTTGATCACTCAAAATAGATCAGAAATGAGAGAAATGGAAGGAGATCTCATCTGCAAAAGTACTCTTGTTGCAAAAACATCCAAGCTAACAAGGGATTTGAACTCAAAAACATAACATAAACCTCAGGAAGCTTTATGTGATAATTCCAGAGCTGCATTTAGCCTTGTTATATTTAAGGCTTTTATGCATATTCTTGTCTATAATTTGTACATTGCCTTGTTCATTATTGAAGTAGCATTTCAGTGCATGTCTAATCAAAATAATTACTACAAATTGTTTAGACCTGTGAAGCATGTGGGACTAAGCCTGCAGTTCAGAAGTCTATATAATCCCACAGAGAGCTGCTCTAGAGACTTTTTATAAAGTAATCAAATTGTGAAACTTAGCAATGCAATTGATTTTCTTGTCAGAAGATCTACATCACTGCCTGGGATGCCAAACGGCTGATGAGAAATTCATTCACCTCCAAGCCTGGGAGCAATCACCCACCTACCAAAACCTTTGAGAAGGTGGGGGGTCTGCTTTAAATGAGTCACCTAATTATCTGCAATGCATGGGTACAGCAAAACAAGCAGCACTGTGGAATATGAATTTTACTCAACAGCTTCTTTCTTTTCCATTTCTCATTGGCACTTCTTCCTTCTCAAATAAAGCCCCTTCTTTCATGCCATGTCAGACAAGACACATGGTAGGTTGCAGCATGCAATGAGGAGCTGCTTCATTAACAACTGAGTTGTGTGACATCCCTTTCATACCTTGCTGTGTGACTGCAACATCTTGTCAAGACAAACCCTAGCACAATGCATCAGCCCAGGTGGAGAGAGAGACGCTGCTTTCAGAAGCCTGTTGTCACAACAGCATTGCTTTATTTTTTGTTCTGTGGGTTGTCCTCACTGGGCTGCACAGCTCCTTCAAACACATCTTGGCAGGCCACACACTGACTCCTACATCCTATTGCACCCAATAATAAGTAGTCACATAGCACAGAACTGTTTGAAGTGAAATTGTGGACAGTACCACAGTACTGTACACCAACAATTATTCCTTCTCAGCTGGGGCTGATGCATTTTGTTGTAGTTTGTCTTGATAAGATGCTGTAGTGATAGAGCTCACAAAACCCATTCTCACACATATGTTTTCCACTGACTCCATATGCATAATTTCCTGCGTTTTCAGACAGTTGATTCATCAGACAACAATCAAGGATGAGCCTTTTGTTTTCTCAGCCCTTATGTGCACACTGAATAAATTCTTCTCTAGGCGTCTGGTAAAGACAGTGGACTGCAATCCCTGAATCCCTCAGTATAGTATGTATATGAGGTTGTTCTGTGGACTTCCTCTGACAATTCAGTATCATTCCTGAATTTTGTATTTTTTAATAGCCACTGCATTCTTATCAAGTAGTCTTTACTACTAGTAGTATTTTCCTTATTGAAACATTAATAGTTTCTTATGCTTCCAGGGAGGGGCTGATGAGACTAAAATTCAGGCAAATTCTCCAACTCCTAGTCTGAATCCTTCCCAGAGCAGTTCTCTGCCCTAGAGGTAGAACAAATTTTCACTTAAGCATATTAAAACCACATTGCTTTCTCACTCTCCTTTTAAAGTGAAAAAACAGCTCTCTTATCAGCAGTTCCTGCCCTTATTTACCACTTTGCAATTGCTGCGCCACTTGTGAATATCACCAGTGGTAATACCCTCTTTTGGTGGCCATCTCCCTTCATTCCCTCTCTTGTTTTCCATATTCCAGTCTGCCCTTCCTCCCACTCCCACGATACATTCACCTACCTTACCTCAATACCAAAGTCTGTACCAACACAGAGCAGCCTAAACAGGTTCCTCTAGCTGCTGTAAATTTGCCTTTATATTCTCTCCAGCTGTTAGTTTCTTCCCCAGTGAGCTAACATTCTAACCAGTCTCTTCAAAAAAAGCAACTATTAGAATAAAAGAGGCTCATTCGCAGCTCTGCAAGGTGATGTCCAACCTGAAGACAACTTTTACAAAGGCTCAGGCATTTCCTGCCTTTTTTTAGTTACTCATCATCACAATGCAAATTTTCATGTTTTTTCATAACTACTTTTATTACATCTTTCTCTCTCATTCTCATTTAAATAAAAGCCCTGGAAACCTATGGTTTCATAGCTTGCCCACAACCCACAATTTATGGATGCTACTTGCAACTTTCAAAAGCTTTTAAAAATAGTACTGAATCTATTATTGTGAATTCCAGTAATTGCAGCAAATATTTAAGAGGCACTTTGAGAAATTTCAATTTCATGGTATGTTTCTGAACCTAATTCCTTGGCATCTTGGGGAAAAGGAAGTAATTTTTTGTGAAAGAGCTTTTCTTTCTGCCTTTTCATATAAAATTTCAACTGAAACTCCAATATCCAAAGTTCTCTTGGGAAAAAAAAAGAATCCTAAGTTTCCTATTCCAAATGCAACAGAGGTAAATTTTTCAGCTTTAGATGCCATCCAGATGGTTTCCCTTACATTCAGCTTAGACCACCTCTCTCATTGAAGTTGTAACATTAAACTTATTTTGGAGGAAAATTAATTATATTTTTGCTTTTAAGTAAAATGGGGGTGAATCAAAAGTACTAGGTTCTTTCTCTGCAACTACAGTGGCAGAAGCAGAAGTGTCTTGTGCCCAAAACAGAAGAAACGTTTAGGAGGGAAAGAAGGGATCATTAGAATCACTGGCTTGGCTTCTGATTTGTGTGCTACTTGCAAGGCAGTTTCATGGATGGCTCATCAAGTTTTAAATTACTGATCTAGGAGCAATCATGTTGTCCATATAGCAGGAGGATTAGCTATTACCATAGGAACAGGAGTTGAATCTCACTCTGCTGTCTCTCTTCCCTTTCCCTCACACCACAGATATTTTCAATGCTCAAGTTTGGATGAACAGCCTGCCCAGTCTTGCTACTACCAACTTTCAAACAACAGATTCACACAACTGCTCTGCTGATAAGGCTCCAACACAGTGGCATTAGTTGGTATTAGACTTGGTCTAAATTTTCCTCTTCAGAGGGTTTTGAAGTGACTTCCCTATCAAAATTGTATGTGATGATCCTGAGCTCTGTCCCTTCACTGCCAGCTCTGGGGAGGACAGGTCTAAACCAGATGAGAACAAAGACTCTGGACATCTAACTTTGTCTTTTCAGAAGCAACAAATGAAGGACCCTCTTGGTTCCTTTGGACTAAAAGAAGGTTTGCAATCCTTCCAGAAATGCAAATTAAAAAACAAGCCCAGAAGTAGGTTGGTTTTTTTTTTTTTTTTTTTGGTGATGAAACATACATGAACCAGAGGATTGGATGGGAGGAGAATGGACAAAGACTTGTGGAGAGAGCAGGAGGGTACATGCTTAGAACATGGTCCTGCTTGAACAGTAAATGCAGTGAAGTCTGTGACATAAAAGAGAACATGACTGACGTTAACAATCTACATAAATCCTTGTTACAACAGCACAGTGAAGGGATTCCTTCCTCACCCTCATTCTCTCCTTCATTTCTTTGACTATCAGCACAAGAGGAATGAAGGCCTGTTTCAGAGCTGGGCTGGGCTGCCTGTGTTGCTCTGACACACACAGACTGCAAGGCATGCCAGCTCCCAAAATGCTCTTCCTCTGCTGCACTCATCTACTTCAGTGTTTGCTGAAGCATGGCAGGGGTTGTTGAATAAGCTCTTTCTGGAACAAAAAACCACTTTTAACAAAGCACTTTTTTTCTCAAGGTTTGTTGATTTTTCTTCTCCTTACTGCTCTCCCAATGAAAAAATAAGTACATTGCCCACATACTGTAAATAATAGTAAGTGCTTCTGCGGCATTTTGTATGGCTCATGTTCACGTAAATTTTGGCAGTGACAAGCAAGCTTACTCTGTCCAACTGTACTTTGTAATTTTAATTTCTCCAAATATCATGGATTTTATTATATTTTACCATGCAGTGGGCTTATTTAAAAGATCCCCTAAGGAAGAGCCATCTCCCCTGCCTTAGAGTAGCTTAAACTGAGGCCAAGTCCTGTTTTATCAGCAGACTTCTTTATTTTCTAAGTTATGTGACAATGGGATGCACAGTCAGAGAGTTGCAACTCAGCTGATTTCTTAAGCAATGTTCCTCACCAACAAATATTTGGTTTTCCATGGCCTTACTCCTTCCTTGTTAGCAATGTACTCTATAGAGCCTGGAACAAGATGCTTCTGTTCAGAAACGAGCCATCGCTGCTTTACAAAGCAATTTGGTGGCTGAATCAATATTTTCATGGCCTACTAGATATGGCAGTATTTTCAGAGTTGCCAAAACACTGGAATGTCATTTTCAGATCAAGGCCTAGATCACGATCTGTGTTACACCTGTATGACTATACATCCACAGAATCCCTCAAGATTTGCAAATGAAACTGCTCAAAATACAGCCTCATTATATTTGTTTTCTGCCTTTTCTCTGAAGGCATTATTTTTAGAATCCCTGATCATGAGGGAAGGTAAAAAGCCATAGACTGCTATGAGAAGAGCCATTATTGCTTGTTAATGCTGCACTGCCCAAGCTCCTTGCAGGCTGTTCCAGCTTTGCTGCAGTGACAGGGAGGAACATCAGCAAAAGAGAAGATGCTTCAGCTGCTCTGCTGAAGAGACACTCTGCCCAGCAAACTTAGCATCCCTTTGCATCTTATTCCCTAGCTCTCATCCTGTCATTCATTTTCTCTTCCTATAATATTGGCCCACTTTCTGGCAGTTATACTCCTGATAGGGGTCCTGTGGTTTTCTGAAACCTGATAATCCAGAGAACAAATAGTTCACTTAGAAGTTCAGTTTTGACTCTAGAACAGATGTGTTTTCATCAGTTCATCCTTGTTACATGGTTGCACATCCAGCAGAGACACAGCTATTAAATTATGACCACTGACTCCGTAGGTAGTAGTGACAAACAGTGATTATAATATAGCCTCAAATATAATGACTAATGACCAATTAAAACTGAAAGGGAGTCGGGGATGGAAGGAAGGAACAAGTAATTATTTACCCCCCACCTGGCTACACCCTACTACTCTCATCATCATCATGAAGGGTAATGGAAAGGGAATGACTTGAGCCAAAGAGCTCTTGCACAGAGTGAAGGCCAAACACAGCTGGATCCAACCAGCCAGCCCACAGCCTCTGGGGTCAGCAGATAGCCAGCCACTGAAGACAGCTAATTAATATTTTTGGTGCATGACCACACTCTTCAGTTTTAATTGGTGACAAGTGAGCAACCAAAGAATTTTAAGTGGAATTTCATTTATCTGTATAGAGCAGATCAATATTCACTCAGCACGCAACAATTCCTTGCATCTCAATGGGATGAAATGAATCGTCAGTCAGCAGCATGCTTTAATTATTGTTGGAATTTTTCTAGCTAAGTAATTCACCTTCTCAAAAGGCCATCTGATAAAAATTTATTTCTTCATAATTGTGCTGTTTAGGGCTGGGCTGGAGTTAGTTTTCTTCACGGTAGGTGGTATGGACTGTGTTTTGGATTTGGGCTGGCAACAGTGCTGACAAAAGAGGGATATTTGAGTTGTTGCTGAGCAGAGCTGGCACAGAGTCAGGGACCTGCCTGCTCCTCACTCCACCTCACCAGCAAGGAGCATTGGGATGCACAAAGAGCCAGGAGGGACTCAGCTGGGACAGCTGACCCCAAAAGACCAAAGGGATATTCCAGACCATGGCATCATGTTCAGCAATAAACTGGGGCAAGATTGTGCAGGGGCTGCTGCTCTGGGACTGTCTGGGCATCATTTGCTCGGTGGTGAACAACTGTTTCATGCTAGAAGGGGGAAGGAGCCAGTGGCTGTGTGGGGCTTAGTGAACAGCTGGGGTTCAACCACAACAATCCTGCATTTAACATCTGCTGATTCATGACACTTGCAGTGAACACCATTTAAATTCAGAGCAGGGCTCTAGGAAAATAGTAAGAGATGGCTGCAGGAATTTCTTTTTTCTTCTCCTCTTCCGATATTGCAATGGCCTCCCATGGTACAAGGGGCACTAATTGAATTTAAAGATGTCATAAGCAGGAAGTTCTCCCATTCATCTCATATCACAATGAATTCCAACTCAACAGCACTGGCAGTAGCAGCAGCAGCACCAGAACAGCACTGTGGAGCTGTAAAGGTCACTGATGTGTGTTAGGTGAGGTCAGTCCTGGACAGCAGCAGTGAAAATTTCACAGGCACTCTCTTCACGATGGTACAAAATCAGACTATCCATTTCACAAATAATAAAACCTTTACTGATGTTATTTTTCAGTGTCAAGGAAATTTCAGATTTCATTCATCCCTTACCAACAACTTCAACTGTGTATTTCAACAATATCCTACAAAATTTAGAATCAGAGTCCTGGAAACAGAGATAATTACAAATAACATTTCTACGTGAAAGCATTTCATATCCTGAAGTACTACCATCCCATGAGTTTAACTTCATTTTTACTAGAACATGAGTATTCTCTGTTAGTTCCAGTTTTAGTTTCAGTGCTGAAGAGCATAATACAAAGATGCATAAATCATATTATGAAGAGCCCATAAAGACACACACCTGCAAACTGTGACTAAGGCTATTAGTGTCAATTTGACTCCACATGAACACAGAGCTCCAACCTGCAGCAAGCTCAGAACCACAACAGCATCACAGGGGTGATTCAAAGTGTCAACGTCCAAAAAGACAGTTGGAGAAGATCAGAGGGGAAGATTCTTGGGAGCACAGTAAGATTAAATTATTATCTAGGGAAGTTAAATGTTTTGCACTATTGAGTTACCTTGGTTGCAACCAATACTACAGGAAAATTTCTGTGAAAAACTGGTTCTCAATATGGATTTTGAATGACAAGTAACACTGAAATTTTGCACAGAAAACCTCCAAATAGAGGAATATGGCAGAAAGCTACAGTTAACTGGCAGGGGAAAGAAATGAAAATTGAAGAAAGGGGTTATAACCATTAATAAAGTAGAAAGAAAGTGAACAATGCAATAAAAGATTATGTAAGAAAAGAAACTGAGTAGCAGAACATGTAAAAAGGATAAAACAAAATGAGAATCTAATGAAGCATAAAGGAAGAGTTCATTTAGGGGAAAGCATCATAGGCAGGACGTTCAAAGCTGTTACATTTTCATATACATTGGAAGAGGGTGATACAGCTTTGCTTGCAGCTTGCAAGGATGCTGCACTAATCCAGATGGTAAGTTATGAGAGCCTGGTTAAAGTCCTAGCTGTAAAGAATGGAAAAGGGTAAACAAACTTATACTGCCCAATTTTGAATGTGGCACATTTCTTGTTTGATTCAATTGCTGCTGAGTTTACTTCATACCAGGGCAAAATTACAAGCATAGGGAGCAAAAACCAAAATTCTACTGAGGGAAAAAAAAATCCTTGTGAACATGGATTAATCTCTCACAATTATTTTAAAAGACAGGCAGAGAAATACAAATTGTGTATCAGTTGTAATTTATGTTAAATGCAGCTTTAGGTGCCCCATGTGATGTGTCTATATCCTCAGCAACAGCAAATGGAAAATGTAGCAGATGTTGCTGCTGTAAAACATGAGGCAACGTGAATGATACTATTTGTTTTCCTAAATAAAAATGAAAAACAAGAGAAATGAACACTGAAGACCTAAATACATAAAATATTAAATTCCCCACTTAGCTGATTTAGTATGTGACACCCTTTCTCACTGCAAATCTCACAGTTGCTGTGGTAAAAGAAAGAAAGCAAAGAAATAGGGGTTAGTGTAAAATGATGGGGCTTTGATACAAGTTATGACAGATGAGAGACCCTAAAACCTCTAATTTAGATGCTTTCAGGAAATGTGGGGTTGCAGAGCTTAAGGTGATAATCATATACAGTTCTTTGAGGCTATGTTATACAGGGGAGGGAAGCAGGACAGCAGTTAAGTCTTGACATGGGAGTTATTTGGGGAAAATATCTGAAGGCTTTTCAGAAAACATTCAAGACCTTTGCTAGCTGAAGAACTTCCTCTGTCCCAAGAGACTTCTCAGAAGAGCTCAGTAAATAAGAGAATAGTTTTACCCCTCTCACCTGCAAGCTGGTGAGAATATTTGTATTGCAATGTTAGCAATTGCCCTTGCAGCAAGTCCTGAAGTCCTTCTCTCTCCAGCCTAATGACAGCCCTGCGCATTTCAGTTTCTCAGGACAAGGCACATCCACACAGAACAAGGATTGCAAACAGCAGGTCTGTAGTCAGTCAGTGAGAAATGGATGCAGGAGGAAAAAACAAAGGGAAAAAGCACAGGAAGGCAGAGCCTGCACACAGCGAGAGCCTGGGACACAGCAGGACCCTCCAAGAAGATGGACTCTTTTTTAGGTAGGAGGGGGGGGGTCTGCTGGGTTTTTTTGAGTGATTGTTTTGTTGGTTTGGTTTTTTTTACTGGGCTTTCATGTATTTTTACTGTTCTATTAATCCCTCACAGATGCTGTGATTACTATTGTTTGCTCTTGCATTAACTTGAATTTATCTTTGCAGAACAAAGGCTTCCTGACTGCCCCAGTTTCCTCACTGTGTGCCACTCACTCACTCCAGTGACAGAACACAGAAATTAGAGACTCTGGGATTGAGGTTCTGCTTTCACCTTTGCCAAGATCTGTGGGATAGAGGGTAACAACAAACACAGTTTGTATTTCTATGCTTTCCCACAACTCAGACTGCTTTGACAGGGAAATTTGAAGATTACTGCCTCATTTTTATCCCCCCATATTCTCTTCTCCATGCATTCTCCTTTCCCTGAAATCAAACTACCAAAAAAGCTTTGCGGTACTACATTTGCACCACTCAGCAAAATCTAGTAAAAACCCACAGCATCTGCTGTGAAATTATTTCCCTTTTCCCCCCAACAAATGAAATTCCTGCCTGCTGCCTGCACATCCTCTCTCCCCACTGAGCCAGTGCACTGTGATAATCATACCAGTAACATTCAGATAGAGATCAAGTGATGCAACCAGCTCTATCTCAACTCTGGCTTTCAACTTCACATTTTACTTGGATGTACATTTCTTCCTCTAATGAAAACTGCTTTTAGATAACAGCAGAACTATCCCAGATTTAGATAGGAAAGGAAGGAGTCTAATCCATCTAAACACAGGGAAAAGGGTTTGCTGGGTTATGCTGCCCTTCTTAATTTTCTCTTTAAGTTTAAGAACACTGCTAGAAACATATTTCAAAAAAATTACAGCTTCTTCAAGAAGGACAGTGCAGACAATATGCCATTTCTATCAGCCTTTCCAGTACTGGCTTCATACTGCTACAAAACCAGTCTGGTCCTGTACATAAACACACAGTCAAAATATTGAATACTGAATACCTACAAAACTAATCCTGAATAAGTTAGATACCCAGAGGTTTCCCGAGCTATGGCCATGACATAGCTAAGCACAGGAAGATAGGAACACACAGCCTGAAATACAAAGGCAAAATCTGGGGCTCACTTTATTTTTACACTTTACTGAACTAATCAGACAGTGAACTTTTTGTCTCTTTTGGGTTTTACTTTAAGTCTTGCTTTATCCTGGAACTCTTAAGGAAGAGGGAGCATTTGGGTTTGATTACTGCCAAACTACAGGTACCTCATCCAAGTTTTCATGGAAATTGTGTGTGGATACCCATAACCACTGCTCTCCCCATCATTGCTCTGTATTTTATCAAAAACAATTTTGACCATTCTGGAAGAACTTATTGGCAATGCAGTGCCTGAGCAAGCAAATAGCTATCAACAGATCTATTGACTTCAGAGGGGCCACTTGTGGAAGAAGCAATCCAACAGCCATGATTAATACAAAAAACTCAACAATATCCTCTGTTTCTTCTTCACCTTGTCCTAGAGGTCAAACCTGCCAACAATCACAACCCCAGTTATACAAATCAAGTTTAAGGTAAGATACACCACCTTATTACACTAGTGTTACAGTGATTGTCTCCCTGAACAACCATGGACAGAATTCCAGATTCCCCTGTAATCTATAATCAAGTGCTACAAAATTGTATTCATCCATCTCATGCTGCATTTATTGGTATGAATACTTACAGAGTGCCAGTACACCCAGAACAAATACATCCCCAAATGAAGAATCAAATCACCTTATGCTTCAAAGCACAGCCTGTGCCCTGTGATTCACTGCCTGCTCTCCCTCCACTATCACACAGCAGCTCAAACTTAGGTTCTAAATCAGCTGCTGAAACCATGATGCTGGAGCAGTGAGAGAGTGAGGGAAACAGTCCTCTCCCTAGAAATCCAGTCAATTAAATTTTGCCTGGAAGGGATCCAGTCTAATATCAAAGATGCTAGTTCCCTGGAGCACAGGGTTAATGATTCAGAGCATGTCAGGCTGGCCCAGAGCAGTGGAAAAGAAGGCACACTTAAATTAATAAATAAATACATAGGGAAGCAAAACCCAAATAAATACCTGAAGTAATTAAAAAAAAAAAAAAAAGCCATGGAGACATACTGCTGTAGTTGGCACCCTATTTAGGGGATATTCAAATTTTCCTGAAATCTCACTTTAATACCTGAATATTTTATTTCCCAAGATCACTGAAAGATAAAACACCAAAGAGTCTGTTAATACCCACAAAAAATCTCAAGCCTAAATCAATCATCTCTGAAAGATTCTGTAGTTCCTGCTAGGATGTTTTCACATTCAAAATGGAGACTGAAGGTTGGACGTCTTCTTTGCATCTTGTAATTCGTCCTTATATGTACATTGTCACCAGCATTAAAATACAAGACCTTGTATAGTCTCTAAAGTATTTATCTGTAAAATCACAGTGAAGTAGGGTATCTGATGATATCAAGAACAAGGTTTTCTAAACTTAACATTCCAGACCCAATAGCAGAGAAATTCAATTCCACCTCTTTTCCATTTGTTCCAAATTCAGTTGCTAAATTAAGAGATTCATAAGTTTTTTCCCCCAAAACCAGAACACAGTCCCCCTTTCCTTTTTTGTGTGCACTACTTACTAATATGTTAAAGCAAGGACAATTTCCCCACTAGAATAAGAACCATCAAAAGCTCTCCGAGAATATTTTGAGCTATTGTCCTCAAGCAGCAGGAAGAACACACCATACAAGTGCTTCATGTTCTTCTATTGCATGAACACCAACAGTCACAAAGAGGCTGAGCTACTTCTTTGGAAGACAAAAATGTCACTTGCTCTTTCCCAATGATTATATCTATGCAATGTATCGTTTCTTTATATGTATTGTAAATTTTTAAAGTCTGCAACACAACTTGTAAACACATTCGGGTAAGAAGATTCAGAAAGGCCCAATAATGTCATAAAGCAGGCCATGGCCATGTTCCTCTCAGCCTCATTCTGGCTGAATTACCTTCCCCTTTAGAAGTTATTAAGCAGTTATTAAGCCACTGGAGTTAGTTTTCAGGATCATGAATAGACTGTGTTAAAGTCACCCAAATGAAAACTCTATAAGAACTGGGCTGGTTTATATTCATAAATGAAAGATATTTGGCCATTTTACCAAATTAGTTCTGTCACCTGTTCACAAGAATATTGGGTGGTTTTGCTCTGTCAATAAAGTATTTACATAGTTACAAATAGTTCTATGCAAAAGCCTTGCTGAAGGAACTCCCCATGCCATAATTTGTAGCAAGTTAATTATTTATGCTATTTAGGCAGTCTGTATTTTCTCAGCATCTTTGTGCTCCAGCACAGGGCAGTGCCCTTGTGCCCACCTTTAGCCAGGGGATACCACACCAGAAATGTTCAAAGGAGCTTTCAACCACTAAGACCAAGGCCCTGAACCCAGCGTCTTTTTAAGGGGAAAAAAATACACAATATTTCACAAAAAGTATTTGAAGAATAAATGTCTATCAGAGGACTGCTAACAAAAAGCAAAGCCCTGTTGAAAAAGGACAGGACTTAGTGACTCCTGTTTCTGTGTGATCAAGAGTCCAGGCTGGATCCCGTGACATAAACAATAAAGCTAAGCCTTCAGGTTCTGTGAGAGAAGGTCTGATGCAGGAATAAATCAGTCCTGTGCTGTTAAGGGAAGTGAACACAATGGTGATGGGCAAGGTATAAGAAAATAGAAGTCAAAAAAGCAACAGAACAATCAGGTAGATAGAAATTTGTTACCATGGCAACAAAACAGCATATGCTAGAAAACATATATGATAGAAAGAGCTTCTGAGACACTACAAGGAGAAATGAGAGAAACTGCAGCCCAAACAGGGTTTTAAGCTATGCTAAACTTGAAAAGTTGTCCTGCTCCTTATCATCTGTGAGTAAGGTGATGGCATGCAGACCATAGGAATGATATTACCTGGTGGGCAGGTTCTTCAGGAGCATCCATGATACAGTGAAGTCATGTTCTAGTTTGCAACAAAAGCACAGTATGGATGGAGAAGGAAAAAGGAAGTCTGAGCTATCAATTAACACAGACTGTTCAAAAGACAATCCTATATCCTGTTTGACAAGAATCTCTCCTTGGGCCTGTAACAGATTCTGTGTAGGAGCAAAAGCATCTCATTTGTGCTGGTATCTTAGTGCCACAGTAAATCTCAGTTCAAAATCCAGGTATGTCTTGTAAAATCTCTATTTGTTTCTAGTATGTCACATGGAAGATTAAGGTCTAATTATTTCATTTTTACCCTCTAACAAGTTTGACAAGTTCCACAGGCATCATTTTATGCTCTTATGAAGCATCAGCCAGGAGAAAAGGCATAGGTAATCTTACTAACACATGGCAACCTACATCACCTTAAGTCACTTCCACACCCAGCTCATTAGTTGCTCTCCTTTTTTGCACCTCAGATCACCCAGATATCTTAGCTTTCTGCAGGCAGTCAAACAGGCAGAACTTTTATTACCTCTGCTTTTGAAGAAGGGGGCAGAGAGAAAGAGAGAGAAGCAGCAGCCAAGGGTCTTTTACTTTCAAGCAGTACTTCCAGGTTGGATATTTAATGTTGGCAGTCATACTGCGAGCTCATTCCTTTAGAAAATTCCATGGAGAAGAAGCTGCACCAGAAATACTGGCTGAAATAGTAACCCTTCATCCTTAGGGTCAAAGGAAAACCTCTTCTTGTAAGCTCAACGAAAACTGATCTGCTGGATACAAATGAAAGCCAAAGAAAGTTGCCTGCTGTATAAACACCTCCAAAGTAAATAAAACCCTTGAAGGGAAATGACAATGCTACAAAGTCAAGGGAAATAGCACAAAGATAAATTATCTCAGGAAGCCAGATTCACTCCTGTGCAATACATCAGTAGCAGGACAAAAAAAGATGGAAAATCATGGCAGGTTTTAATAGATTAAAAAGAAAAGCAAGAAAGTCTGACCTAACAAATGTGTCTTCTCCCTCAAAACTGACCTAACAAATGTGTCTTCTCCCTCAAAACTAACCTAACACAAAGCAACAACAAAAACACCTAGAAGACAAACCAAAATAACTTTGGAAGGAACTGCAGCTTTGGAAATTAAAACAAAAAACTTCTCTAACCATTTTAAATTATGTTGCTTGTGACAGGGTGTTGGAGGTGTTCATTTCAGACTGGCAAAGCAGATAAAGATCTCACTTGAGAAATAAAAAACAGGTCCAAAAAGGAGCAGAATAAGAAAGCTCAGCACAAGCAACAATGGAAGAAAGCCACTAGGCCAACTCTCTGAAACCAAAATGCATTCCTTTTGATGGAATAGTTCTGGATTCACAGTGTTTAGCTGAATGTAGTATATAGATGAGTTATCATCAGTTTGAAAGGAAATTGTTCATTTAAGAAAGAGCAGTAGCACAGGAGTTTGCTAATAGTGAGGACTATAAACATCAGAAATCTCTCTGCTTCTTTGATGATACACAATATTGACAATTATAAACAAAAGTTGCTAAGGAAATTATTTAACAACAGTGTATATTCACCTAAGTCCCATTTTATCACTATAACTTGCAGTATTATTTTGCATATTAAGCTGTACAGAGAAAAAAAGCACCCCAAAGGAAATACAGGCAGGGCACAGGATTAGGAGACCTGCTTTTTTAACTCTGTGACAAACTGACTCTGATTTCATCTCCATTTCCTGTTGCATATATTTGACCATCGGCAGCTCCATCCCTCTGGGAATACCCTGGGTATGTCCTGCCCTATGGACATCCTTTCAGTGTTCACTCAAGTGTTCTCCATGGAAATTCCAGGAGCCATGCCCTCTGCTGGGATGTTTTTACCCCCAAGGGCAGTGCTCTGATGGCAATAACGCTGCTGCCATCACTGCAGCTCTGTTCCAATAAACACCTTCCTGCCCACTGGGGCCAAGCCAAGCCTGAGAGGAGCCTCAGCTCAAGTCCTGCCTCAGGCTGGTAGGCTTCCCTAACATGTCCTTGCCCTCAGAGAGCACTTGCTAGGGCATGTCCAAGTGCACAGTTAGACACAAGTTCTTGTGTCAGCAAACCGTGCCAGACAAGGATAAAATTTTCACTTTTTGCTTCTGTTCTAACCCGTTTTTATGCCCTTCTTAAGACATCTCAACATTTGCTTTTTCTTTTTATATGCTATTAATATCTTGAAATCTTCTCCTTTTGTTGCAAAGCTATCATGGCAATGCACAAAACAGAATCTAGTTCAATAGCAGTCAGACTCATAATATGACAGGATTTAAACAAAAACAGCTCCTTCCAGTTTCATTTGAAAATATGACAAAGCCTGTTTATCAAATACAACAAACCCATCTATCACCTTCTAACTGGAAGCCTTTTTTGGTAGCATGCCTGGTGCCTCACTAATCTGTACACAACTTAATAGGGAAGTTAATAAATTATACAAGAGAACTAATTATACCTATTTGTCAAAAGATGAGATCGTTAAACTGAGGATTTAAATAAAAAGGAATGAGCATTTTATCCTAATTAGTTTGACCTAAACTTTAGGGGAGAGGGGAAAAGCAGAATAAATTTTTCTGACTAATCTCTGAGTGGTAAGAGCTATTATCCTATGGACAATACAAGGCTGAAAGGGCCACTCTTTCATCAAACACTAGAACATGCATTTCTTTCAAATCACACTGTACCATCCTGACACCAACCGCCTGAGCTGTCCAATCTACTTATGGTAGAAGCCCATGAAAGGGAAAAAGTTAACATTAAGCCACTTGACCCACTTCCCCTCTTTGTTACTCTGAGGCTGGTTGTGCTCATACACTTATTAAAAATCTACCTTTCTCTTCCAGCCTATTGTTAAAAACCCAAACAAACAACCAACAACAAAACCAAAAACCAAGAAATTCTAGGGGACAAAATTATTTCCTCTAAGCATATTTTAAACCAGTCTAGGTATGAAAAACTATCTGAAAGATAGTCACCAGTGGAACAAAGGAGGTGCTGACCAGCAATAAAAGACAGAGCACAGAATACCTGACAATCCACTCAACACATTGCCTGCATTTGGCGTTACCTGCTGACTGCTGTGCCCAGCAGTATAGAATTCTCTCTCTTCAGATTGCATCACCATATGTTTTTCACTCCTCCTGTGTTTAAGCAGCAAATTACATCAAAAGAAACGGGCAATTTATGTATAAAACATAGGTAGATATGTTTTCCCAATACAGTTCCTGTTTAGGTGAACCCTCTTCACCATAGCTTTGCAGTACGGATGCTGCATACCAAGTGACCAATTTAGCACAGATAAAACTGCTTTTATACTGAACCCTGAACCTTTAGTTATTGTGCAACCTCACTAGTTAAGCTTCTCTAGAGACACAAGGCAACAATAATACTCCAATAGTCCAAAAGAAACTTACAATTCGACATCCTAATATCAGGATAAAGTATCGATAATAAGCTTCAGAATCTCAGGTCTCCTTCTTAAGATAAACCTTTAGAAATAATTTTTACAAGAAGAATACAAGATGTTGAGAGCCTGACTGTCATAATATCAAAAGTGATTAGAACTTTCTGTTGCCTGAAGCTTCCAGACATATCCTTGCGACTGTTTCTGCAACCCTTGCACTGTACAGCATCGTGTGCCAGTTGCCCACAGACATCAAAGGTGTGTGCTGGGCATCTTGGACAGGTACAGCAGGACTGGATTCTGACATATAACCTGCAGCAGTGCAAGCATCAACATGTACTTGCTAAATATTTAATAATACCTGTCTTTGTTCTTCAGTTAACTAACCTTCTAGCCCAAGAAAGCCTAAAAATACTTGTTTTACTTCTGCAAGCTACAGGTACTGTTAAAAAACCTGTGTGGACTGAAAAAAGCCATGCAAGGAGTCTGAGGACCTGAGCCAAAGCTGCCACAAGTTGACAGTTTGGGCATTTAATTGAAAGCCAAGTTTCAAGTACACTTGAGGACAGTCTGAGCCGGTAGTGCCACTGCATGAGGTAATTCTGCCCCTTTTCCATCCATCTTGTTTCCATTCCTATCTCACTCATTTGTCCAGGTGCAAATGTTGGCCCAATGCAGTGAAACACAAGGAATGTGAGTGGATGATATAAAACTGAAGGTGGTGGAGTGATGAAGAGGAGAGTAAAGGTGAGCTGTAACCACATTGATCTTTTTCCCAATCCATATTATCTCACATATCTTTCCATCTCTAAGAGAAGGAAGACAGAGACTGTCAACTGGAAGGCACGTAACACTGATTTAAACCGTCTGACCATCAATGTGTCAGTGCAGCCTTACTAAGGATATACCAGGCTAACGTTGTAAGTTTTGCCATTGTGTTTTCTTACAAAATCCACATTTGTATCCCTGTTCCCTGCTTTTCATTGCAACCAAAAGGAGAAAAAGGTGTCTGTACACACAATTTATTTACGAAGTAAATTCCAAGCTTCCCCCACTCACAAAAGGTGCACGCACTTTTTACAATTAGGCACACAAGCCTTGCTTTTTAATTTAATCTGGTGATTGCTGATCAGCTTCTAAGGAGAAAGAATTTTTGTAACCAGAAATAGGAAGAAATTGGTGCTTTCACCCTTCAGTCATTACAGTTCTCATCAAATGTTTTTTTAACTTAACCTTTGCTGGCTTACAACATTAACCAGACGAGGCTACATTTAGCTTTTTTGGAGCCACTTTAGAGGGAGAAGAGAGAGTGGGAGGAAACAGATGATATTTACTGCAAAATTTTAAGATTCAATCTGGATGAATCAAAATGAGTCGTCTCCTGAGCCAGGAAGTATACGAGGATGTTTAAATGTAATTGAAAAATTCTTCATTCAATTCTTCCAAGAAAATTCTCCTTCCAGCATAGATCAGTCATCAACAGTCTCAACCCTTAACTATAAGTTGTGTTTCTCTTTAGATCCTAAATCACTTGATGCAGGAATATCATTTAGCCAAATGTTTCTTTGTGGGATTTATGCAGCTAATTCATCCTGCTGATGTCATCTTGTCCCCCAGATTATTTTGAGTTCTGTACCTGTTTCCCCATGGCCTGTGTTCCTTCTCTGCCAGGTCTGACAGACTCAGAAAATGCTCTGCATTCCATTGTCCAGGTCATTAATAAAAATACAGATTAATATGAGAGATAGAATATCAACAAGCCCTCCTTGATATACCGCCATGTTCTGACATTTGGCTAATTATAAATATTCTTCAGCATTCTTTTTCTGACCAATTCTATATCCACCAGGCATTAGACTCCTCTAGACCACTTTTCCTCATCTGACTCCAGGAAACACTACATGAATACAGTGCAAGAAACTTGAGCCAATCAAGTTATGTTGTGTCTAATGCTTCCCTCCTCACCAGCTGACCTGTAACACTGCTGTACAAAGAAATTAAATGGGTTTGTCACAATTTGCCCTGGAGAAATCTGTTTACTTGGTAACAGATCTTGCTAACTGGCAGGGGCTTATAAAATGTCTATCCAATTATTTCTTGCTATATTTAAGCCAAACAGACTGGTCTTTAATTACCCAGCTCATCCTTTCCCTATCCCCTCCTGAAGTGCTATATTTGCTTTTACCCAGATACCACTTTCTTCCCTACACAGCCAATTCTTGAAATGCCCTAGAATTAATCACATCAGGTCCAGTTTCCTTGAAAATGTTTAAGAACTACACTTAAAGCTAGAAAACTTCTGCACCTCCTTTTTTATTGACATAAATCCCTCAGTACAGAAGAGTCCTCTGAAGCAGCTAAAAAATGTTTTCAAAACACATAAATCTTAAAAGAAAACACAAAGTGATAGCTCCTGTGGCTTAAGAAAATTTTCTTCCTATTCAGCAGGCATTATGACCAAGAGACGCAGTGACTTGTACCAATAAAAATAATCTACAATTTTGAAGCAATTGACCCCATAACTGTACACTTGGGTCTCAAGGTATTTAGATGTGCATTTCTAGCTCTCCCTCTCACTACTTCCTTGAGTATTATTGTTCGGTTTTTGGAAAGCAGATCATAATAGTAACGCTTCTACTTTACCACACGGAAAACACCATTTCTAGGGGCCAAAATAATTAAGATGCAGTTAAAGGAAACTTGGGTTTAATCCTAGGGCCGTGTCTGTAACTCAAGAACTCAGAAATTCTAATCCTTTTCTTTGCTTTTGCTCACTGATGATGTTACTGTATCTCACTAGGGTTGTGCCCAGTTTTGAACCTCTCAATGAGGTCAGTGGGTATAGAGGGCCTTGTTTCTCATCTAAGGTAGGGCATGAACCAAACTGCTTCCTCTTTCCCTTTGTAAAAACACATCTGTTCTAGAAGGTACAAGCCCCAGCAGAACAAAAATTTCTGACAGCCTAACACCTTCTCCAACTACTGCAGCTACTCCTGGCTGGATTACACAAGGTCACTATGATAAATAATTCTTGGTGAGT
Organism: Entomyzon cyanotis; assembly: GCA_024500445.1. Classification (NCBI taxonomy): domain Eukaryota; kingdom Metazoa; phylum Chordata; class Aves; order Passeriformes; family Meliphagidae; genus Entomyzon; species Entomyzon cyanotis. The sequence goes on from JAKEPQ010000669.1 coordinate 448,765, forward strand.
CCCTACTCCCAAACATCCAGAGATGGAGAGGTTTCCTTGAGGGAGCTGCACTGTATTGAACCTCTCCATTTGTTCTTCCCATATGACTTTATCGTTCACAGCAGTCCTACAGATGCCAGAGCAAATGACTCAGCCCTTGTACAATGATTGTTGATTGATTACCAAATCATTAGTTTTTGGGGGGTTTTTTGCCAAAGTTGCTGTGGTTTGAAATGCATTTTTAGCTTTGATCAGCTTGAAGGTACTTGAACAATTGCATTAATTTGATCCTTAATGGAAACAATCCTGAAGTATTGCATTAAGGAAATAACGATATCACAGAGTAAACTCTAACCCTTGTAAGACACATGCAGCTGTTACAATTAACTGCTCTAAACTGCCTAAGCCAGCAGAAGGGCTAAGTGTCAAAGACCTGAGGCAGTTATCATTCTACCCAGGAGAATGCTGTACAGTCAATAAGAACAGAAATCAGAAGAGAACATTAGGGGTTTTTTAATTTACATACCGGCTATATAACAATTTTTTTAAAAACATTTGCAATTAAGGATCATGTTTGATTAACAGCTAAAACAAACAAAAACACCAACCAAAAAAAAAGTCTCATTTCCATTTTCAAGGGGGCAATCTATCTCATCTGTCCAACATGAAATACTCCACTTGATCTTCAAGCATCCCTGCAAAGCAGAATATTTATTTTTTCATATTTTGAAAGAAACTCAAAGGAAACCAATACAACCCTTCAACTAACTACTAAAAGGAGAGACAAGCTCATTTTTCCAATTTTCTTTTCCCAAAGAAAATTCCCCTTATTACAGTATCCTACACCCATCCCCTCATCTCTATAATTGTTATTGAAGAGACACTTGGCATTTGGGATTCTTAATATTTGCTGAGGTCATTACAGATTGTATAAATAATATAACAGTGTATTTCTCTTGGAAAATGTAGCACTAGTTGCTTCAGCCCTCCGGTGACATATCCCCCTCACTTGACTCTACCTCTCCAGCAGACAGATGCTTTTTTCTTAAAAGGAGTACAATTCTCTGCAGAGACCAGCACTGCCCCAGCTAGAAATTCTGCAAAATGCCTACCATTTTGACTTTCTTCAGAGAAATGGAATATCACCAGCTTGAAAGGAAACAGGAACTCCTGTCCACTCGTGAACTATCTTTTGTCACTACCAGTTTAAAAACATTTCAGTTGAACGCAGCCTAAGACTATGGACTAAATGGCAGAGCAGCAAACCTACTCAGGGCTATTTCCACCCATTTTCTCCTACCAAAAAATCTGCAGTGCTACTTATGGTGCATGCAAAAAATTCTTGCCTAAGTATCCACATGATATTTAAAAACATATCTTGAAGAAGAAGCAAACAATGAACAAAAATTGGTGCTGATCTCAACCCAAAGACTACAGATGTCATAAGGTCTGAAACACAACTTTGTTATTCAACAGCTACAGACTAACACTGGTGAGGTTTACAGTAAACAGAGCAAAGGAAATCAATAAACAGAGTAATAAATAGTTTGCCTATATAGTGCATGCCTTTCACATCAAAGAGCTAAAGGAGGGACAAAAATACAGAGATAATTTTATCCTCAAAGTGAACTGGAACACAGCACTTGACTGGAGCCTGTTTCTCTCCGATACATGCTCCTCCTACTTCTGCAGGCAGAGCTAAACAATAGGTAAAAACTATTGAGCCATTGTATTAAAGTTCTGGCTTTACAGTCCACTTACTCTCTTAACTTGGTGGTAATTAATTACTACCTATACACTTAATTACAACCAGTTAAAGAAACGTAGTGCAAGTCTGTTTACAAAGCTTGGTCAATTTGAGGTAATTAGAGCTAAATAAGATTTCCACCCAACTGTGTTCATATGTGGCATGCTCAACATAGGCAATATTACAGCATGAAGTTCCAGAGGACTCTTGAAAACTCCATGTGGAATTGGATTCCCAAAGCATTTAAAAATTTATACTTGTTTAGACTGATAATATCCTTACAACAATGAACTTAGAGAAACTTGCCACAGCTAGGTGATCACAGGACTGTCCTAGAAACACTCCCCTAAATAAAATAGAAAAACCTGGGTTCACTTATGTGACGTTTCACTCCAGATTACCAAAGGTCATACTGACTAAATAAAGACAGTATACCTAAAGAATACAAATTACATCAAGACTTTCATTAAATTTACAAGAGGAAAGTGATGGGCATCGGTTAGGAAACAATTTGGGGTTTACAGGGGAAACTAATCTCTGTGGAAGCACATTTGACTTCCTGCTGTTTGAGATCCAACTTGTAACTCTGGAGTTTCCTACCCAACTGAACTCTCAAAGGCAAGTTCAGCACCAAGCACCACAGAAAATCTAAAGGAGGGAAGGAAATATTACTGAAGGGGTAAGGATCACTTGTCTCAAGCACTTGCACAATAATCATCATTAGACTGTCCCCAGATTTCTGTCTTCTTCTCATACAGCCCTTGGGCTGTACAGTTGATTACACTCATTACCTATTCCAGGTCCAATCCAGGGAAGGTTTATTGATTACATTGGACGGGCCAGTTGTACTACCCAGACATGACAGCTGATGATCCAGTCTCTCCTCTCACTGGCTATTCCTGTCCCTATTCACCCTACAGCTTTCTTGAGTTTCTCTGGCCTACGAAACTCATAAGTAACACTATTTATTACTGCTTCCTACTTTATTTCATTTTCTTTATTATTACTCAAAACACTGCCCTCTCAATAAATGTTTGAGTCCACATGTGCCACTTAAACTTTCCCTTTGGACAAGTGTAATATGCTTTAAAGTCATATTAAAAAACAGATCTTTCAATATAGCCTACATAATTACTTTCTGGTATAGAAACGCAGTTTCAGTCTTCCACAAATCCACACATATCCTTAAGCACTTGAGCTAAACACAATGAATCTCGGTTTGAGAACTGCAATTACAGTTCCTTGTTAATCCCCAGCGTAAACTCCTAAGCACTCAGCCTGTCCAGGAAAATGTGTATTGGTCCAACAATTCTTTTTCAACACTAAGACAGCTACAGGCAATGTTGCTTGAAAAAGCACACAGTATAAATGGAATGTTGGCTGATTAGTTTCCATTTATCAAATCAATTTTCTTCCCTTAGAATATACTCAGTTAAATCCTGAGGAATTATCCCATATATGGTACTGTATTAATATCCCTTTCTGACCTTTGTGATGTGATACTTGCAGTCAACATGGCAGCATCATGTTTCAACATTCAAAATCACATATTTCCCATTAACCAAAAAGTCAACACATTGCTAATACATTTTTCATGGTGAGCAAACATTAATGCCATTGTTACAATGAAAGCAAATTCTTGGCTATTTGTTTAAAAGCCTGCCCACAAGTGCTGGAGCCAATGGAGGTCAGCGACAAAGAGATGCTCACAGAGGAGTGGAGGAAGATCAGAGTCAGGGCACGTTTTGAGCTTTGTGCCTTCCCCCGGTTGCTCCAAAGGCACTTGTTTTACTCTCAGCTGAGTGGTGCTGCAGCTTGCAGGATGTGGATCTGACCACTGCCGACAGGGCTGCTGCACCGGAGGGAGCCTGACAGGGCACAGAGCTCTGCTTGAAGTTTTTCCCATGAGGAAAGCAGTGTTCCAACAGCTCCTTCTAATTAAAAAAAAAATAAATAAAAACACCCAACCAACTCAACATGATTAAGTCAAGTCCACCTAAGGATGCACCACCAAATGCCCTAAATTTAAAGTGCATGTTGATCTCACTCTGCTTGCCAGAACAAAGTTCGCAGGAGTATAAACAGCTGGTACTTTTTGTGATTATACAACTTATTAATAAACAAAACAATTGCATCTTTAGGTGCTAATCTGCTTTTTCACAGATCATCACTCAATTTTCTTTTGAATCTTGGTGCATATTCTCAAATCCACCTTTGCTGACAAGTTACTATAACTATTTAGTAGCAGAAATTTCTCAAACATAAAATTTCTTGTTTACACCTATGAGAACATTTTAGGGTTATTTTTCAATTGCTAAGATCTACTGTTTCATGTGTCTCATCACCACATCCTTAAAAAGTCAGACAGACTTCATGAGCTCCTTTGGAACTTTGTCTTCTACCATCAAAAGCACATGCTGCTTTATATAGCTAAGCATACATTTTTCATTCTTTCCCCCAAAAGTTTGCAATTTTCAGCGCTGCCATTTCACAAGTGGCTTGAAAAATACTATCATAGTCTTATTTTTAAAACTACAGCAAGGATTTCACAGAGCACTAGGCATACATAGGGATGGTATGAAAGCAACAGAGTTACACTGATAAATTGAGGTAGTTCAGAGCCTGAGTCTTCTGCTCATCTTTCTTGGAAACTCATCTCCACTTTATGGAAATGCCTGCAAGAACACTCAATGTCTGTCCCTCTTCAGGAAAAGAACAGTCTCAGAGCTGTCAATGAAATGGTTTAGTCCTGTTTCAGGTTAGAACTTACAGCAGCATCAGAAAACCAAAATCTACATTGCTTTCATAGCCACATATTCAGTGTAAAATGCCCATCACAGATGCTGCCACCTCCTTCCCCTCCTGAGCCATGTCAGAAACCTGCCCATCAGCCACCATCTCTGCTGCCTCAGACACACATAGCTCAAAGATGGGTGCCCAGAGTGTCCTATTTCAGACAGCACTTGGCAAACCTAAAGGAAGAAAAATCTGTTATTTTGGTGAGACTGCAACTCACAAAGCTAGAGTGGCACCAAGTGGTGAGCAGATGAATTTGGGTCTTACGATTCATATTTTTTCAATCACACTAGAAGCCACACTTGACATATTATAAGTTAAAATAAAATGATTCTGCAGCTCACTTTTACTGGGGAACAGAGTTTTTTTAGAAATCCTACTTAATCCACACACACAAAATAAAAAGGGTGGAGTGAGTGAAGATCAGAATTGCTAGTTTGGCAAACAGCATATGAATGTCAGTAATGAGCAGGAAGTGAACAAATATATCCTTATTTTCATAGTCAGATACAGACACAATTAATCTTTATCTGACCATTGGACTTTCAATCAAGGTGACCTCATCCTCCATACTGGAACCACTGCATTCCTTACTGCATTCTAAAAGCAGCACCTTTGTATTTATTTGCCTCCTTTCTACCATCTGTGACATGGACAGCCACCCCTATTCTTAAAATGTCTTGCATACCGTCACTTCTCTTAACACATCAGAAACAAAGGCACGAACAAACAGAAAACCACAAAAACCACAAACAAACTAAGATAACAAAACAAACAAACAAACAAACCAAAACAACAACAACAACCCAAACAACCCACCAAGAACAAACCCCAAAAAGCATCAAAAACCAAGCCACAAAACAGCCCATACCAAGGATACTGTTTGCCTTCATATATCATGGTCAGGAAAAGGATATTCTCTTCTGCTTAGTGATGATAACCATATACTTCATCTCACTCTTCCTCCCAAAATACACCAGATTTGTAATCAAACCCAAGGAACAGAAGAGTATTTCTGTGAATAATAGCTTAAAACCCCCACACCAAAAAAACAGTAAAACACAGACATCTCCCCAACCCCCACTCCCATGCTGTTCTTCTCAATAAAAAATACCTCACCGCTATTTCAAAGGCATCAGTGCATTATTTCTATGGAAAATGAGAGATTGTTTTCATCCTGCATTTGTACTTGCTAAGACCTAATAGGAGCTATTATTTACCCAGGCAACTGACAAAAGTGCTCATTCACATGGAACAAAGTATTTGATGTTAAACATTCGTGGGCTACTTTGGCCCAGTTTTTCAAGTAGTAAAAGGCAATTTCACCTTTTGCCTGGTTTAACTGATATGCAGAGGATAGAAAACTCATTGTCATAGGAGCAGTAACTAAACCCAAAACTGAATGAATATGCTCACAAATCTAGGAAAATAAAATGTGTCTACTATTGTGATCAAATCCTTAAAAAGATATGAATAGCAGGCATGTAGAATCGAAAAGTCACAGACAAGGTCAGTTAAGTAATTTACAGGTTATTTCAATATCTACTGAAAATCAATTTCTGAAGAAGTGAGGAACTGCAAAGTGAAGCCCTGTTAAAAGCAGGTATTTGTTTCACTCAATGCATCATAATCACAGTGGGGAGGGTTGTAATGTACCACTAAGGCAAAGATGACAGCCCAAGACTGCAGCTGGGGTGAGACTTCGCTTAAGTAATTTAATAAACAGCAGAGGCTCTGAGGTTCAAACAGCCACAAAAGCTCCTGAAGCTTTTGACCCCTTTCAGTTTCACAGGTTGTCAGTAATGTGATCACATTAACAGCATAGTCAGGTGTTTTTGACTTCCAGGTAGCAATGCTCAATCTCCACTCCAAAAGAGAGATGATACAAAATGTGAGCTATGAAGATTTCTACTACACAAAACCACTAAATGTCTCATCGTGCTTTTTAAAATTTAAATTCAAGGTCAGGTGGTTACATTCTGTGTGTGAACATCCCAACTGCAAATTAATGCTTTGTCCATAAGCTCAGTCTTCTTTCTTACTTTTAACAGATGGCAGCAATGTTGATCTACACATTAACAGCAACTGATTTCAAATTCCAAAACAAGAGAAATTATCTTTGTATCATTTCCCACAGAGAGGTAATTAATGGATATTTGCAAGCTGCTTGGAGATCCTCCAGTAAGGAGGTTTTTGTTCGTTTGATTTGGGGTTCTTTTTGTGGGTTTTTTTTGCTTTTCTAACTGCAGTATTTACAGCCTTTATTTCTCAAAACATTACACAGTTTGCTTTGGTGAGATTCCTCATACCTCATTTCATTCTCTCATGCTTAAAACTAAGCTTCAGCAAGATTTGTTGCATCTGATGTGCCCCCACGTTCACTTCCTGTCCCAGACCAAAGAGGTTCCTCCATCCAAACTCAAACCCTTCAAAATGCCGGAGAATGAAGACTGAAGCCATGCTGAGAGCCATTCCTTCATCACTTTCCCATCTTTCTCAACTCCAGCCATTTTCCAATTTCACTGTTGACAAGTTTTATACTTAGACTATAAAAACTTCAGGAGTAAATTACAAACTCGATGTAGTGTATTTGTGTCAAGCGCAACAGCCTTCCAATCTAAGGAGCCACAGTTCCTCCTAATTTTTATTTATTCTGAGAGCTTTGAAAGGATCAAGGTAATAGGACTGTGCTGTCTGTAAAGACACAGCTGCCCTAGTTACTTCCATTTCAGTCACTATAAAAAATGAGGGGCAAAAACAAACCAAAAAAATCCCAGTGTTCACTGAGGTTAGTATGCAGTGCCTTTATAAACTGTACAAGGATAGCTATGCTTCCTTGGAGAAGTGGGAACTCAAAGTATTTCACAATAGCACTCATCTCCTTGGAGATGGGCCACTGGTAGGGAAGTGTTTGAGAATAAAAAACACTACCTACCAATTTATTGTAAATGAGAAGTTGCATGTTGAGCTTTATTTTTAATTCTTTCATGAATGAATGTTTATCCTGGGATAAGTGTATATGGATGAATAGCTGACTAAAGTACCAACTGCTTTCTTAAAAGAAGAATTATCTGAAATCAAATCTTCTTTGTTGGATGAAACCTAAATTGCAGAGGGAATATTTAACCATGTAAGGAGAAAATCCATAGATAAGGTACCACAGACTACACTTAGCAGAGCTAATTGTCTTTATCACTTGCTCTTTCACACAAGTTTCTAATGGAGTGTTTTGTCTAAATAACAAAATTCACTGTCATTAATATCCTCTGATGCAGATTTCTTGACAATTAGGCTTTCACGATAACCAAGTGCTGGCATTTGGATTGCTTTGCAGATAAAACTTGTATTTGCTCAAGAATCCTCAAGCCAAATTCACCCTTTTGTGCTAAGGCAGAAAAATCTACTGTAAATCACTCCATGGGTTTAGCAGCATTTTTGACTGCAGCTGGTAATACTGACTTCCCAGCCTTTGATGATTACTCTCTTTCAGGTCAGGCATACTTATTTCACCACATGTTTTATCTACCTTCCTCAATTCCCATTTTATAGTTCTACTCCAAGTTTAGAGTACACGTTCTGACACTACCGCAGAGGAACTGACAAATGCATTCCAAGATATTGTTTACTATGAAAAATTACACATCTGCATTACATGTGCTATATGTATCTCCCTTTTACATCTCCTTTAGCTAATTGCTGGGGGGAAAAAAAACCCTTCATTTTTGCTAATAGCCACTTTGCATAGAGATACACAATGCAGAGACTAAAGGAGAGCAGAGCAGAAGAGGTCATTTCAGTTATTGCTGTCATGTATGACCATGCTTGGTTTTATTTAATTTGCTTTCAGAGAGCATTACAACTAGCTGAAATATCTAAAAGGCTACTAATTATCCTTCTTGAAAGAAAAGGATTATAATGAGTTTCTCATAAAAGTCCATCTACTTCTCCTAGTTCTGTCTAATCATTTGCTACTTGTCTGCAAATGGATTTGGTCTCATACATAATAATAATAGTTACAGATGTTTTTCTGACAGTCAAACTTAAAATTCAAACTTCAGTTGATTATTATGAGTAATCTACAATTTCCTCCATAATTAAGGCTTCAACTTTGTTTGCATTAACAAGTTCAATTTTGACCTCCCACTCACATCTATTAATGAAGGAGAACTTAAGTGATACGTGAGAATCATGGCAGGAGAAGAATTTTCCTTCCACTTCAGTGTAAAGGGAAGGAGGAAATTCCAATTTATGGCAATGCCTTAAAGATATTGCCCCATATAGTAATCTGTCACTTGAGTGGAGGGAGAAGAAGAAAGCAGTAGAACTTTACTGAACTCAAAGCACGTTCTCATGCCCAGAACTGAAGCTGAGACAACAGAAGTCTGATTTTAAATCTAGCTGACAGCTGCTTTACTAAGATCAGGACAGACTATGGGCTAAGAAATAACAAGCAACAAACAAGCACTAGAGTTATCTTGCCTCTATTTTTGCCTCATTAAAACAAACTACCTTCCTCCAACCACCATCAGTAAGACCCAAAGAAAAGCAGAAAATATTCATAACACTGCAGAATTGATTTGGATGAACTGAAATCAGTCCAATGATAACTGATCTATGATGTTCCACTATTAAAGGTACTCGCTGGATTTCTAAAAATTCCTCTTTGGGTAGTCTCTAACAGAGATAGAAGGAAGGTGACAAGACATATTTTAATGGATTTATCTACTGAAAATCTAATGCACAGGGACCACGTTTTGTTACCCAGAGTCCAATTTTAAAAGTTATTAAGATTTTAATAGGCTCGCTAGATCGCTGTGTTGACGCTAACAACCTAATTTAGGCTTATTGGCAGTTTCAGAGATGCTGCATTAACTGTTGGAGCTGGCCAGTTTAAATAAACTCTTTACTTCAGAACAGCCACAAACCAAAATAAACTGCAGAATAGCTCAGGTTAGAGAATTTGAAAACAACTGAGGCACCTAAAGAAGCAATATAGAGCCAAGACCCATAATGAATTTCTAAATAGACCTGTGTTTGCTATGCAGGACAGAAGGCACCAAAAATAGCCTTTTTGAACCACTTCAGGGGAAAAAAATATTAAATCTTGGTTTTTTCTTCCTGTATGCAACACACTGAGTAGTAGCATGGGAACTATAGAGCTGAGGAAGATGTAGGTTAAGAATTTTTTTTTCAGAAAAACCTGTTTTACTCCAGAACCTGTGGTTATGCAAAACTCACAATCATTTTTCAGACAGAAGCCATGAATAAAAACTTTGGTTGCTGAAATGACTTCCATGCACCTTTACTTTTCACTGGTGAGGGGGGAAAAAGAAAAAAGAAAAATTACATCCTGTTTGTGGGTTTTATTATCTGACTTTTTCCTCTAAATCTATTTTTCTCTCATTAGCAACAAAATAAAAAGAAAGAAAGTAAAACCAAATCTTGGTATGAAGATTTCAATCAGTATACTTACTTTTTTTTTTTTTAGCAATTATATAAGTTTATAACTGGTAACTGATGTTGGTCCTCAGCTGCTTAAAAACATTTAAGAGTGATATTTATTAAAACAGAACTTAACACTTACCATGAGGACAGTTTATTCCCTCACTAAAGATCTGTCTGAACACTTAAGAACATCATTGACATCTCCAGCAAAAGCTTTGGAAAATAAAAGAAACTGCTAAAACTCTTGTCCACTCCCCTTTTGCATCAGCAGCTGCGAGGTTTTCCATCAAGAAATTAATTCTGGAAAGACAGATGATGTGCCAACTCAGAGTTATCATTAGATGTTAGTACTGATAATTATTCGTCTGAATCTACTCTTTGCACATTAGTTTTGATTGCTTTGCATTTCACCCTGACAGAACATCACAGTTTCCAGCCTGTGAACACAAGGCAGAGTAAGATCTTTAGGAAATGCTAACACAACTATTTCTACCTAAGCAAGATCTAAATGCTTACAAAACAAAACAAAAATTAAAACCCACAAAAATAAGCAAATAAAAGTAAGACCAAAACGGTGGAATTCTGGCCCCCAACATCAACCTGCCCTCCCTCCCACTGTATAGCAGGTGATTAATAGCTATGGGGGCTTTACTTTCAGCTTTCTGAGACAGTGAACCTATTCAACCAGTAATTCATGTTAAGGGCTACAAGGTCATTTGAAATAATTCAAGACCTGTCTTTTTACCTTGAGCACTTTGGCCTAACCCCATATTTACTTGAGTGTACTTAGTGTTTAGGAGTCCCTACGAAACCTCAATTTTGTTGCCAATACTTGCTGACTTTTTCCCTGTTAGTTGTTTCCACTGGATTCACAACTCCTCTACTAGTTTAAGGGCATCTGCTTCAGGATGTTTACACAAAACATTTATTCACAAATACAGTGAAAGAAGTAGAGTTTTTACCTGGATGTCTTAGTTGTTGTCCTGACTTGCCAAGGGAAAAGAAAACATGCATTGATTGGTATGATACACTAAAGTCTAAAGTGTTAAATCTAGAGGTAAGAATGAAAGCTGACATATCCAGTTACATGCACAGTTGTCTTATTCCGATATTTTCATTTGATCATGGGCCAGAATTACCAGTGTGAAGCTGAAGAATTCTTGAAGGAGACAATTAAGATATCAAGGTTCCTCCCAAACCCTAATGAAGACCCAAGGACACAATCCTGATCCCTTCTAAAATTCCACTTCACTCTTCCAAGATATCCCCTGGTAACTCTGGATGCTGCTGCTGAGCCTGCATTCCCCAGTAATCTGCATTTGGCCTCCTGCTGCTCATTGCTTCTGCAGCAATGCTTTGTTTTCCATTGTGTTCTACACTCCTTACACATAATTCCCATGGTGAGGGAGGCTCAAAGCCATCCCAATATGCCACCAGCACTGTCTCAGGGCATTTGGCTTAATAACATCTTTCCTTATTATTGATTTGGATTCTTTGTTTTGAGGTGGGTTTCCTGTGAATGTTTATCTCAATGAAGGCAGGAATAGGATGACAATCCTAATGTTTCTATTCTAGACGGCAGAGTTTAGGGGAATGCCTGCCTTACCTGCTCCTGCTTTTCGGCTTGATGACAGTGAGGCTTCTGCCCTCTCAGAGTTCATCATGCATATACTCAAATGTGAATTCTGCTTATTTCAACCACAAGCCCTCAGGCGAATTTCAGTCACTGTGGCCTAAGATAGACACACTCACCTAAATTCACCTGATTTTTCCATCAAAGTGCCTGCTTAACAAGATCTCCATTATCAGCAAGTGTCAGCAGCTGGCAAAACTATGAAACACCAGAGCTCCAGAGTGAGCTCCAGCCTGCAACATGCACCTCCAACTAGATAACACTGACTTTCTCTGAAATGACCCATCAGAGGCGCTGCTGCATTTATCAGGGGAAAGGAGAGCAAAAGGAAAGGCTGGTATCCTCACAGCAGCAGCTCAGAACAAACACAGTAACACAGTATTAGTCATACTGCAGTATCAAATACAAAGATGTGCAGCTTCAGTGAGACCCACAATGAAAATAATGATGATTTAAATTAGCAGATGCCAAGTTGTTCAGCAGCAGAGGACCAATTCCATCTTCACACGTTTAAGGCACGTCAAAACTAAATCACACCAAAAGCTAAGCACTTCCTCACATATTAATGATTTGAGTCAGTCTCACGCAGATTTCATATGGCATGTCAAAGACACCCAGTATTCAGGAATTCACTTCTGTCTTCTGGAAGTGCTCTGTGCCTCGTAATACAAAGAAATCACACACCTAAAACTGTCTAAACCACATGATACAGCAGGTGAACAATATTAATACACTGTATAGCCCTAAACCAACTTGACAGGCTAAGGGCAGTAAGCAACACCTCTAACACTGTTCTCAGGGAAATGACATGCACACAAATAAGCACTCCAAGTATTAATTAAAAGCTTTTAAACACTATTGTACTGACACCAAAAGAAAAAAAAAACCACAACAACACTTCCATCTTAAGAACCCAAGACAGGTAATTTTAACATGGCTTTGACAATGGTATTGCCTGAAACACAAGTCTAAGTTACTTCTTGTTTGAAAAAAAGAACTACCCATGTATGAATAACATCTTCAAAACTTCTTTGTATGAATCAGTGAGGAAAGATGGACATTTAACCTATTTCGTCAGCTGTGCAGAGTAGATATCCTCCAACTGCAGGAATGCTGTGCACTAAGTGGCAGGAGGGAAGCTCCCTATCAGGGCCTGACAGCATTCCCTGCATTGCAGCAGCTGCAGTAAGGCAGGAGAGCTTCAGGGCACTGGCAGGGGATGCTGCTGACCCACATCAGTGCAGACCATGAGCCTGAATTAATCCCAATACTCTCAGATTCAACTTATGGCAAGCACATAAAAAATTTCCATAAAAATCAAATTCAGAACAAAACACCACTATGAAAAAGATGTTTTAAAGTAACTACTGACTCTACTCTGCCAATATCACAATGCATCTCTTGAAACATTTGCTTTATCAGTCTAATTAGTAACCTGTTGTCATGGTTTTTTGACAGGACATTGCGAGGAGGACGCACGAAAAGAGGGCAACCAGGCTCTAAGCTTAAAGTTGCAAAAAGTGTTTAATTACCTAACAGAGTTGGAGGATAAATGCAGGCAAAAATAAACTTTTCATACAGTTTTGGTTCACTCCCCCCTCCCTCTTATGAACCTATAGTATTCACCCCCTTTCCTCCTTTACAGTCAACAAGCCGGGTGGTGGGGGGGGCAGGGTGTGGGGTCTCTTTTCAGTCCACAGAGCAGATTCTCAAATTTACTCATCACCACAATTCTTCTACTACAAATACTCTTTATTTCTACTTGTTTCTCTCTCTCTCCAGACAGTTTTCTTTCTGCTCTCACCCCCACCCTCTTAAGAAGCAGTCTCTGCACTCACTCTCCCCCCCTTCCCTCTTTCCAAACCAGCAACACAGACAGGGGGCAGGTTGGGGGGTTCTCTGGTCAGTCCAATCAGGAAAAGAGGTTTTCTACTTAGCCAGGGGGTCCTTCCCACGAGAGACAGTTCTTTAAGAACTTCTTTGGCGTGGGTCCAATCTCACGAGCAACATCCCGCCCGAAATTCTGCTGCAACATGAGTCTTTTTGTCCATAGGGTGCTGTGCAGATTCTCCCGAGCCGAGGCCAGGCTGCTTCCATTCCAGGAGCAAGGCCTTTCTCTCCTTTGGAAGGCCTTTGCAGTTTTAACTCTTAGATGAGACTCCCACTGGTTCACAGTCTTTTCCAGGCATCCACCTGCTCTTCTGGCGTGGGCTGTGGGTAATTTTCTGCACTCCTGTGGACTCCATGGGCTGCAGGGGACCTCCTGCCCCCCCATGGCCTTCACTGTGGCTAGCAGAGGGTTTTCAGCTCCAGCACTGGGAGCACCTCCTCCCCACCTTCTTCACTGACCTTGGCGTCTCCATGCTGTTCTCCCTCACATATTTTCACCTCCACCTCCTCCTCCTCCAACTACAAAGAAGTGAAAGAAGAGCGTGCCTGCTTTGTTTTGAATTTTTCTTAAATATGTTTTCACAGAGGCGTAACTAGCACCTCCAATTGGCCCAAACTCGGCCGGCAGCATGTCCATCACCTTCAGAGCCATCAGAGATTGGCTCTGCTAGACTTGATGTAAAAACTTCCAGAACTTACACTCAGGACACACAAGAGCCATCTTTGTGCCACACCCCACCCCTCAGACACCTCCCCAAGCCTACTACAACAGCTTCTGAGGGGTCCAAATTTCTCCTAGATGTTAAAAACACTTCACTGATGTTTTGAGCCAATCAAAACCACCACACCTGTATCCTCATGATGATGAAAAGAATATAAACCATTTTATGTATTACATACACAAAATGCATAGATCGACTTTTCAATCCCATACACAGTACCTGTCACAATTAAGTCATTCACTGTGAGAAACCAAAATACCCTCACACACCTTTTTTTAAACTAAGATAATGGGCACACTGCTGCTAGTGGGCAAATCCTGACCATACATTATATTGCACTTCCCAACAATTTCGAAGAAAACTACAGGTGGAGAGAGATTATAATGGAAACATCTAATCAAAATTCATCTCCCTTTTGCCTTGGATGGAAGACACACAGTTTGAGGCCTGAAACATATTCAATTTCATTGAAATTGCATGCAGATTTTCAGACAAAATTGAATTCATTAAAAAAAGTTTTGGAGACTCCTGAAAGAGTTCAGAATGGTGCAAATGCTTTGTAACTGTATTTTTGGCATCTGTGACCCTTCTACCTCCATGAAAGCCCCTTGCCAAGGCAGGGAGAAATGTAAATCCCACAGAGGTCTAACCTTTGCATGAGAGTGACATCTTCCACTGACATGTTCAGTCACTTCAGCTCCTTGTGGATTCATTGGGCCATTAGCTGCTATTCAGTATGGTTCCTTCCAACAAACTCCTATCAAAAAACAGACAACTCACCTGTCTTTCTCCTTTCAAAATCATTATGTGACTCAAACATGCAGCTTGCGTGTTTTGTGGCTTTTTCCTGTTTTGGTGTTTTGCAAGTGAGAAGATTCAAAGTTGCTAGTTATACAGAAGATTTGGATGGGGAAAGAAAACCAACCACCACCACAGCATTCCCCTCTCCTTCCATTTGGATATAATCCAGAAGTCAACTACTTCTTACAATAAAAACTTATAGCAAACTCAACTTAATTGTGAACAGTAATTGTCTGATCCTCTATAAAGGATAAAAATATTGAATAAGATGTTTGAAGCAGTATTTGTAACAAATAGTACCTAACGTGGCCTTGCTCTTCCTGCTCTTTATTGATATAATCCCTTTTCAAGTTAATTCAATGAAGAGCCTGCCCTGTCATGTAAACTGATCATTAATCCAATTACATGACGGAAAATGATACCCTCCTGTTTCTGTTATTGTCTCCAAACACCAGGCACAACAGAAAACAGAAATCTCCTCTAACCATCACATGCACAGAGCAAACAGCAGCCCTGAATACCAGGACTCTGCCTTTCAGTGCCATGATTGCAAAGTCAGAGTGCATGAAGGTAGAAATTAAGGATACAGACAAGTAGTTGACCACGTGATATTTGCCCTCATTCCTGCCCACTGCTCAAAAAACACCACAGAAAGAGGAGTTGGTTTTTGTTTTAATGAAGATTAGGCAGAGAAATCAAGGGTTATGAGAGGAAAACAGAAATTTAGAAATCAACCTCATTATACGAATGTGGATCCTGGATTCAGAGTTTGGACATGCCTTATTATAAAGATTCAAGTATTTGTTACTGCATTTTCTTTTAATATTTACACACAGGGAAAGAAGTACTAAAGGTGCTACTTCTAAGAAACTTCAGGTAATAGAGAAGTATTTATCACTGTTTGAGAAGACAGTGACAAACCTGCTTTCTATCAGTGTTGTTTCAAAATGGAGACTTTCCCTTTTGCTGTTTGTGTTCTCTTAATAAATCAAATACAGAAGGGCTTACGCCTCTTCCCTTCATTTAGGCAACAAACATGAAAGCAAGCTGAAACACTCCTACACTTCATTTTCACATACAATTCCTCATGAGAGGAAAAAGGTGGGATGGCAAGAGCTATGGCAACAGCAGGCCAGGCCAACTACCACACGTGCTGCAGGCACTGAACTCTGGATCTGAGATAACTTTCAAGGAAAACATTTCTTTGAAGCTGGCAGAAGATTACAGGACAATTTCAAAGAGCAAAAATGAAGAGATATAGAAGAGTGTTATACAGTACAATAGCCATATGACAGGACATGCAGTGATGCAGCTCTTCTGGTGTGGTATCCTGAGCCACTCACCTTTAGTAATAAGTAGCACTACGATTAATATACAATTACTGTATAAGGAACCGAAAAACTGATATAAAGTGTAAGTTCCTGATGACATTGAGACCCTTTAGTTGCCCAAAAGGGGATTGGCAAGGCACACCTCAAAGACAAGAAGAAAAAGTTATTCGATGTACCCACACACAAATTATTGACACTGTGAAACTTTCTGTACAAGAACCAGTGTGGATCTTCTGAAAGCATAAGCAGTCAGAAAACACACTAAACTGACCATCTGTTCCTCTCCGATAACACGAAATTAAGTAATTTATTTATTCAGCACTGAAACCCTTTCCTTTCTCTTCATATTAGTCAAGGATGATTATGCCAAATCCTGATGTAGTTAACATATTGTGCACTCAAGTGAGCAATGTGCTTTCAGCACAGGACTTGTCTTCTGGCCACCCACCCTCAGCATCTCAGCTGTCCTGCCCTGAAGACCCTGTCTGCCTGCAGACCCTCTTCTGGGCCTGCAAGCTGGGAAAGTGGGAAGCTTTCTGTGCAGAGATTAACTGAACAACACTGAGTTACACACTGTCCTGTGGGCCACAGCAACCACACACCCCTGGGCTGAAACCTCTGGCTGCAGCTTCTTCCTTTCCACACAACACATCTCTGCTTATTTTAAACCTTTGCCTTGGTGCAGTCTGAAAACAACACATTTACCATAGATGTGCAGAATTTTCTGAGGTGGGGTGTTTTGCTTGGCTTCAGTTTGGGGTTTTTGTTTGAGGCTGCGTTGGGAAGAGAATACTAAAGCAGCAACTCAAGGCACTGCAGGCCTGCATCCCACACTAATGTCTTTGGAGTTGCAGAAGCCTCTGACAAAAAACCTTTGCACATTCTGAGGCTGCACACAGACAGCCCTTCCCTGCAAACTTTTCAAGATGGCACATTATCGTCTGCAATGGCTTTAAGATTAGCCTCTAGGAACTCATTAGAAAATGAGCCCAGGTTTTCAATGGACTAAAGCCTTTTTGCCATAAAGATAGATAGGATAAAAATTCTTTTAATTGCAGGTTCTCTATATTTTTCCAGGAAAATATGGCCAACTTAAGATATCCTAAGGTCAGTCTTTGTTTTGTAGGCTTGATTTATGACATTTCTGCAGCCTCTACTGCCATTTCTTTGAGGTGGCGAAAAGCCCTTGATTCTCATATATATTTGGCCTTTTTTCTATTTGCTTTTACTATTAAAGCCTAAAGACTGGGTTGAACTGCTCATGCCACTTGTAAACCAAGAACACAGTCCCATAAAGCTCAACAGCTTACCTTCATTTGTCTTGCAGACCCATCTTTTCAAACCAAATTACTGCTCTGAAAAGTGAAGGTGTGACTTACACCAGCTCACTAAGGGCATTTTTCACATGGTAATTACCTATTTCCAAAAACTGCCCCTCAAAACCAGTTTTTATTATTTTACCTGCAAGTTACTAGCATATATTGTTTCCATATTGGAAACATTAATGTGATTTTCTCTGCAAATTCATGATTTAGCTCAGATTCACCCAAAATTTAACCATGATTTGTAACAAAACAGAAAACTGCAGAAGGTTCTAAATCCATCCCCCCTTCTGGCAGTACTATTGAATGAACTTGGGTAGGATAATGGAAAGGGGAGGAGAAAACAAAACAAAACAAAGCCTTTAACCTCAGTGAAGCCACAAGGTAAGGTTTTCGAAAGCTTGAGGTTTTGAAGATTGAGTCCCTTACGTGGGCTACTGGTAATAAATCCAAGAAATATCTGTGTGACATTAGAATTTTAACTTGCACATCTTTTGATTCCTCTGATGTGAAACACTAATTGCACCCACCAAAATACATACCTCAGATGAATTTATAAAAATACTCTCAAAAATAAAATACATTTCGTTTGTATGCCCTTATATTGGAGAGGAGTGGTAAAACAACTTTATAAATATGAATTTCAGTAATACACACTACTCCCATAAACAAAGATCCTACTATATCATATCAGGAACCTATCAAAATGTTACTTTATGGGGCCATCTGAATAGAAATTGATGCAACATTCAAAGCAGCAGAAAAGTCCAAATATAAAAATATGTACTTTATTTTCCTCTCATTCTATTTTAATGTTCCTATTTGTTACAGGCTAATAAGGTTTGGGGTTGGACTTCTTTCTAATCAACTAAAATCATTAAAGAACATGGCAGTCAAATAAAAATACTGTTAAGCAAGTTAAAGTTCATTTGCAGGTAGAGTCAAAGGCTCTGTGCCTATAATAAATTATATTTTTCCAAAACTTTGCACTTTCCATTTAATTTTGCAATGATTTATGAGTCAGTCTCCTGGGTGCTAACTGTATATAAAAGAAGCATTAACTTAGTGGAGCCAATAGTTTGTTTTTTAATAATAAAAAATGCATCCTGTTTATACCATTATTGCTTAGGAAATTAGATAAGATCCTTTCTAATACCCTGCACACAGGATGCTGTAGTAAACCACTTAACATGCAATAATAGGGTATTGACTCTATTTTAGCACAGGGATAATGCAAGACAGTGCTCCCCCCAGAGCAGACAGTCCCATGCTGTTAGAGCCTCAGAGTAATACGTTTGTTACACCTTAACAAAAAAATGAAAAACTGAAAAGAGATTACCACCTCTAAGGCATAAAAAGATAAAATTGAAGTGAAATGTTTGTGGTTATTTCATAATAAACATGGTTCATAAGAATCAGTGTTTATTTAATAAACAAAACATAGTACATGTCTTGTCAGGAAGGGTTCTGTGGCTGGGGCTCTCTGGAGCGCTGTACATGCACCACAAGAAGGCAATACAGCATTTCCCAGAGAAAGACACAACCATCACAAGGCCTGTGCAAAGGTTTCTGCCTGTTTTGAAAGTCTTCTTCAGTTGCTCCTGCACAGGTGTGACCAGGTGTGCATCACACAAGCAGGAGAGCTCTGTTGCGTGAACTTGCTCCTGCAGGCACAGAGCTCTGCCAGCAGAGGAAATCCACAGGAAAATGTACTCTCAACTTCCTCACATGAACCTGAGCTGTTTCCCAACTTGTCAGTACATTCATTCACTTCCAGCTAACACTGGCTGTACCTGGGTGTTCAAGTAGGCAAAATACACATCCTCCCATGGCCAAAGACCATCAGAAATAAGGCCCCCAGTCCTGCTCCTGAGCCAGCACTCCAGAAGATTCTCATCAGTGCTGCCACTTGAGGGTTCCAGCATGAAGAAGAAACCATTGTGACACCTCCACTCCTCCCATTCTCCTGCAGCATAAGGCAGGCAACCCTTCAGGCTTCCTTCGTCTTCTCAGAACAAACACAACTGTCCCCTCTCCTCTGCATGGAAGAGCACAGCAAAGCTACTGAAAAGTTGTGATTCAGTTTGGGGCTGGCATTCCTTCAAGAAATATCTGGATGCAAATATCTAACAGACACATAAATTGCAAGTAATTAATTCCCCCAAACTTTCACATGCACTACATCTCACTCTAAAGTACTGCTTCATTAAAAGAAACCACATCTTTTTAGAAACAGCTGTTCATACTAGTAAGAAAACAAAAATCTCCACACAAAGCAAAGCCATCTGCTGCTTTCAGAGGCAGTTTACACTTGCTTTAAAAGGACAGAGACAATTTGTAATTTTGCCAGAGTTTGGTTGGTTGGACATTCTTTATTTATTCATTTGTTTTCTAAAGTAGAGTTAGAGGTACTTTTCTGTACTACATTCACCCTTGAGTCCTCCTGACAGGGGTTCCTCATTTTCAAAATCACTGTCTTCTATTTTTTTCTAAATATTTCTGTCTCCCAAGCCAGTGCATCAAAGATACATAGAGAAACCCACAAAGGGCTCACTGACATAAAGGAGAAATCATTGGCTGTGCTGCCTTTGCACTGAATGATGTCAAATGCAAAAAGTGACAGAAAAAAGAAAACTGTTTTCCTGATGCAATGAATTGAAAAGATTAAGGAAGTGTACTACCCATAAATGTTGAAGTAGAACTGTTTGGAGATCAGAGACAGAAGAGGAAAGGCAGCAATAGACAAAAGAGAATTGATTAACTAATTCTGGGCATTTTCATCCCTTTTGGAGGTAGATAACTGGGGAAGAACCAAAATATTAAGCTGAAAATTTAAAATGTACATACTATGTCTCCCACAATGCACAAGGTGTTTAAATATTTTGCAGCATGGGAAAAGCAGTTAGCAGAAGGGAGATGTGAATCAAAAAAAATGTCAGCTCTTGTGAGACTTGAAAATATTTTTATTTCCCTTAGAAGCATTTAGAGAAAAGGGAGAGAGCTTATTCTTTTCTTCTTCTGTGTTAGAAAGGAATATGTGTAACAGGTCACTTGACAAATGGTTA
The DNA here is from genome assembly GCA_024500445.1 of Entomyzon cyanotis. Classification (NCBI taxonomy): domain Eukaryota; kingdom Metazoa; phylum Chordata; class Aves; order Passeriformes; family Meliphagidae; genus Entomyzon; species Entomyzon cyanotis. The sequence goes on from JAKEPQ010000669.1 coordinate 469,496, forward strand.
TGCTTTTCTGACAAACAGTTTTCACTGAAAGCATTGTTTCAGGTCCAGATTTTAAACTTCAGATCATGGGTTTTAAGCTGAGTTCTAGAACACCTCCTGGTACAAGCTGAATTTTTTAAGAAAAAGGGCCTGATCTGCATAAAGGCAACATACATACAAGTTCTTTTCCCCCCAAAAACACCACTAAAGGGAAAAAGTACAGGTCAAGGCATTGAAGCACTTTCCATCATGAACAGAGATCACAAAATGTCGCCTTGTGCTCATTACCAGAATTCACCATGTAATTTTTCTGAAATTTTTTTAAACTATTTCAGTAGCTATTCCATTTGTAGCTATAAGCTAAAAAATCCCTTCCATTTTATATAGACCAAACCTTAGGGTAATGCAACAATAATGACTTGAAACACTTGCACTGCAAAAATGTTATGAATCCTCAAGGAAGAGGTTTCAAAAGTGTCTTGGGAGAAGAATTCTTGTTCCGTTGGTGCTGACTGCAAGGCAACCCACAAGTTCCAAATATTGTAATCAAGCTTGTTTTGACATCAACAGCCATAATCCACATGAAAAAGACCCAGACAAAAATAAAATCACTTGAGAGTATGTGTTTCTGCACTCATACAGCTGCATCCCAAGCTCTTTTAATATCAAGTTAGCCAAGGGAGAAGAGGATACAATGAGCACCTGCTTGCTCAAAGGCAGCCCAAGGCCCTTCACTTGGTACAGGCAAACTACCTTGCAACATTCTTTTCAGATGAATGCAACACAGCTAACAAGCAGGAGTTTGGAAGAAAATTTCTGTGGTATTTACAGTCATTTGTGGGTTTGACCTACTAGAGTTTAGAAGATCCCCCTTTCTCCCTTTTTCATTGTTTGTTAAGCAACTAAAATATTTCATTAAATTATATTAAATATTAATTTAAATTAAAAATTAATGCCATTTAACTTTTGGTCAGTTTAGTTACCTAGAACCATGTCAGGAAGATTAACCTTGTACGTCTGAAGATGGACAGAAGAACACAGCAGTCTCAGTGAGGAAATAATGGTTGAATGCCAACTCCTCGGGAGTCAGTGTAGTGTGTAACTGCCTCTTTCGATCTCAAACTTCATCTGCCTGCATCTCTTAGAGCAAAACACTTAACCCTTCTTTGTCTCAGCTCTTCCAACACCTACACTTTGAGGTGTTAGACAGCTTATAACATCTATGAAGTGCTTTTCACTTCCTTATTGTGTATCAGCTGAGAAGAACAAAAATCCCACTGCAAATATGAAGATATTTTTACTGGTTTCTTTGGAGAGTGGCAAGTGGGGCATGAATGAAAAAAATGCATTGATGTCGAGTTAACATAGATGAAAGTCTAAAATTAACATAGCTTGAAATACAAACAGCTGAGAAACAAACAGTGTGCAGTAGCTATTCAGCTATCGCTATTTAAATTCTACACCTGGGGCTGTAGCAGTATACAGAACTAAAAACTCTGCAGTGAGTAAAAAATAAATCACCTCTCTGGGTTAGTGAGATGTTGAAAGTAACCAACATTTTACAAAAGCCTGTCAAAGTACAGAAACAATGCATCCCTGTGCTGTCTATAGGTGACAAGAGCTCTTATGAGGTAATTCATTTGCCAGCACTGCTGCTGCTCCAAGTGAAGACAAGTGGGACTTTGTGCAAATTGAACTAATTGTCAACACTTGATCAACTCAATTAGCTCAAATCAACCCAAGTGTTTCTCTGTCTGCAGTTACAACTCAACAGGGCTGCAAGCCGGCTACAATGGCAAATTACACACAAGGAAACGCAGAATTTGCCCTGCCTGCCCTCCAAGGCGGCCAGATGTTACCTGGTTAGAAAGTTCCACCACTGTGTTAGCAAAACACCCTGCCCTGCTGCCCTGGCCTACATAAATCCTTGTCTCTGCCAACACAAACTGGGAATATTTCAATGGAAGATGTTTTGTTCACAATTAAACAAAATAAGGAGGAATAGCACAATCAATGCCAGTATTCTAGGACCAATTTCTGTACAAAACCAGATAATATGCCTGCCTTATATAGGTTTCAATGATTTCTATGCAACAAAAGAGAGCTGCTTTGTAGAATAAGAGAATCCCATCTTGGATGACCTTGGTGAATTAGGAGGTGTCTCTACACAGAGGAAATCAGAGGAAACACAAACAGCTTGTCCACTTGGCTCTCCCTTCTCTCTGCTGCCAAGAAATCATGCTGGCCACTGTGACATGGACAGATTACAGCAATGAAGAGTATTGGTGATTTTACTGATGAGGCTTTCAAATCATTACTAAACCAAAATAAGTTGTTCACTCCTCAGCTAGTCAAATAGACCGATAGCTATTATCTCAGCCGTGGAAGATGATAAATGAGGCTACCTTACCAAGTCAGGTCCTTGACCCAAATTCACAGTTAGTCAGTGACCTAGCCAAAACCTTGGAGAGAACTGTCTAATGATGCTTGTCACATCTCAAACTATTCCTTGGCAACTCTACTTGCAACTTATCTGCCAAAACAGATATTCTTCAACAATCAACACAGCTGCCAGGGCACCCTACTCCTTCTCTTCCCTGTTTGCCCTCCATGGTTAATTTACAATTCTTTATAGTTCCACCAAGTGTCTCAGTTTTCTTCTTTCAGTGTCTGGACAAATGGTGCTGCTTCATACAAACTCTAAAAAAGAAACAACAAAAAAAAAACCCACAGTAGTTTCAGTCAAGATCCTAAAATGGTAACCCAAATGCCGATCTGAAATTATTCTTTTACAGCACAAGGCACTGAACAAAAGTAAAGATGGCAAAGAATCAGATTTTGAAGACACCCAAACTGAATGAAGCTGGAAAATCACCATCTGATTTTAGGAGTGATATCAGGGAAACATGAGGCTACGATTATTGCTAAACATACAGAAGAACTTCACACACCTACAAATAAAGTGCTTTCTACATTGAAAGATTGGGTATGTTGTTTGGGAAGGTGGGGTTGTTGGTTTGGTTTTTTGGGGTAATTATTTTTGGTGTTTTAATTGGTCAGGTTTTCAGTTTGGTTTGGTTTTGGGGTTTTTTTTTGTTTTCTTCCTTTGAAGAGGAGGTAGATTTTGTAAGAGTCCTGTTTTCTTGAAAACATTTCCCTTTACAGCTGATGCAATCTGACTCCTGCAGGACTACCCACTTGTGTAACAGCACATTTCTGTTCAGCCTTTATGGACAGACAAGTCAATATTCCATATGGGAGGCAAAGATGCTGGGGGGAAGCAAACATTTAGCTGAAGTCCAGGTCTGCACTGGTTTTGGTTGGGATAGAGTTAACTTTCTTCTCAGCAGCTCCTGTGTGCTGTGTTTTGGGCTTGTGCTGTGAACAGAGGGATATTTTAGCTATTGTGGAACTGGGCTCACTCAGCCTCAGGGCCTCCTCCCTTTCCCACACTGCCCCACCAGTGAGCAGCTCAGGGTGCACAAGAACCTGGGGTACACAGCTGGGACAGATGAGCCCAACTGACCACAGGGAAATTCCAGATCATATGGCATCATACCCAGCAAAAAAAAAGGCAGAGGAAACATGGAGCAAGGGGACTAGCATTCAGTTTTGTGGCATTTGTCTTTTTCAAGTCACCTTTACACTTTATAGAGCTCTGCTTTCCTGGACTTGGCTGAAGACCTGTTTTCCCATGGGAAGCAGAGAATTAATTCCCTATTTTATTTTGTGGTTTGTTCAGTTTTCCTTTGTTTACTAAACTGTCTTTATCTCAACCTACAAGTTCTCTCACTTTTACCCTTCTAATTGTCTCCTCCATCCTGCTGAGGGAAAGCAAGCAAGTGGCTGCCAGCCAGGGTTAAACCAAAAGAAAACCTCAAAACAAAGCACCAACTACAAATACAATACACTACTTTATGTTTATTAATATTCAAGCCACATATTATTATCCTCCACACAGTCACCCAAGCAGAAACAAACAGATATACCTTACAGGGGTGTTATGAGATTAATTAGTTAATAACTAGAAAACAATTTGAAGGTGTAATGCCATGTTACAGAAATGCTAAGTACCGTAACACTATATATGTAGAAATGAAAGTGAGCTTGCCAGAAATCCCGAGACTGACTGCGTGCAGAGTAATTACAGGAGCAGTTCAAGTTATTTTCTTGCTTAATATAACAATCCATGTCCCAGCCCATCAAACCATTGTTTCCAAGGAGTGAATATTGAGTGGAACTAACAGCTCACGGTAATGGAACTGTTCTCCAGAGGACACAATATGTATCACTACCTCATAAGGGATACAACTGGAACAGAGCAAATTTCAAATGAGCACAGGAACCAGGGTGATGCTATTCTTTGATCCATGAACCAGAACTAGAAAAATTCTAAGAGAATCTTAAGAAAAAGCATAGCAAAAGAAGAGTTTTAATTTTGTCTTTCATGCCAGTGCAGTGCTTGTTAACCTCATTGTAGCAAGATAGTTCAGCATTAGCTGCAATGCCTCAGAACCTGCGCAGAGTGTTTTAGGAAGGTTTTCTCACACAACATGCACACAGACGTGCACACACTAGAAGTAAAACCCAGATTAGGCCTCAGCTTCAGCAGATTTAACTCAAAGAACGATGGTAGGAATACTGGCTTGAACTGGAGCTGGGCTCTGCTCTGGACACAGCCAAGCTCAGAACTACACCTCTTGGATTTTGAAGATAGTTTGATTTCCTGACAATTGCAGTGCCTGTTCTATGGGATTACCATCATTCCTTGAGTTAAATCTGCTGGAGCTCCTGCTGCACTGCGGCATTTGGTAGGTACAGTGAATGCAGTAAACAGCACCTGAGCTGAAATGCTACATCAGCTTGAAAACACAAGTCCTGGCTGACCAGTGTTCAGAGGCACAGATGGATGTGAGAACAAATGCCTCAGGAAATATAGTCAGCATCTCTCACACTACTGGGATAGACAGTAAATGAATACTCTGTAGTCCAAGAGATGGATAAATGTGATATGAAAATGTGAATGACCAGAGGACAGGTAAAGAGCTCACAGCCTGGACAATGCCTGAGATGAGTAGCTGCCTCCTCATCGCAGCCAGCCAAGGGATGGCTGGGATGCAAAGCTGTGCATTCCAATTGTCCTCACATTCTAAGACTGCTGCAGGAGATGGAAACATCTTTCTTGTCAAACTGAACCAACCCACAGAGAACAGGTCTAGCTACAACCAGTCCCCTCCTGCAGCTGTGAACAGCTGTTTGTACTAACCCTAAATTTAGGATCCATAGAGATTCCTATATAACCATTTCTAAAGCTTCACCTGAAAACCTAAACGGATTTAAGTGGTAGTGGTTTAATATTTAATTTTAACTTTCCTCAGTGCTTTCTCAAATGCTTATCTTTTCCTCAGTTTACAACTGAAACTGTGCACATTCTCACACAAATTTCCAAAGCCTCTCTTGGCAAAGTCTCCCATGCTAACCAGCTTTAAAAAGTTCTGCTGCACTAATCTTTTGACAAGTCCATGACCAGTGTGGAAAACCTTCTCTTGAAGCTGAGGACAGCAGAGATTCAAACCATGAAAAAGCAATGGGCAGAAGACAATCTCTCAGAGATTACGTTCCATAAAATTGAATTGGCAACATCTGCTCAATCTACTGTAGATAAACAGGGAACTATTTTCCAACTCATTAGCTCAGAGGATAAGATATTAAATAAACCCAGGGGCCTCATGCTTTGTTATCACATTTGAAGCTTGTCCCAAACTCACCAAATGAGCTCTCTTGTGCAAGAGAAAACCTAAGAATTGATTTGTAGTTGCATAGCAAACACATACCCACCTAAATCCCGGGATGACAGAAAAAACATCCCTTCTTACTCTAACTGTGTTTCTAATCACTAGTCACCTAGCCTAAATTATTAACTGTGTCCTTGGCAGTGATGTATGGTACATGTAAATCTCCAAACAGGATTCTAATAGAATTACCTAATTCTATTAAACCACAAACAACTATCCATTAAATTTTTATTAGAAAGCTTGCATTCACTTAAAACAGATTGGAATGTCAGGGAATTCACTAATCCCTTCTTTGTTTCAGCCTTCCATGCTAAGGGTTCAAAATGAGCTATCAGAATCACGCTAATTGATTTAGTACAAATTAGCTGGCTAATCAAAGTCAATAAAAATAAAAATATCTGAAAAGAATTTACAAAGTAGACTATGGATTTCTCTGAAAAATACACTCTGTTTAAATAAACAAGTTAGTTAAATCCCAAACTACTTGATTATGTAAAGCTTTTTAGCTCATTCTACCATAGGGCAGGGGTGGTAAATTACAACTAATTCAACTTTATTTGTAGCACCAAAGAGATGCACTTTAAGAAAAAAAAAACTGTCTAAAACACTTATACAATTCGATACTATTTTAAGTTCTCAATAGAGTTGTTAAGTTGGATTTTACTACAGCTTACTCAGTCTAACCTGACACCAGAGCAAAAGCAGTATTTCAAAAATCAAAAGGACAAGCAATTCAAAACATGAAAAATCACAAACAGCACCCAGTCACCTTCCAAAAAGAAAGAAAACCAAAAAAACAAAAAGCCAAAAAAGTCAAAGAAATTATGAAGACAAGTAGAAAGAACAAAGGTGACAAGTAGCCAAATGCCACATTATGACTACAGTGGTAGTAGATGAGTTATGCAAAGCCAATCTTTATGTCATTACATTTTGTGGCAGATCCTGCTTTGATCAGTACAGTTTTACATACATTTACATAGATATTTGAGTCATTCCAACAAAATCCATGCTGCTTACTGCTAAAGTATAACCAGCCCCTGGTGGCATACATCCTCTAGAGTCACCCCCTCAGAAAAATATGAATCTATGTCAGCTGAAAGAGTAAAACTAAAAAAATCATCATGTGAGTACTACAACGTGCCTGTCCCAAAAGCAGACACAATTTTGTGTTCTTGAGGCTGGGAATCATATGAAAGAAAAGTAGTCTCACCCTCCCCTCTTGCCTTCTCCATGTGATGTACTTTTCCATCCATCTCATGACACCTGGAACTTCTCTCTGTATGAATCAAGCTCCTCATCACACCGGCTGCAAGTGTTGCAAGCACTGCTACCATCCCACAGGGGACACTGGACACTGCTCAGGATCTGAGTGGTTTAAAATGGGGGCCTGAGGGTGCACATGCTGCAAGATAGGGGGATGTGGAAATCCTGGAAGCTTTCCATGCTTAGATGAACTGTACAGCAATGCTGAAAAACCTAGAGAGGAGTAGGGCAAATCAGACAGATCATACATTTCTCCTAATTTCATTAAGGCTCCAGATTATCTTTCATCTCTCAAAAAGGTGGCTGTCCACACACAATCAGAATAAAAGTAAATGCTTTTCAAGTTATCTTCATTGTCCAACACTGCCTGAAAAAAACCCACTCTTAAAAAGCATAGAACACTACTGCTGACATTATTCCAGACCAATTAGTGAAAATTAATAAAACAAAAACTAAGATTTCCTGAACAAAAACTACGATTATTTAACACTCCAGAGACATATGAAAGGAGCTCAGTTCAACTCAAGCCCTGTAAGTGAAGGAGTTCAGCTCCCTGCAGAGCCTGACTGACCAAGCAACTCCCAACCAGCCTGGCCTGCAGTGCATCCCACAAGTGACCAGTGAAAGCAAAGTAAGCTGCTGCTGTCTTCACTTCCCTCAGGCATTTTTGGAGTCTTTTAGACACCTGCCCAAAGTTCTTGCTGTTTTCCTGCATTTTTTGATGGGTCTTTGTTATCCAGGACACTTCCTCTGGCTGTAATGAGAGTGGGACCAATCCTGCACTGTGTGCCACTTTTTGTGGTCTTGTGGGCACAAGGCAAGACAGAACTCCATCAGCTCATAAATAGTAGCAATTCACAACCACTTGGCACAGGTGAAATGGACTGCAGAGAGCACAAGAGAGGGACACGCTGCCCTGATGGGATTTTACCAGAGAGCAAGGCAAGCAGAAATTGGCCCTAATTTTTGTACGATAGCCAGCACTTTAGCTCTTCACTTGGAAACTTCACAGCTGTGAAACATTTACGGAAAAGGAAAGCAATTACAGAGCACTACTCACTGGAGGAGCTTAAATAATTTAAGGTTCATCATGACTCTGGTTCATTTTATTTATTTTTTTTCCTCAAGACCAGATGCTGCTCATTTTAATGTCCTGCATTTCCACATACTGAGCTGGGATTATCTATTCATCTAAATTTATATAGACCTCATATGGATTTTTTGTTCCAAACACTTTTCTCTCCTCAATGCTGCTCCAAGCCTACTCTCTGACGCAGAATTATGCTATTAATCCACATTTCATTCCATGTAAGGTCAGTGCACACAAGAACACACAAACCTGTCAGCTTTAACCATGACAGCCCTGAAAGTCTAAGATAAATAGGTGGTTTGGTGGGCTTGTGCTGTTGGGGGATTTGGTTGGTTGGGTTTTAAAATGTTGCTGTAAAATTCAAAACTTGATATTGGGGTACGTATGCAAAATTCCATCAAACCAATAGCTTCATAGGCCAATTCCTTACTAGGGAAAGGGCTGGTTTTGGTTTGGAGGGAACAAGGTTTAGGAATCCCCTGCAATCACACACAATAAGCATTGGCCGCAAAATTCAAGAAGTAATCTATTTGATCATGAGCTGTCATCTATCCACAACAGGTTAGTTACTGTTCTAGCTCAAACCTTCTCTATACAAGCCAAGGTAGCAAAAAAGCTAGGAGTGTTTTATTTACAGGAAAGACAATGCTAAAGAAAGATTAAAAACTCTGTAAATTGGTCATAAAAATTATTCCTCCAAAAAGCATCAGCCAGGGACAGCACAAAACCTGATTCTGAAGTATCAAGACAGCCAAAGATTTGAGTCCTAGTGAGATATATCAAAAACAATTACTGCAAATTTAAATCATTGCTTATCAATCTTACTCGCTAATTTGTGAAGAGTTGCACAAACTTACAACCCTCATGACTAGCCTGACCAGCAGAAGCACCATGTCACAGGTATCTACCAAACATGCTGCTACAGAAAATGCCATGCAAAGGTCAAAGAAACTGATCCAATATGTCAACTTGCTGGTAGAGTGCCAATAACACCCTGGAGCATCAGTGTCTCAGTGCCATACATCACTCAGACTGAAAGAGTTTGTATGCAGTCATAACTCACAGAATTTAAACTATGGATTTAAGCAATTCTAATCCAAGTAAACCTGGAAAATGACGTGTGGTCTAAAAGCAGAAGTCTTGATTGCTCAAGCAAAATAGTCAGACCCATAACCCTCTGTCGCTGTTGAGCAGCTAGCTGAGGAATGACCCAAGGTCTCAGACAAGGAAAGAGAGAAGAGAGCTTTATTGTTTTGAATTCCATATATATAGAGTTTACAGAGGTGCCCCAGATTGGTCAGCCCGAGACCTCCCCCTAGGCTCAATTGGCCAAGCCCGAACTGACCCAATCCGGAGAAGTTGTTTGCAAAACATCCAAACTTTATCTTGTTTATGAAATATAGCAAAATGTTCCCATGGGAAGGACCTGTGCTAGCCACAACCCTCAGAGCTATACATGATCTGTGTCACGCTGCCATGAGGCACAAAGACTGATATACTCCTACAAATCATTTGGAATTATTTTAATAATAAAAGATAGAGTTCTGAAATGTCAAAATGTGAGCTACCACCTGTTTCTTCTACAGAAGAAAGTCTGAAAAGATATAAAGTCTTTTGAATGCACTCTCTTTAAAGGGAGCAAGAACCCCAGATGGCAGAGGGAGTGGAAATAGGCAATGTCTTGCAGAAAGCTCACCAAGAGGAGAAAAACAGTTCTCAAAGATTTCTAGCCATTGAGTTATACTCAGACAGTTTCTTACATCTAGGTTACAGCAAGATTGTTATCAATGGTTAGCTTTAATCCTATTCTAAATGAGTAACATCCAACACATCCATTGCAGTATTTTTGGCAATAAAAACACCAAAACACCCTCCATTACCCAGACTGCCCATACCACAAAAGACTTGGTTAACCCCTGACACATAACAACCATCTCACTATGAGAGTTCTCAGAGGAACTCCATTCCAATTTTCTTCTAGAATTTTCTGGCTCCTTTCATAAACACTAATTATAAACACCTTTCATAAAGCGCTCTCAGACTTCGGATATTTAGTTACTAGGAAAACTAGACAATCAACATATTCATGTTGCTGTAAATGAACTCTAGCTAATACCTGGTGAAAAACTGATAAAGGAAATATCAGTAGGTTCCAAACCACTAATATTTAAAAACCTCATGAAGCAGTGGAATATACTTTTATGCAGTGATAAGAAAAAGGGATTAATAATAAAGTATGCATAAAGGTATTTAGTTCACTATATTAATGAGTTTTACACCAGTAAATTGCAACAGCCCAAATAAACCAGTATGGGCCCAGCAAAAAGCACTCTTGCTCCAAGGAGAAGTTAGTTGAGCGAACTCCTAAAATGACCTCTGTAAACTGACACGTAATCAAACTGAAATCAGCAGCTGATTTGTCTGAACATAGAACCGGAAAATGTGCAATAACTTTAATATATGGATATTTGAGTAGACTAAATTACTATCACCCAGAAAGCTTATCTGTAAACACTGCAGAAAGCCTGACGATTTTAGTACAATAAATGACTGGTTTCAATCAAACTACGAAAGTAAAAGGCTTGGCCCACAGGAGTAATTACAGCCCCTTGACTGAAACAAAGGGCAGTTACAGCAAGCTCAAGTATGCTCACAGTAGCTGAGCACTTGATTATAGAGCACTGCAGCAATCAGCAAGAAAGGGCTACTGGAGGGTAGGTGCTTGTGCCTCTGTGGCCCCAGCACTGCCTAGGGAGGGATGGGTTGCCACAGAGCCTAGCTTCATCTAATGCTTAACTGACTTTTAAAACACAATACAAATATCCTAAGGAGTTTTATGGAATTTTAAGTACAGGGGAGAAAAAAAAATCACAAGGGAGAAGACAGAGGAGAGAACTCAGTGTGGTCTTGTCTACATCCAGTTGTAACTGTAAAAAGCTGTAGAATTCCTGCTGCAGACACAGATACCACATTGCAGAGCTGCAGTATAAGCAGTACTCTGCCTACAGTCATTCTCTTCATTATTTTCAGGTTCATCTTCATGGCACAGAGCTGAAGCAAGGCTGGCAGAGTTACATTACTGCACTGAACTACAGTCCACTAAAGGTAGCTTCACAAAAAGCAACTCAGACTTCTTTTAATGACAAATGAGATTTGGCATTGCTCCTTTCACATTGCGAATCAGGATTTCAAAAATTTCTGACACTTCATTAAAATCTCCACTGTGGCAAGACTAGGGGAGAAAACATAACTAAGCTGACAAAGAGATGGGTTTTTTTTTTTTTGGTTTGGGTAGTCTGCAATGTGCTGTGCTCAGTGCAGGGCTTTGCTGGAGCACCTGTGGTGTCCCAGAGGCGGCAAGAGTACTTCAAGTGCCCACACACAGTACCACAGCTCCCTCAAACTGCAATTCCACCAGTTAGCTTACGCTACATGAGTTATCCTTTATAGAGCTCATCTTCAGACTTATCAACATGTTCTTCAGAGAACCTCTCAAACTTTCAGACTCACCTTGCAGAATGGACTCAGCCTCTGTTTTGGTTGTTCCACAGTCATTCCTCCTTCCTGGAAGGCTGGCAGAGACCCCTGGCACAGACAGTGTAAAGACATTAGCACACATCTTTCCTATTCATGGTGATAGAAATCACAAAACTTTTGTGCTGCATGAGGCAGAAATTCAGCCAACTCCAGTGTTTCATCTTTTGCCAAAGGTCCCGAGGAATCCACATACAGCATTATAAGAACAAGCTGGTGCGCTGTACACAAAATATCAGAGTGCGTAAAAACGGTGCTACCCCCAGCAATTAGAAGATGTACCAGGGACTCCAGTCACAGCTCCACAGAACACTCAGAAGTTTATGTGAAGTTGAGCAAAGTCAATTGCAGGGACTGAAAGTCATTTTCCAAATGTATACGCTTGGTCATATCCAGGACATTCTCTCATAGATGTGGATTCTAAAACTCTTACGGCAGAGGAAGTTATTGTAACCCCCTTCCCCCTCTTACAGGGTATAACACATAACACTTAATATATTTTTCCCCTTGGCTTCCTCCAACTTGTGTTCATTTTACTTCAATCAATTCTATATAAGTAAGAAATCATTCCATCTCCACTGGAGCAAATGGAGCCACAAAGATTGAAGTCCCCCATACCATGAAGCCACAGCCTTTAACTATGAAACTGGGCAAGAAAGAAAAATGGGAGGGGAAAAACATCTGACTTATTGTTGATGACCCCTGGCACCAGACACCAAACTAGTCAAACAGAAAGCCTAAATGTCCAAATGAGGGGGGAGACCATCACACTTAACATAATCACCCTTCACAACCTTTCAAGCGCGTTCCCCTGTAAATCCTCTGGCAGTCTGAATTATTTTAGTGATGTAATTAATTTTGGAGCAACAACAACAAAAAAGTGGGAAGAATAAAAAAAATAAACAAAATTTAAAATATAGTACTAAACCAAACAACCTAAAGAAAAGCAGCAATCTTCAGTTTGGTGCCCATTTTTCCTGAAGTTCACTATGCCCCTATGAAAAGGCATATTCTGTCTTTGCACATTATCCTATTGACATATTTTAGTGCTGTTCTTCTCCTCATATTCAATGAGGTTTTCAGTGACATGAGAAAATGCAGTGAGAAAAAAACCAAACTATTTTGCCATGAATTATTTATGATTGCATTATACTGCAGTATTAAGTATTCCTGTAATTTTTGTCCTGCACTCCCCCCAACCCCCCATCCCCAAAACTAAGAGAGTTTTATGATTCTAAATTCAGATTGGTTTAGACTCAAGATTGCAACAGAGCAACTAAACAGTGAACTGGTAAAGACAGTATGAGACAAAGCAAGTTGAAGTTTAAAATAGCGTTCTTCATCAAACTGTTTTATTCTCACTGCATGTGCTGCTCAATCGCTTGAGCTCATTGTCTGTAAAATCTACCCATGTAATCAATACATGCCAACACATCACAAAACAAAATGAGCAAAAAATGAAAGAGTTACTGACAGGTGGTTCTCAAGCTGTGGCCTATGTTTTACTCCTTCTTATAGCAGACATACAAAACAATACACATCTTTTCAAAATACATACAAGAAGACATGCACATACACAGAAAAAACCACTGAAATGTCAAGTTCTCAGCTCTTAAAAAGCGAACTTAAGCAACAACAGGAAACATCTCAGCTTTTCCCTTCACAAAATGCATACCCACATTTTGTTTGCTGAACAAACTCTAGATATACTTTCAGACTATTTTCTTGAGCTCAGCCCAAGTACTGAACCTTTCCAGAATTCATTGTCATCAGTTACCTACCTTTCCTTTTAATTTTTTAATTTCAGTGATGTGCTTGTACATCAGTATAAAGACATTTAAAATTATGCAAGCATATAATGAATGGGATGCAGCAGGAATAGATTCCTTCCTATAACAGGGTGTTGTTTGTGTGGCTTGTTCGTTAATAAACTTGATTGATTTAACCTATTTCTGGGCATTTATCCACAAAGGATATCTGATCATGTTGAATCTATGACTTTTGTACACAAATACAGCAGGTTTTTGCCCAAATTAAGAGATCAGAGCAGTTATCCTGGAAGGCAGTAACAGCCTCTTTCAGCAGTCCAGGAGCAAGGGAAACCAAGTCCTGCAGCAGGTCGATATGGGTGGTATTTATTATGTGGGTAGGACTAACATTTTCCCAGCTGCCTGAGGGATCTGAATGTCCAGCTCACATAGTGCAAACAGCAATTTTAATAGCAATGCAACATCTGCAGGCTCAATCAATCTTGCTTATTCAGGCAAAACTCCTCATGAAAGTGAGAAAATATGAAGACGCTTCCATACAAATCTATTTGCTGAATTAACCTCTGAATAACTTTCACTGATCCATCTGCTGATTGATTCTGCTTTCAACTGCCTCTGAGTACTCTACTTTTACAGTTTAATGTCTGCTTCCTAATGCTTAGCTCAGGCTTACCCTTAACACCTCTCTCTTCTTCTGTGGGTACCACACTTTTTCAAGTTCCTCTTATGTCCACTGACATGAACTTTTCTTTCCTTTGAACAACACTGTCCTGCAGTGTCATCATGTCTGCACTGAACAGCAGGATCATACTGGCCACGACCAATCATGTGAGCCGTGAGATAAGTACACTCTAAAATGATTTCGGTTTTTAAGTGTCAGGAAAAGGCAGAAGGATAATCTAAAAGTCCTCTAGTAATCCAAAAGATAGATGCAGCATAGGCAAGGATGGTGCCAGCCTTCAAGCACTTGCCCATCAGAGTGCCTGGATGGCGAAATGGATGGGCACTTCCAGAGGAGCAGAGACTCCTTGAGCATCTGAATACCAGCAGCTGGAGAGCTCTCTGCTCTCAATTTCCAGTTGTCTGCCTCAAGGCTTTTGTGCTTTTTTGAACAAGCAACAGTGCACGTGTGGCCTTAACCTGAAGGACCACCAAGTTTCACAAAGTACATGAGCAAGAGAACGTTACAAAACTTGCCAAGAAGGTTGCTCTGAGGCTAGGAAAAGGAATTATGTGTTATGGACCATAATTAAATGAAAGGCAGGAGGAGTTTGTGTTTATGTTTGTGTTTGTTTGCATCAGACAAGAGAATGTACACAGGAGCCCAACACCACACAAAATTAGCATTGTCACTAAAACACCAATTTATAATTTCAGACACCTTATCTGTCTCCCACACCTCCCTGCCTCAGCACTATCATCATTTACACTGTAAAATGTTGCTAACTAAAAAGAATCTGGAGGCTTAGTGGCCCACAGATCAAGAAACTTGACATGTTAGTGTTGTTTCCCTGCCCACTGGCCCTTTTACACAAGATGTAAATAACCAAATGTTCATCAAATAACCAGATGTTCATCACCAAACACTTGGTAAGGATTCGGCTTGTCATTCGAGGACACAAAACACACACATGGCCAGTTACAAAAGGGGACCAGGAGAAAAGTGGTTTGTGAGGCTACAGGAGACAGAAAGGGCACTTCAGGGGATCTGTAGTATGGGAGAGACATCAGCCTCATTTCCCACTGGACTGCTCTGCACCTTTTAAACAGAAAGGTATCCACAAAGCAAAGTCCAACAGTCAAGGAGCACATCTGTAGTTCTGCTGATAGCAAGGGTGTAGAAACAAAGATTAGAGCACTCTTTGGAACATTTGGTTGTCAGCTGAAGCCTCAAAATTCTCTTTTGCAAATGGCCTAATAGCCCCAAGACTGCTACAAACACTACTCTGAAGCTGATCAGAACACAGGAGCAGAACAAATCGGTATAGGCAAGTTTGACTATAATCACATCATTAAGCTTTTACTTTGCATCCATCAACTCTTCAACAGCCACAGAGATGCTTCTTCAAGAGTAACAAGACTGTACAAGAGCTTTATTCTTTTTCGCAAGTGATACACATAGTTCATATAACGAAGTAGCCACCTGGAGGGACAGATAACTGATCTGGAAATCTTTGAAAGGTCAAATATTTTTGACACTAGTAGGAATTCTATAAACCTTAACAAATAATATAATTCTTTCTCTTATCATCCAAAAGAGACTCAATGTATAAATACCTCTGAAAGCAATGAGAACCTGTCACTCTGCAGATGACAGCCATTCATGTGAAAATCCTCAAGTCCCAGTATCATTCGGAACAAAAAAAAAAGAAAACAACAAAAAAACCACAACCCCTTCTACTATGTCACACATATGAACTGTTAGGGGGAAAAGAAGATCAATAGTACATTCTCATATATTTATGAAAACACCATCCAGCTGAGTCATCTAAATTATGCCTTTGATTTGTCTGTTATTTAAGATTTCTGTTTCTGTGTTCTGACTGAGTGACTGAAATACTTTAAGTCGGCAAAGCCCAGCCCTCAGAACAGAAAACATGCACATTGCATCATAATTTATTCACTGACAATGCACATGCTACCCCTTCAACTCAATTCAAAATCAGTATTATGAAAAAAGTAAGCCCAGATGTTCAATTTATTGCCACATGCCACAGACCAGGAGCTTTATTTTACATAGTTTGGACTACATAACTCTAGGGGTGAATCTGAAGAAGGTATAATCTCTGATGTACTGCTCAGCTACGAGGTGTCTTGATTCAGTTTATCTCGGAAATGGGTTTAACCATGTATTTAATTGTTTAGTTATAAACCCAGTTAAGAGCCTCTATGTCAGCTAGCAGTTGTAGGGGTGAGACCTAAGGTTATAGAATCCTTTACGTAGGACCACATTTCCCTGCTCATCATGGTCAGCCTCAAGCATGAAAATCATTCCACATATGAGGATATTTGACTTTGTACTGCTTGAAATAATTTCTACTGTAACACCATGGAGCACAATAGGTTACTTCTGCTTGGTCTAGCATCTAGAATATTATACGTCTGAAAGAGTAAAGAAGAAGAGAGAAAGACTTTGATATGTTTTTCCCATGATCCTTGTGGCTAGCACAGGTTCTTCCCGTGGGAACATTTTGCTATATTTCATAAACAAGATAAAGTTTAGATGTTTTGCAAACAACCTCTCCGGATTGGGTCAGTTCGGGCTTGGCCAATTGGGCCTAGGGGGAGGTCTCGGGCTGACCAATCTGGGGCACCTCTGTAAACTCTATATATATGGAATTCAAAACAATAAAGTTCTCTTCTCCTCTCTTTCCTTGTCTGAGAACTTGGGTCATTCCTCAGCTAGCCGCTCAACAGCGACAGATCCTCATCTCAAAAGTATTCCTATGGGTGAAATTGCCTAAGGTTTTCTTGAGCAGAACTGTCTTAGATTAAATCTTTTCTCTGCTCACTCTGTTCCAGCAATGGCATCATTATGGTTCTGATAAGCTCATGTCAGACAGAGTTGTGGTTTAACCCCAGCTGGCAACTCAGTCCCAGCAGTCACTCACAGCCTCCTGTCACTGGTGGGACGGGGGAGGGAATCAGAGCAGGAACTGTGAAAAAACTCGGGAATTGAAATAAAGAAAGTTTACCAAGCAAAGCAAAAGCCATGCACACAAGAAAAGCAAGGGATTTATTCACTGCCTTCTATGAATTCATAGAATTCAGGCAGGAATTCAGCCTTCCCCAGAAAAGCAGGGCTCCAGCCTCTGTAACAGTGATTTGTGAAGATAAATGTCACCATGCCAAACACCCCCTCTTTATATACTGAATATGACACCATATGGTGTGGGATATCCCTTTGGTCATGTGGAGTGAGCTGTCCTGGCTGTGTCCCCTCCCAGCTCCTTGTGCATCCCAAAAAAAATCTCACAGGAAAGGAATAAATTGATTTAATCAGACCATATTTCAAAGCACTAGCTTTCCTTTGATACTCTCAGTCAAGCATTTGGAAAGAGGCAGGACTTGCAGATAAGGCAATTGTGCCATAAGACCCACATTTTCGTCCCAACCACCACTTGTTCTGCTTGTTCTCCAAACCACTTCCTGAGTTTCTGCAGCATTGCACGCAGAACAGTTAGACCTCCTGAGTCATGGAATAAATAACAATCTTTATACTAGTACCCTTTAAGATGGGTAAGGAAGAACACAAAGACATCAGGTTTTCCTCCCAGGTTCCCATTACCTCTTATAACACTAGCTACTGATAAGCTCTTCTGCGCTACACGTCAAATTCAACTTGCCCAGCCTGAACAGAAATGCCTACAAGCAAGTGAACATAAAGTTCTTTATTGCTGGGAGTAGCTTCCCGCTCCTAAAGGAGCATGTTTTAAGTATGTTGGCAGAAGAGTACAGTAAAAACCCCAGAACTTCACTGCTTTCTCCATGGCTAATTAAGCTATCCACTGTATTGCTCTCAGTCTAGGAACCTCCCACCAGAATCAAAAGGGGAAGAGTAAGAGATTACGCGTTGGTTTTAAGGCATTTCCTTAATGCATATCTTTGGTCATAAATTACTGTTTACCTGTCAGCTGGGTTCAGAACACCCACAAGGTATTCTTTGAAGTAAACCTCTTGGATTTAAAGACTTTTATATAGCTGTTGAAAAACTGTTTGATCTGAAAATCTAAGTCTTTTGAAGCTCAGAGCTAATGAAAGATTATTCTTTTTTTGACAGTGATCACACAGTTAATGAGATAAAGTGATGGGAAGACGGGCTTAATAGAATATGTGGATGCATCAGTGTTACTTTTTTTTTGGTAAGGATTAACAGGAAACCCAGATGTACTCAGGGCCACATGAGTCAAAATCATAACGAAGAAGAAAATTAACTTGAGTCAGACACAGCTCTTAACCAGAATTAAAGCTATTTTGGGACTGCACTCTCAACTCCATCACCAATGCCTACGGAATAGAAAATTGAGCCATCAGGGATTTGGGCTGTGCTGGTTGTGCCTGCCAGGAGAGCTGGGCCCTGACACGGGGCTGATACACCAAGGAAAGGGCAGGGCTGAACAAAATGAAGATCTAATATAAATGAACTATACACGTGCCCTTAATGTTTTTAAAACCTATCAGGCACAGAGGTTTTATAATGCCACAAACACTCCAAGTAGTGACTTTTGAACCCAAGGAGTAAACTTTTGAACTTTATTAGTGAAATATAGTGCTTCCCAACAGCAAAGCTAATATTAAGGCATTAAGGGTTTGAGATACAGAAACATCCTGCTCTTTTCAAACAAAATCCTGACAATGGACTGCCCTAGTTCCATGTACCACTGGCAGAACTTAACTGTTTTAATTCATGTGGGATAGAGCATCAGAAATATCAAGACACACAGAAGAAAAGTCATGCAGTTCCAGGACAAATTTTAAGCTATGGACAGACAATAAGACTAAGAAGGAAAAAATTAGGCAGTGGATTAATTTTTTATATTAAAATATAAATAGTCAAAAATTATAGCTTAATTTACTGTGAAGTTAAATAAATTCACTTGCCAGCTATGTCTGTTTTGGTCTTCGTTAGGTTTTGTACAAGTCATTTGTCTAAGTCAGAAAAATAGATCTAAAACCACAGGAAAGTATTTTTAATAGACCTTTTTAAATAGAGTCATACTCTACAAAGGATGGATAACAACAGCATACCTTTGTAGAACAAAACAACCCAACTGGTTTTCCTCCAAATTCTTGCAGAATAGTAACACTATTTTGAGCCTTAAAAAAAAAAAAAATAGGCTACTGATACAATCCACATTTATTTGTGTCTTTGTTTAGATCAAGCCCAGTGTTTCCCTTGAAATCAACACCTGAAGATGATGAATCAGTCAAAACAGCTGGTGAGCAAATAAAATGCTGAAATGTAAGGAAAACAGCCCTAGAAAAGAACTTGCAATCCAGCTTGATAGCTTTGTGCACTCTACTTTAGCCTTCCTAAGTCACAATAAAATGGCAGAGGATTTCAGGTCTGCATCCTCTAAACCTGCAATATAAGTGACAGAAATGCCAAACAGAAGCCATGAGGGGAAAAACAAAGGGGATACTTCCATTTGTTTGGGGTTTTTTTAGTACATTCTGTTCTGGGGCAGCAGTGCCAAGGACAGTTGTAACAGAACTGTTACATGACCTGAGCAAAACAGATAAAATGTAAACACACACCAAAAATAATAATAATTTTTTTTAGAATAGGGGAACAAAAGCATATCTAACATAATTTATAAATCATATTAAAAACTGTAAATGCAATCACTGCTAAAGAAAATAAATTAGTTTTTAATGGTCTTCCATTATTTCCCAGAAATAACCTAATAATTGCTAACTAGGTTTGTATTGTTCTTACAAATCTTCCCTGATGGCATAGTTAATGTGAAACCTCAGCCCAAGACACATTTTAACCTTTTGAGAGACTTGCACAAACTGTGTAGTATATTTGTTGCCTGTATTTCCAGAAAGGGGGGAAAAACCTACAAACCCCACAACTATCCAATGTTCCTCTAATCCAACATCTCATCTCTGATTGCAAACAATACCAGATGTTTCTGGAAGTACAGAGAATCACAGGATATTCTGGGTTGGAAGGGATCCACAAGGATCACTGAGTCCAACTGAGAAGTGAATGGCCCATACTGGGATCCAACCCAGACCTTGGTATTATCACCACATATTCCAACTGAGCTCATCCCAGGAAATACCAAGGTGAACCCATCCCAACACATCAGGAAAGATGTCCCCTTCTCTCCTTGAGGTAAATAGTACTTTATTCTCAGTTTTCTCCAGCAACCACCATTAGCTTGGACTGAAGAACTGAGGATAAAGCGGCTGGATTATCAAACCTCATATTCATTACAATTTATTTCAGGGTTGCAGTCTACAACACCTTGACCACAAAGCAGCCAGTCCAGCATTCTCTATACAAAGGAAATGTAAGACTATTTGAGATGTGATGGAGAAGCAGGAATCGAGTTCAAAGTGCAAACTGGTACAAGTTGATTGGACTGGTCTGCTTTAAGTGCTCCTGAGATTTGCTACTGCACCGAACATTGGCAACGGAGTTTCACTCATGCCTGTTGTCAGTGAAAAAGAAGGTGGTGAGAAGAAACATTCATGAATATGCATGCAAACTAAAGCTGAATTTTGATTTGGCTGCATTCATAACCCATTTATATTCATTTCTGTGGATGATCAGATGCTAGAGGTTTATTCATGAAAATGAACCAAGCACTCAGTCACCAAGAGGGAATTCTAAGCAGCATTTTCACTGGCAAGGCCTACCAACGGCTGGTGAAATACACAAGTCACCTAATCAGACAAGGAAATAAGCAAAAGGAAAAAAAAAGTGATTACCAATACTCACAGTGAGGTGTTCACAGAGGAGCTGCTAATCAACACCAATTCACTGAGGAGTGGAGGTTCAGTGGTCTGAGTTCTGTCCTGGATCTACCCTCAGGCAATGTAAAGCACTACTAACCATTTGTGTAATAAAGCATTTGGGAAGCTACAAATAAGCAGCAGGAGAGAGGAGATGTGGTTATCAGAAATAAAACAGGGAATTGTACAAGCATGTGCTGTCCTTTCACAAATGAAACAAAACAAGAAGGGAAAAAATAGCTTATTTGTTATGAAGAATTGCACAACCCTAAATGACAACCTAGACAAGGACTCAAGTTAAACCCATGTTGCAGGAGCTGGGCTCGGCCTTCAGCCCACTCGGCTCCGTCCCTCCGGACTAGCACCAGTCGGCCCCCGGGGGCACCGCCTGATTCCCCGTATGGGGAGAGGAGGAGTAGGCTGCCCTGTGGCAGAGGGTCAGGCCCGGTGGCGGGGAGTTGAGTCAGCTTCCAGTCCCCGAGAGGCAAAGAACCACAGAGAGCGAGAGTTCCAAGGTGCTTTATTAACAGGAGAGCAGGGAAGCAGGCACCCTGGAGGCTCTCAGGCTGTCCGTGGACGTGAGGTCTGGCTGTCAGAACCCACAAGGCATGAACAGCCCAGAGCAACCGCAGTTGGGGGGTTTTAAAGGGGGGGTACGGGGTTTCCAGGGGCGGGTCAGCAGGGGCGGAGCCAATCAGCTCGGGTACAGCCTTAACAGACAAGCAGGGTAGCAAATGATACAAAACCAAGGGAGGGATACAATCCAACCAATGAGGGAGCAAGGGAAACAGAACATTCTAGATAGGGGTGGCAGCTGGGGTGGTAACAGGGGCGAGGTAACTAAACTTCTAACCAATAAACAAAGAGAGAACTTTCAGAGGGCGGGGTGCGGGAGGTTACACTTCGTCCTCGGAGTCTTCGGATGAAGCTGCATCTCCTTTGGGGAGCTGTGCCACGTTGACAACTGGAGCCCTGGGCTTCGGGCCGGCCGGTTCGGACCGGTGAACCTCCACAAACCCACTATGATTTCAGGCTAACTGGATATCTGTACAGTGCTAAGGCACAACCTAACTATCCTCAACAAAGAGACTATCTCATCTGTTCTTTCATATAAACAGCCTCTTTGCACTTCAGACGTTTTCGAAGCAACATAGAAGATCAGATTTCAGCAGGGCAAATGTTAACTTGGTTTCACCAGAAGCCATCAGGAGCATCACATCACACCACTTTCTTCTCCACATTATATGAAAATCCAAGGACTGTGTTACAGAAGATTTAGGTTAGAGCAGCACAGAGCCTCAGCTGTAAGACTCTTACATTTCGGACTTTCAAATTCTTAAATTTGCCCTTTACTTTAAAAAGTCAATGATTTCACCTAGAAAGTTTGATTAGTTTCTTTTACTTTCTGTAATGAAGTGCCATCTTTTTTACACTTGAAAGGATCTTTGTAATAATGCAACATTGATCTTTTGAATACAGATGAGCTAACCCAGATAATAGGATTTGGTACCCGGAAGAAAGCGCTCTGAGTGTGTATATCTAAGGCTTCAGTGCCATCAAGAGGACTTTAAAGATAAGGCACCTGTTCTTGAGTGAATGTTTAGATGAGGCATTGCAACAATACTCTTTCATTTTCATTATATTTGTAGGTGATCTTTCATTGCAAATAAAAAAGTCCATGTCATGACAGAGAATGAAATAAACACACCCACACAAGGGAATGATGATGCAGAACCAGCCAGCAAGAGGTAATGCAAAGTAAGAAGCAGCCACCAGCAACTTCCATGAATAAGAAGTTGGAGTTTCTCTGTGGTATCCTGACTACACCATGCTGCCTACTTCACTGACTGTAAAAACATCTTCTGGAAAAAGGAAACAGCTTGAAAAAAGTGTTAACAGCATTTTCCTGGACAGAAAAGAAAAAGAGGAATTTTTATTTCTTTTTAATATATCTGTTTCTATATTTAAAATGGAGTTTCACACCAGAAACTGTACAACATCAGTGCTCAGTGGAAACCTGACAAGTTATCAGCAATCCTAACAAGTCACCTCCATGTACCACTTTCTTAGAGTGCCAAAATACAAATCCATCATTGCCAGCAAACAGAGCACAGGACTGGACACCAAAACACTTGCTTTATCTTCCCAATTGTACTACAAACTTATTGTATTCACTTTCTAGCCAGCATAACAAATCTACAACTTTACTTCTTCATCATTTTCTTCCTTCTGTGCATTAACTTTCACACCCCTCATGAGACAGGAGCAATTTCTTGTCATGTGCTCATAACACACTTTCATTGCTAGGTCTGTTTCATAGTCTGTAATGATTTTATTTAATTCTGTCCTTTGCAAACAGAGATTAGGTCTACTGTGAGAAGGAAAGCCATGCTGACAATAGTCTTAAAAGCAATCCAAGATGAATTTTGTGTCATCCTCTAACACAGAGAAATATTTAGCACAAACCCAGCAACATTACAGGGGGAGTAAAAAAAAAAAGGAAAAAAATCTACTTGTGCCTCACAGCACCTTGTTTAAATGTAATAAAATTCAAAACCTTCCCCTCCTCCTCCAAGAAGAAAAGTCAGCTTCTAACATCTCATCCAAGCTCTTGCCAGGCTGCCAATGGAACAGCAAGAGCTGAACTCAAACTGTGCCTCAACATCATGTTCAAACACAACTCTATTCCAAGCGTGGGCAGAGCCTTTGAGGAAGATAACATCAAGAGTCATTTCAACTGACCTTTTGGGAATCCTTTTATGATATAGCCCATTAATCGGTTTATTAGGAATGCCCTTTGCACCAGAAAGATTTGTATTGGCCTGGGTAACTTCAGTTGGAGCTTTCCTAGGCAGAGCAATCACTTTGCTGGTGACAGCACACCTGTGCCACCATTTCAGCTTCAGCTCTCCAGGCTCTCAGACTACTGAAGCACAATCATCCAGTATTCAGAACATCAAGTGCTTCTGTTAGACCGTGATAACGGCAGGATATCTCCTGATCTTTTCCTTTGCAAGTGCCTTCAGGCAGCACCTATAGATTGGTAGTTTAAGAAGAAAGACAGTCTGAGCCATGGCTTTAACTTGTATACAGGATTTTTGAAAGAGCAAAGGTGTGAGTTTGTTTCCAGTAAAGCAAACTTGCTTTGTTGTTTGCTTTTGGCATTTTTGTGATAAATCTACAGAGTAGGAATGGATTTCCTGTCTGTCTCTGCAAACTTGTCTTTACTGAACCAAGCAAAACTGCCAGAATTTTATTTCCAATGCCAACATGTGTGTCAGGGTCAAAGACAAGGGGTCAAAAGTACATTTCAGGATTAGGTGCATTTCTTTTCAATACTTACGCAGTCTGCTCTAGTAAGTGCAAACTAAACACTAGGATTTCCAGGGTGTCAAGGGACAGAACGAGAAGGCCCTGGCATTTTGTTCCTGACTGCTTTATTAATGCACTTCTGTCATCATACATGAATAACTGACACTTCCAAACGAAACAGATGAACACTCCATTTAAAACAGAGAAAATTCACACATTATGAAAATGAGATTGTTTATGTTTAAGCTAGATAAACAAAACTAAAATCCTGTAGAGTTTTTCCCACAGTATATTTTACAAGAAAACTCCCAAACCATTGTGTTCAGGATTTTCTTACCAGGTGAGAAAACTACAATGTAACATCATGCTTGATGACACACAAACTTTCAGACTTTGGGCATTGTTACTGCTTGTCAGCCATCCAGCACAAAAGGAGCAAGTAAACTCATTACCACTCCACCCCCCCACCCCGCCCAAAATGATCCTATTGCCTCCAGCCATTTTACTCTGCCTGTAGAAAAGCACAGCTGAAATCTTAATGACAGGTTTGGCAGGCAGCACCCAGCAAGCGACGTGCACCACCAACTAAATATCACCTACTGTACAAGGTATACGCCAGCAGGGAAACGAGCACCGTACTCAGGCAATTAGCACGTGCCCATCAAATTCACAAATGAAGCTAAATCAGCTACTTGGCCACTTGCATCAGAGTAAACACATGAAGAAATAATAAACATTATGAATTTTTAAGCGCTCATCATTTTCCCCCGGCAAAGGCGAAATTCCCCCTGCCTCCAATAACCAGGAAAGGGCTCGGGCACCACGCAGGCAGCAGCGCCCTCCAGCGGCCGCCAACGGGGAATGCAACCCGCGATCCACCCGGCACCGACCACAGCAGGGTTTGGATAATCGCCCCAAACTGGGAATTCACCCTGCAATCCACCCGGCACCGACCACAGCAGGGTTTGGCTAACTGGCATTCCCTGGTATCCCATTCTTATGGCTGACTGGTGGTGTGTTTGGTGAAGTGCCGCACACATGGAAATTTGCCGCTAGCCCATCCTCATCGCTGCCCACTGTGTGTTTGGCTGATGGCCATAGGCACGGGAATTGTCCCTCATAATCTCCTCATCTCTAAGCACTGTTGTGGCAGCAGCACAAACAAGCTCTGGTCACAGGCAGGGGCTCTCAGCCTCAGACAGGTCCTAAAGTGAAGGACAACACCACAGCTCCCAAACACAGATTCTTGAGCAAATTGGCAACTCAACGATGAAAGGTTATTGCAAACTGCCTTTGCTGCCTTGCTTCAGTTTCAGTCTATTCCATCTTTTCATAGTGCACAAAGAGCTTTAATTAAAGAAGATGGCAATCCAAACGAGCAAACAAAAACCCAGAAACAAACAGAAAAAGAAACAAAGTAACAGAATCAGGAACAGCCCCAAAACTGACAACAACAACAACAAAAACCCACCACAAGACACATAAAAATCATAGCTTTTTCACAACGAAAGTGTTATAGATATTTATGGAGATAGCAAACTTTCCAGGATGGGCTGGTCTCAAGAAGAAGTTTAGGGGATTCCTCTAGGAATTCCTCTGTGCCTGCTCTTGCACTGGGGCCAGGCACTAGAATAGGCTTCCTCCTCCTCAGGCAGCACCTGGAGCTCTGGTGTCCTGACAGACACTAGGGGTTTGCACAGATTCCACCCCTAGTGTAGCACAGGCTGCTCACATCTTTATCACAGTGTTAAACTGCACTACTTAACATTTCACTAAAAGACTTTAACATCTACCCTGCATTAATTCTTCCTTTTGTAGGGAAAAGGAGCAGGCTCAAAGAACAGCCACTCTTTTCTGTAGGCACTGGGCTGACTGCACTCAGCTGAGGGAACAAGGCCAAGGAAAAGAGGTGTTTTTCCCCAGGAGAAGGAAGAGATGAAGATAGTTTATAACTCTCCATTCTGTAGCCTCTTTCCAGCACAAAACCAAAATGAAAATAGCTGCTGGATACTTGGCCTTCAACTACAAAAGGTGTGTAACTATCACCTGGAAGCTTCATCCACAGTTCCATGCACATCACCTCAAGCACTAAAACCTTCACAGCTGTGGCTGAGTACTAACATCGTAATGACCCTGAAGTTTTCAGGAATCTTTTTGGTTTTACTCACTTGATCTAAATAAGGGTAAATGCAGGGAGTGAGCAGAGTAAATGATCTATTAGTGCAAAACACCTGTGAGAAGGAGTTATGGAACCCACTGCCCACAAAAATAGATGGTTCCATTAAAAGGCACAATAAAACACATGGACTCAGACCAGGACGTGCATTACCTGGGATTCCTGCAAGGACTACACTGTTCCAGTAAAGAAAGCAGTGAAGCAGGAGGCAGAGCTGTTCCTCCCTCAGGCCAGGGACACCCAGGGCCTACCTGCTCCACACGGAGCTCGACACCTCCCTGCACTCAGCTCACAACTTGGGCAGCTCTCAAGTATTTAAATATCAGGAAAAAAAACCCAAACAACTCCTCAAGACCACTTCGAAGGGACCACCTTAAGCCATTATACTTCTAAAACCTCGAAACAGAGAACAGCATTTATCTCAACAAGCAGCAATTCCTCCCTCGGCCGGGTCTCTCAACACCTCCGTGTGAGGGGATTTGAGTCTCTCCTCAGCTCTGCTGTGCTGGTGGTTGGCTACATCCCAGGGCTTCATTTCCACAAGGGAAAAATGAGCAAAACAGTCCTGCAGAGTTGTTCTGTTTTAACTCATCACTGCAGCACATTTTGGGGGGCAAAAATGTGTCTGGCTTCAGACCTGAGGTTTGGTTAGTATAAAAAATGTAGCTTCGTGTAGGGAAATGATGGTAAAGCACAACTGCAACGGCAGTGCTTACCATGTTACAGTCTGGGCAACACGAAGCAGGTAGTGAGTGTATTTAAATATTTTATCCCAGTGCCAGAAACACCCATGAAACAGCTCCCTTTGTGCTTGAGAACTAGAAAACGAGGCTGTCACCAGTGAAAGGTACTATCACCAATTTAATTCCTCTGTGTAAACTGGGTAAAGCCTTCAGTGCAGAATGAAAATGAGCTTTTGAAGTGACTTGAGTTGGCTGTGATCCCTGAGGAGTGCTGGATACCTGTTCTTGAAGTGGTGGCACTGCACCAGTTAGGTCACTTGGATGGGTGTCCACGACAACTCTGACTGGAGATACCAAAAACACACTGGAGTCCTATCTGTGAAGAGTTTTATAGCCCACCCATACATTCTAAAGTGAAAATGTCCTTGCTCTGTTCTGACCTAAGTTCTAAAATGTTTCATGTGGAGAATAAAAGTGAAATCATAAGAATGGCTCCTGGAGATGGAAATGAAAATTAAAATGGAGGCCCTGTGAGTTGTGGTAGATCCTGTGCTTTCCATCCCTGAGTTAATGTAACACATGGTCTTAAAACAGATCCCACCACATCCAAAAATGGGTGACTCAATTACTGCCAAGGTCCTTGCTGGCAGGCCGGGCACCTTCCTGTGTCCCTAACTTCTGTGACAGTGCATATTCACAGGTGAACACAGGCTGTGCCACTGAAACTGCTGCCATGACTCAGGTTATATTAGGAAACTCCTAATGCCAGCTGGGGTTACTTACATGCAATTGAGAGAAACACAAAGCCTCAGGGGTTCACTAAGTGGTCTCTGAAAATCAGATGGGGAATTTTTGTAATAATAGTGTTACATTATGCCTGTTGTCTCTACCTGCCATCATCCAGTCCACCAGCTTTCTTTTCTCAAGGTATGTTTATGGACTTTGAAAATGAGTCATCTTTCAGTTTATGTAGGATTAAGTAATTTTCTCTTCCCTCCCCATAATCCAGATAAATGATATCCACTCTAGCTGTCTTGCCTACTCAGAGCTGCCAAGCACATTTATCTTGCCTAATCTTCTTTTCCAGGATCCATGCTGACTCCCCTTAAGCAATTACATATATCTAAGTGTTCTGTGTGCATAATTGCTCTCCATGCATTTTCTGCTGCTGAGATCAGATTTACAATCCTGCAGTGTTCTCAATCTTCTCCTAGTCCTTCTGCTTCTATTAGAAGCTCACTGGTGCCTAATGCTGTGCTTTGTCCTTTAATAAATTATCAGTAAAATACATACTTTAGAAAGAAAAAGTCAAAATAGCCACCATTAAGACTCAAGAAGGGAAATGTAAGTTATTTCTCTGATCTCACCCAACCTACAGGCTTTGGTTTTCCTATGGGCCTTCTTTTTTCTCTGCTCTGGGAGAAACCAGAGGAGCTGCCCATGGGGCAGGCAGGCTGAGCTCCTCAGGCACTGGGCACAGCCTGTGCCCAGCTGGCAGGGACAGGGGCCTGGCAGTGCCCACAGTCAGATCTGGGGGCAAAGGCCCAGGGAGTTCGCCCACAGCTCTTCCCCACTGAGCCTCTCCTGGAGCCCCATCCTAGAGCTGAGCCCACACTGCAGCCAAGCCCAGCCCCAGAGCCAGGGATAAGGGGCTGCAGGGCCAGTGGCCCTGAGATCCACCTGCAGTGTACCCTGGTGGCCTAAATGATGTCTCTGAGCCCTTCACTCCACTGTTAAAAACATGACCTTGCATTTTTCATCTGTTCAGTATTTGTTCTGTTTCCTATATTGCCCCTTTTAGTCATTGCCATACTCTCAGCTTTCTGTGTTACATCTCTTCTTTTCCTACTGGAAGTCCTCTTCAAAAATCAAACAAAAAATCCCCCAATCATAGCGTGAGATCTGTAACTAAAATATGAACAAAAGAAAGCCTGAGTACAAAGGTTGATATTTTGCTGAACTTCCATCCAACTGCACCTGTATTGCCCCAAAGAGAAGAGGAAATAAGACTCCTCTGCTTTGTCCTGGAGAGGCCCAGAGCCAGTGTTTTTATAGTTCCCCTGCTTTTGTCTGGACTTCTTATTTTTAAACTGCTCTTTTCCTTTGCTCTGCATTAGTTTAACATTAACTCCAGAAGCGAATCCTCTAGATCTGTGGGATATGCAGGCACTTACAGGGATGCCCCCATGGCACAGTTGGGTGAACCAGGTTTCTGGAAGCTGAACTTTCCTCCTGATAAACAAAAGAGTTCTCAGCAGGAGGGAGCAGAACATTGTGCAAAGCTCCCCACTTAATTGCACAGAAGGTAATGAGGAGAGGGGATATCAAAAGCACAAGTAAAGGTTCAAACTAGTGTTGTGCATCCAGTTCCCATGGACCAGATATGTTGTATCCCTTTTGTGCTTTTACAAGCCAGGTTACAGTGCACAGTTCTCTTAGGGAGTGTGCAAGCCTTGTGTTGGCTGAGACAAGCACTGCTGCTGCAGAGTGGTCCCAGACAGTGTCTGATAGAGCTTTGTTCCTACAGTATTTACATCTTGTTTGCATGAAAAGATAGGATTAATATGACACATTTTAACGTTTTAGCTACCAAGTTAAGCATATCTTAATTTACAGTAATGCATTTTTTCTCAGATGGAGAACTCTTGTTTATGGGTTCTGATTATCTTGCACTTTTAATGTGTCGCGCTGCATTTTTTTTCTTGCACTATTGGTTGCGTTTGTGTATCACGGTCATCAGTGTATACAGTTGCATTTTTGTTGGACCTAAGTATCTTCTAAAGACTTGGAACCGTCATGCAGAGACTTGGTCCCTCTTTTTTTTTCCTTAAGCTTTATTTTGAGAAAATATTCCTCTGTGTGATATGCTATATATGTTTTGCTTTCATTTGGATCACTCTACTATTCACAAACTCTTTCTTTCCTGCTGTCTTCATTCACAAACAAGGGCATGTTGGTTGATTTTCAGTTCTTCAGACCTATGCTCATCTTCTGAACCTCTATTGTTGCACAGCATCTGCTGCTCAAAATATTTGTCTTCCCACTCCCGCAAGAATAATGAAATATATAATTCATCTTGACCTTGAGCCTAGTCAGCTTTTAATACTTCTAATTGACTGTCTGCTCCAGCATAATCCGAAAACCTTTATG